>JAYESA010000012.1:118076905-118524405 GCA_036927795.1 Iris macrosiphon | reverse complement strand
CGCTGCGGCGGGGAGGAGGAAGTCGGGGAAGAGGGGGAGGAGGAAGTCGGGGAAGGAGAGGGTCGGGCCAGCGTGGGGGGGGGGGGGCTCGCTGCGGCGGGGAGCGGCTCGCCGCAGGCTCGCCGCGGGGGCTACTCCTGCGTGGGGGTGTAGCCGACGGCGGGGGGGGTTGCCGTTCCGGCAGGGGGGGTGGCTGCGGCCAGGGTAGGGTTAGGGTTTTTGTTTTATTTTCTTTTATTTTCCTTTTTCTTTATTTTATAGAAAATTATATTAAGGGTTAAATTGTAATTTTACAATTAGGATATTTACTTAATGTAAATACATCGAATCTGGACTCCTTTTGGAATGGACGGTGCACGTTCACCGGCCAATCAGGGGGTGACACCTCATATGCAAATTTGCAGGAAAGTCCCTGTACTTTCATAAATTGCGTAAAGTCCTAGTTTTGGAAAATTACGCAATTACGAAATTGTCTGGGAAAAACACCCGATTCCGAAAAATACTAAAATTCACAGGATTGAAGGGAAAAGCTGTGTGAGGGTCCCGCGGGGGTGAGGGTGAGTCTGGGCAGGGACTGGGCCTGGTTTTGGGGTGATACGGGCCATCGTATTTATTTAATAAATAAATACTGCGCACGGTGTTCTCTAATTATTTAGAGGCAGGTAGAGTCATAATTTTTCTACGGTGTTAATACACTAAATGTAGTATACTCAGTGTAGAAAAATAACGTATTTTTGTTTGGACAAAACAGGTGCATATTGGGTCTCAAATCTCTATTGGAACAGGGATGGGTACAGGTCTGGAATTTAAAATAGGAATTAAATACGGACGTTTGTAACGCTATTTGTGCGTCTCATACGAGGCTAAAAACTAAGTATCTGGGAGTTGCACAAAGTGCGGGATAGTAGACTGGCATGTCTAGGAGAGGTATGTGAACTTCGTTCGGAGATAACAGTCAAGGTAAAGCTCCAAATAATTTGGAGACGGACAGGTGCACAAGTCAATAGGATATGTAAGCAAAATAAAATAAATTATTGCAACAAATCCAAAAAAACAAAAATATTCCTTAAAATACTGGAATCTGGTCGAGGGGGTTTACAATCTACCCAACTTATAAAAATTTCGTCCTCGAAATTAAAACTAAGCCGGGATAGAAGTCAAAGACGGCAAAAGATATAATTTAACAAAGTAATTTATATCTTGGTTTACGGATAGGTTCGAAAAACGTTTACGCATGTCGTACACACGCTTCCAAGTAGATTCTCCTGGCGCACCGTGCTTCTATGTCACGCGGACCAAGGGAAATAGACTGATTTCTCAATACCATTTCTCGATGTTCAAGGATTTCTACGGGCTGCTCCTGATATGACAAGCTCGGCCTAATGGTGATCTCCGAATGGTTGAGAACCTCACTGCTGTCTGTCACATACGCCTGAGTTGCGACACATGAAATACAACAAGTACTTCCTCAAGAAGGCAATGATCGTCCTCTTTGAATTCCAAGGGACGATGATGACGGTCTACCCACTGCTGTTGTCTGTCTTGCACTGTTCGCAAGTGTCCTTGTATATTCTTAACTGTCTCTACGGTGTTGACCACCAGCTCTGGTCACGCGAATCCTTGTCTGGTACAATGCTGACTGGTATGCCGTGTAATCTTACGATTTGCCTCATATTAGTAATGTCTCCACAGCTTCAAAGTAATTACGATGGTTGCAAGTTCCAAATTCTTCTCATGCACTTATAATTGTCTGGATGCATCTGTCATTACCTTGTCATCCTGTATTAATACGCATCCCAACTTTTTCCTGATGCGTCTGTAGATCACATAACCGCCTGATCTGGATGGAATAGTCAATACGGGTGTCGTGGTCAGTCGCTTCTTCAACTCCTCGAAAGCGGCTTGACACTCGTTGGTCCATAGGGATTCTTAATCCTAAAAAAAAGTCAACCTAGTCATAGGTGCTGCTATCTTTTCAGGAGTCAGTCAATCGTTCATCCAGGTGAAATCCATTTAGATCTCTGACAGCAAAATGATACATTCTTTATCGTAACACTTGAGTTTTGAACTTGACCCGAGTTACGATAAAATTTTATGCTGTCATAGGGATGCACGTACCAGTGTCACGCCCCAGTCCCAAAATACCGAGGGACCAGACGCGTGGCAACGGCCAGCAGTACGCACCGATGGACCAACTCACTATAAAGGATCCATCAGGGCATACTTAAGCTGTAAAACAAGTCTACGACAATCAAGGTACAACTAATCTCATCCACACAAGATATAAAATATGATCCACAGAATAATAATGAATGTAAATCATCTCCAAGTCTCACAAAGTACTTCGGGGAACAACCCGATAAATATCTAGTACAATGGTTCATCTGACCAGAATATAAAAGACTGAAATAAATAGATGAAAGCTGAGCATGAACATGGATGCTCAAGAGAAGTCTTCAGCTAAGACCTCATCCTCAGATGGTGGTACGACTCCTGGATCAGCTCCTGCTCCAGTCCCGTAGATCTCGGGATAAACCACGTCTGCAAAATCTGGGGAACAAATCCGGATCCAGGTCCTCAGGGGACATAGCAAGGTACAAAAAGATCATGCCAATAAATACAGATAAGCAGTGCAGCAAATAAATAACTAAATGAACAATGGGGTAAATATGTAACCATCTAAGTGTAAATGCAAGTGAGAGCATCACTAGTCTCAGGCTGAGCCACTACAAGCTCTGTGTCGGGGAGCCGGTAGCGGTAATAACCGGTAGTGGGTCAGGCTCTGCTACGAGAACCTGCGACCTCTCAATAATAGAAGATATACATAAATACAGCCTGTAGCCTGTGTGTCTCTCCCCACCCAATGTAACCACGCATATCATGACCACAACGTCTCATGCCCATGTCAAGCGCGATCATAGCTAAATGCAACCAGTCATAAGTATCTAATAGTATAATGTCCATGTCCTGTATCCTATACAGAATCACCACGAATATCTCGGGAAAATCCTGTCTCATGAATAGTGTCAAGTGTCCTGGGTCATATGGTACTTGATAAGACAAGTACGAGAATATAAAGTGTCACGGATGTCCATCTCTAGATGACCGTACCCAACACTGCGTACAGTGTCGGCACCCGACTGATAATCGGACGCTAAGTACGTCACACGGTCCTAGGTTGAGCATGCACAGCAATATATATAAAACAAGGAAAATAGATAACTAAACTGCAGAGTTTGGCAAGGTACACTTGCCTGATGTCCGAATATCAACAACTGTCCTGGTATCCGTGGATCCGGTGGGAACTACTCCAAAAGCTGTAATAAATATCACCAACAGTCTCAGAAGATGTCAAATAGCTGGAAATGCCTGTCCTTACGTCCAATTTGGACACAGGGGCAAAAAGGTCATTTTCGGGCCAAAGCGGGTTCCACATGCGGGCCCACTTTGCACCGAAAAGCGGGTCAGGGTCAAAGGTCTCCAAATTCCGCAAACTCAGTGTCTACAAGTCAGGAACGATGATACGAACCCAACGGAACTTCCAGAATTGGATTCCGATGAGCCGATCACAAAATCACCCGTCAAGTGGAGCCTGTGGGGCCCACGATACGTGATTTTGTCAACGTCCTCAGAATCGAACCAAACTTGGCTCACAGGACCAGCGTATTACTACGGATCCGATGGCGCAAGTTTCGTCTCGATCCGACGTGTGTACACGAAGTTACAGCGTGTTTCAGAATCGACGGATACGGGGTGTCGTCGGCGGATACGCGTTGATTCCGGGGTGCACGCACCTCCAAATCGACTTCTGCGAAAACCCACACGACCGTATCAACGTCGCGCACAGTTTGGTAAAGACCGCGTGCGACCAAGTCGTCCCGATTGGCGGGGCGGACTCAGTTCCGAGGTGAAACAGGGCGTTGTTTCTTCCTGTTTTTGGATCGCGGTGTACGATCACTACAGGACGCGCTGCACCGAGCAAGTTGCACGGGCACCGAGAGGGTTATACAGTCTACGCATAGCAATCGACGGAAATGAAATCGGAGTTGCGATGAGGGAGAAAACGGTACCTGAACAGGGCCCCGTGAATCTGTTTTTCACGTGACCGTGAGTACGGTTCGTTGTGTCCGATTCGAACTGTCCTGACGGAGTTGCTGCGGTCAGAGGAAGCCGGCGTCGGGTGTCCTGGCGGCGGGTCGAGGGCTGAGGAAGGTCGGGTCGTGCTCGGCTCGTCGGCAGGGGGGTCGATGGGTTCACGGCCGTGCGGAGGGTCGAGCGGTGGAGACTCGGCTGAACCGTCGACGGCGGGTCGAGCACAGGGGTCGGTGGCGGAGTCGCTGCGAGGCGGTGGGCCGAGGGTCGACGATAGGGCTGTGGGCAGCGGCTTGGTCCGGGGAAGCCGATCGGCTGTGAGGCGGCAGCGATCGGGGGTTGGTCGGTTCAGCGGCGACGAGGAGTCGGGCTTGCTGTGAAGCGGCGGCGGGGTCGCTCTGCGGCGGATGGAAGTGGACACGCGGCTGGGGTGAACCTAGGGTTTCGGTGGCAGCTTGTTGGAGAAGAGCAGCACGGATGTCGAGGCAGCCTCTTTATAGCTGCTACAGGAACTCCGGCAGCTAGGGTTTCCCCCTGCGGGTCGGGTTGGTTTGGTTCGGGCTCCGTTTTGGGTTCGGTTCACAAATCTAAAGCTTGTGGTCCTCGATTCGTTGCTCCGGTGTCCAATAAATTCACCGAAAAATGCCATGCGTCCGGTTTTCCATTATACACAATAAATTTTTACTTCCAGAATATTTTAACTCCATTAAGTCACACTAAAAATTATTTAACCCAAATCACCTTAGCTGTAAATTCCGGAAGAACACCAAAAATACGGGAAAAATTGTATTAAACTTTATTTCTGAAATTTAGGGTGTTTACAATCTTCCCTCCTTAAAAGGATTGCGTCCTCGCAATCAAAGAATGAGCTGCTAAAGAAAAAGTTATGGAAGTACAAGGTGGCCTAGTTTACAACTGCCTCCTCGAACAAGTGGGGGTATCGCTGACGCATACTATCTTCTCGTTCCCAAGTCGATTCGCCTGGTGAATGATGTTTCCATGCTACTCGGACCAGTCTGATCGTCTGTCCCCGCAATGTCTTCTCACTGACGTCGAGGATGCCAACTGGTTGTTCCTCATATCTCAAGCTCGGGCCTACTGCGATCTCTGAATGATCGACTACGTGACTTGGGTCGGTCATGTACCTTCGCAACTGGGAGACGTGGAATACGTCATGCACTCCCTCTAAGGATGGAGGTAATGCAAGCCGATAAGCCACCTCACCAACGCGCTCTAGAATGTCAAATGGCCCAATATACCTTGGGCTCAGCTTGCCTCTGCTCCCGAATCTGATAGTACCACGAGTGGGCGAAATCCTCAAGAACACATGATCTCCTTCCTTGAACTCTAGGGGACGTCTGTGTGTATCTGCCCAATGCTTCTGTCTGTCCTGAGCTGCTCGTAGATGATTCTGTATCTGCTTTACCTTCTCCACCGTCTGCGTTACCAATTCTGGACCTAGTATTTGACGTTCACCAACGTCACTCCAACACACAGGTGATCTGCACTTCCTTCCGTATAAAGCTTCAAATGGCGCCATCTGGGTGCTGGCCTGATAACTGTTATTGTAGGAGAACTCTACTAAGTGCAAATGATCTTCCCAAGATCCTCCGAAATCGAGCATACATGATCTCAACATGTCCTCTAAGATCTGAATGGTGCGCTCCGATTGTCCATCTGTCTGCGGGTGGTATGCCGTGCTGAATTTGAGTCTGGTGCCTAGACTCTCTTGCATGCTTCTCCAGAAATGAGATGTAAATCTCGAATCTCGATCCGATACAATACTAACAGGTACTCCATGTAATTTGACGATTTGTCGCATATACATGTCAGCTAGTACCTCTGTGGACTGTCCAACTCTAAATGGCAAGAAGTGTGCCGATTTAGTGAGTCGATCCACTATCACCCATACTGCGTCTCTTCCGCTGGGGCTCTTCGGAAATCCTGTGACAAAGTCCATCGTGATGTGCTCCCACTTCCATTCCGGTATCGGGAGCGGTTGTAACATACCTGTAGTTCTCTGATGCTCGGCCTTTACTTGCTGGCAGACTAAGCATTTGGCCACAAATCTGGCGATCTCTCTCTTCATTCCATGCCACCAGTAATACTGTCTCAAGTCTCTGTACATCTTAGTTCCTCCTGGGTGAACAGAATACATAGAGCTATGTGCTTCAGTCATTAACTCCTGTCTCAATTCTCCATTTGGAACATACAAGCGGTTTCCAAATCTCAATGTCCCGTCTTCGTGAATGCGAAGTCCTGTCTGAATACCTGCTTCTGTCCTTTCTTTGAGTCTTCGGAATCTAGCATCGGTGGGCAATGCTTCCTTAATCTTCTCCACTAGTGATGACTGAACCTCAAGGTTAGCCATCAAGCCATTCTGTCCCGGTACGATAACCTCTATCTGTAACTCCTGTAAGTCTCTCAATAGCTCGGGCTGCATTGTCAAGAAATAAGCCGTAGGCTTCCTGCTGAGTGCATCTGCAACAACATTCGCCTTTCCCGGATGATACTGCAGATCGATGTCAAAATCCACCATTAGTTCTAGCCAGCGTCTCTGTCTCATGTTAAGCTCCTTCTGAGTATACACATACTTCAGACTCTTGTGATCAGTGAAGATTTCTACCCTCTCTCCATAAAGGTAGTGCCTCCATATCTTCAATGCAAATATCACTGCTGCTAGCTCCAGATCATGCGTGGGGTAGTTCTTCTCGTGGTCCTTCAACTGTCTCGACGCATAAGCAATGACTTTGCCATGTTGCATCAAAACACATCCTAGTCTACTGCCGGATGCATCACTGTAAACAACAAAACCTCCTGACCCTGAAGGAAGAGTCAAGACAGGTGCTGTTGCTAATCTTCTCTTCAGTTCTTCAAAAGCCTTCTGGCAGTCTTCTGTCCATACAAACTCCTGATCCTTTCGTGTTAGCTTTGTCATTGGTTCTGCAATCCTTGAGAAATTTTCTACGAACCTTCGGTAATATCCTGCAAGTCCTAGAAAACTTCTTACCTCTGCAACTGATGTAGGTGTAGGCCAAGTCTCTATCGCCGCAACTTTCTCTGGATCCACTGAAAGTCCTTCTCCTGATATGATGTGTCCCAAGAAAGGCACTTTGTCCATACAGAACTCACACTTACTGAGCTTGGCATATAACTTCTCCTGTCTCAAGGTCTCTAACACGATTCTAAGATGCTCCTCGTGCTCTTCAGGGCTCTTGGAATATATGAGAATGTCATCAATGAATACCACTACGAATTTATCCAAGAATTGATGAAAGACCCTGTTCATTAAGCTCATAAACACTGCTGGTGCGTTGGTTAAACCAAACGGCATCACCAAGAACTCATAATGCCCATACTTCGTCCTGAAAGCTGTCTTCGGGATGTCTTCCTTCCTCACCTTGATCTGATGATAGCCGGATCTAAGGTCAATCTTCGAGAATACCCTTGCACCACTCAATTGATCGAATAGATCATCAATGCGTGGTAAGGGATACCTGTTCTTGATGGTCACGGCATTCAGTGCCCGGTAATCAATGCACAACCGTACTGTTCCATCCTTCTTCGGCACAAATAAGATGGGTGCTCCCCAAGGTGAAACACTGGGGCGAATGAAACCCTTCTCCAAAAGATTCTCAACCTGTTCCTTCAACTCCACTAACTCCTTAGGTGCTAGCCGATAAACCGATGAAGTGATTGGCTCTGCTCCTGGAGTTAAGTCTATTGTGAATTCTATTTCCCGATCAGGCGGTAAACCTGGAAGATCATCAGGAAATACATCCACAAACTCTGATATGACTCTTGGGTAACCTGTCTCCTCTTCTACAGATAATACCCTAAGAGTAGGCTGAACTCCTTGCTCTACTGCTCCGCGGAGAAACTCAAATTCTGGGTGTCCTGGCGGTCTAAATATAACCCGCCCAAGTCGGCAATCAAGAGTCGCATGGTACTGACTTAACCAGTCCATACCAAGTACGACATCATAATCCGGCATGGAAAAGATTAGAAATTGAGCTCGCATTTCTCGGCCACAAACCACTACAGAACATGATCTACAGACGTCACTAACCGGAATAATACCGCCTCCCGTAAGAATCCTCTTCATCTTCGGAAGGGGTGCGGTAGCTACTCTATGGGTGGCTACAAAGCTAGCTGCTATAAATGAATGCGATGCTCCAGAATCAAATAAAGCTACTGCAGGTAATGAAGCTACTAAAATAGTACCTGCGATGACTTCGCCTGCTGTAGCCTCCTCCTCAACAGCTAGTGGGAATGCCTGTGCCCGTCCCTGAGCTGGACCTCTCTGCTGCTGCTGAGCCTGCTGAAATAAGGCTGCCTGTGGTGCCAGTGGTGGTCTCTGCTGATTCCCTCCTGGGGCTGGTGGTCTGACCCCACCAACTCCTGTCTGCTGGCCTCCTGCTGCTGGATAAGCTGGTCGTGGTGCAGGTAATGCTAGTCTGGGTGCTCCGTCTCTTCGTTCAGTACAGTCCCTGGAAAAGTGCTGGTTGGATCCGCAGCTCAAACATAGTCCCAACTTACGCCGGCATTCCTTCTCAATGTGTCCTACCTTGCCGCAGTGGTGACAAGTAGGAAGAGGTCTGTCTCTCTGTGCTGCTCTATCTGGCATACCCCTTTGGGTTCGCTTTGCCGAATCCCCATGTGCTGGCCTGGATTGTGCTGATGTGATAGGCCTCTTCAAATTAGATTCCCTCCTGGTGACGCGCTCCAAGCGTCGGGCTGCTGCAAGGACATCGGTATAAGAGGTAGGTGCTACCGTTCCAATCACTTTCTGAAGCTCGAACTTCAAGCCGTCAAAGAACTTCTCTGCTTTTTCTTCCTCCGTTGAAATCAATGTCGGGGCAAAGCGGCTCAGGCGAATAAATTCCGCATTGTATTCCTCTACTGACATGCTGCCTTGGATAAGGCGGTTGAACCTGTCTCTGAGTTCTGACCGTGCAATGGCTGGAATGTACATCTCTTGGAAGAGTCTGGAGAACTCTTCCCAGGTGACTCTGTCCTGTCCAAGCCTCCTTTCTTCTGCTAACCACCAGTGGTGCGCGTTATCAGTTAACTGCATTCTGACGGCAGTCATCCACTTCTCTCTTGGAAGTTCAGCGGCTTCCAACTGATGCTGAATGTTGGTGAGCCACTCATGAACTTCCGTTGGCCCTTCTTTACCAGAAAATGTGCGAGGCTTGAGATGACGGAAATCGGTGATAGATCCCGTCGATGTTCTCCTCGCTGCCGGATTTGCCTGCTCCATTGCGGATACCAGGCTGGTCCTCAGATACTCGGCCTCCTGCCGATGAGCCTCTTGCTGAACTTGTTGCTGTGCTTGCATCATAGCATACATCATCTGGAACATTTGTTGCCCGTCCATGGCTTGTCCTGGCGGGAATACTGGCATCTGGGGAGTGAACTGTGGTGGTGGTGGAATGTCATCTCTCCGGAACCTTGGATTAGGCTGCCCGGTTTGATCACTCTGCGATGCTTGTCCACCATCCCCTGGTGTCACTCTGTCTCCATAAGTAACCACAACGTCGTGTGGCGTCTCCAAAGGAATATCATCTCTGTTCTCGGAATCCATTGCTCTGCAATCAAAAGATAAACTATGAGAACGCTCAGAGGAATCAATACAGGATGCAGTTCAAGTAACAAATTTCGAGATCGATATAGAGTTCAACAAATGGTTAAATAATGGATGAGATCCTATGATTTATTCTATCCTTAGGGCAGGCTGGTTCGGTCCCTAAGTTGAAACCGAACTATTTAGTCGTCGACCTGGATGGGCCACCACAAAAACCATGTCACGCCCCAGTCCCAAAATACCGAGGGACCAGACGCGTGGCAACGGCCAGCAGTACGCACCGATGGACCAACTCACTATAAAGGATCCATCAGGGCATACTTAAGCTGTAAAACAAGTCTACGACAATCAAGGTACAACTAATCTCATCCACACAAGATATAAAATATGATCCACAGAATAATAATGAATGTAAATCATCTCCAAGTCTCACAAAGTACTTCGGGGAACAACCCGATAAATATCTAGTACAATGGTTCATCTGACCAGAATATAAAAGACTGAAATAAATAGATGAAAGCTGAGCATGAACATGGATGCTCAAGAGAAGTCTTCAGCTAAGACCTCATCCTCAGATGGTGGTACGACTCCTGTATCAGCTCCTGCTCCAGTCCCGTAGATCTCGGGATAAACCACGTCTGCAAAATCTGGGGAACAAATCCGGATCCAGGTCCTCAGGGGACATAGCAAGGTACAAAAAGATCATGCCAATAAATACAGATAAGCAGTGCAGCAAATAAATAACTAAATGAACAATGGGGTAAATATGTAACCATCTAAGTGTAAATGCAAGTGAGAGCATCACTAGTCTCAGGCTGAGCCACTACAAGCTCTGTGTCGGGGAGCCGGTAGCGGTAATAACCGGTAGTGGGTCAGGCTCTGCTACGAGAACCTGCGACCTCTCAATAATAGAAGATATACATAAATACAGCCTGTAGCCTGTGTGTCTCTCCCCACCCAATGTAACCACGCATATCATGACCACAACGTCTCATGCCCATGTCAAGCGCGATCATAGCTAAATGCAACCAGTCATAAGTATCTAATAGTATAATGTCCATGTCCTGTATCCTATACAGAATCACCACGAATATCTCAGGAAAATCCTGTCTCATGAATAGTGTCAAGTGTCCTGGGTCATATGGTACTTGATAAGACAAGTACGAGAATATAAAGTGTCACGGATGTCCATCTCTAGATGACCGTACCCAACACTGCGTACAGTGTCGGCACCCGACTGATAATCGGACGCTAAGTACGTCACACGGTCCTAGGTTGAGCATGCACAGCAATATATATAAAACAAGGAAAATAGATAACTAAACTGCAGAGTTTGGCAAGGTACACTTGCCTGATGTCCGAATATCAACAACTGTCCTGGTATCCGTGGATCCGGTGGGAACTACTCCAAAAGCTGTAATAAATATCACCAACAGTCTCAGAAGATGTCAAATAGCTGGAAATGCCTGTCCTTACGTCCAATTTGGACACAGGGGCAAAAAGGTCATTTTCGGGCCAAAGCGGGTTCCACATGCGGGCCCACTTTGCACCGAAAAGCGGGTCAGGGTCAAAGGTCTCCAAATTCCGCAAACTCAGTGTCTACAAGTCAGGAACGATGATACGAACCCAACGGAACTTCCAGAATTGGATTCCGATGAGCCGATCACAAAATCACCCGTCAAGTGGAGCCTGTGGGGCCCACGATACGTGATTTTGTCAACGTCCTCAGAATCGAACCAAACTTGGCTCACAGGACCAGCGTATTACTACGGATCCGATGGCGCAAGTTTCGTCTCGATCCGACGTGTGTACACGAAGTTACAGCGTGTTTCAGAATCGACGGATACGGGGTGTCGTCGGCGGATACGCGTTGATTCCGGGGTGCACGCACCTCCAAATCGACTTCTGCGAAAACCCACACGACCGTATCAACGTCGCGCACAGTTTGGTAAAGACCGCATGCGACCAAGTCGTCCCGATTGGCGGGGCGGACTCAGTTCCGAGGTGAAACAGGGCGTTGTTTCTTCCTGTTTTTGGATCGCGGTGTACGATCACTACAGGACGCGCTGCACCGAGCAAGTTGCACGGGCACCGAGAGGGTTATACAGTCTACGCATAGCAATCGACGGAAATGAAATCGGAGTTGCGATGAGGGAGAAAACGGTACCTGAACAGGGCCCCGTGAATCTGTTTTTCACGTGACCGTGAGTACGGTTCGTTGTGTCCGATTCGAACTGTCCTGACGGAGTTGCTGCGGTCAGTGGAAGCCGGCGTCGGGTGTCCTGGCGGCGGGTCGAGGGCTGAGGAAGGTCGGGTCGTGCTCGGCTCGTCGGCAGGGGGGTCGATGGGTTCACGGCCGTGCGGAGGGTCGAGCGGTGGAGACTCGGCTGAACCGTCGACGGCGGGTCGAGCACAGGGGTCGGTGGCGGAGTCGCTGCGAGGCGGTGGGCCGAGGGTCGACGATAGGGCTGTGGGCAGCGGCTTGGTCCGGGGAAGCCGATCGGCTGTGAGGCGGCAGCGATCGGGGGTTGGTCGGTTCAGCGGCGACGAGGAGTCGGGCTTGCTGTGAAGCGGCGGCGGGGTCGCTCTGCGGCGGATGGAAGTGGACACGCGGCTGGGGTGAACCTAGGGTTTCGGTGGCAGCTTGTTAGAGAAGAGCAGCACGGATGTCGAGGCAGCCTCTTTATAGCTGCTACAGGAACTCCGGCAGCTAGGGTTTCCCCCTGCGGGTCGGGTTGGTTTGGTTCGGGCTCCGTTTTGGGTTCGGTTCACAAATCTAAAGCTTGTGGTCCTCGATTCGTTGCTCCGGTGTCCAATAAATTCACCGAAAAATGCCATGCGTCCGGTTTTCCATTATACACAATAAATTTTTACTTCCAGAATATTTTAACTCCATTAAGTCACACTAAAAATTATTTAACCCAAATCACCTTAGCTGTAAATTCCGGAAGAACACCAAAAATACGGGAAAAATTGTATTAAACTTTATTTCTGAAATTTAGGGTGTTTACAACCAGGAAAGTAGGTAGGTAGCGAAGGTCATTCTAAGGGTAGCACGGGTTTAAATTACAATCTAATCTAATAATAGGGTTTGGTAATTACCCAAGAAACAAAACAGAAATGGCTACAGAAACAATACACTTATCGTACCTTTATACTAAGCACGAGGTTTCGTCTTTCCGAAATAAGGGAAGACGGTAAAAACAGTAATCAAGAGTTCAAGGGGGAGGTAATAGATTAGAAGTGTGGGGATCAAGGCATTTAAAGGATTCAAATGGGAATTGTCAAAACAGTTGTGGATTGAAATCCTATCTTGGTAATTCCTATTCACATGCTCGTATCAGTACAGTTACGTAACTGATACGATATGCTCAGATATATCTAGAGGGCAAGTACATCTGTCTACTAATCACTATATATCTCAATCCACGTAAAGTAGTTATGCGAAGGGCGAATCAAAATGTACTAAGGTTGATCAGACCGTAATACACTGATTCTGAATAGACAATTGTATTAGTGGGGTGGATCAAGCCCCAATAACACATGTGTCATGAACAAGCTCGATAAAGAATAAGCTTGCAAAACTAGGCTATAATAGCAGTTTAAGTCAAGGCAGTACAGTAAATATAAGTACGCTAGATTATGATATGAGAAATTACCAACAATTCACAATCACAAAAAGATAAGACTCTACAATCTCTACAGTTATTATTCTAAATCCTTGTCTAAGTCGCTAGTTGACCTAAAAGAGGTATGGTCTTCTAAGTTCTACAATCTTAGTAAACATTATAGGTTGTCTGCCTAAAATAGAGATTAAAAAAATAATTTGGCGTAACCCATGGCTTCAGAGCTATCCGCGTAAAACAGAGAAGCGTAAGGCAGAGCTTCAGAGCTATCCGCGTAAAAAGTCTGTGCGTAGAAATCTGCGCGTAAAAGTCTGGGTGGAAGTCTGAGCGTAAAAGTTTTGCGCTAAAAATCTGCGCCTAAAATTAGCGCGCGTAAGGTTTGTATAAAAGTCTGCCTGCGTAAAGTTTTGCCAAAAAGGTTTGCGTAAAGTCTAGCATACGTTGTAGCGTAAAGTTGTACGAGAAACTCATGAGTTTGTCAGTCAAGTTAGTGAATCCTGACCTCTGACAAAAAGTACTTGCACAACGATCGAGAGGACGGCTGCGATGATGAATTTGCACGGAGATCCAGGTTTGTCGTTAGTGACTTTATTGGATACAAGTCATCTACGCTCGCGGTGAGACAAAACCAGATGTCCTGTCAGAAAGCTGTTTCTTTTTGCACAGGGCTCGAGGCGTATCTCTGCCTTTAATGCACAAGATTGGGTCATGCCTGGGAAAAGCTAAGGCTGTAACACTACGCTCACATCCTATCATTATATTCTACGCCTAGTCAGGTTACTCTACGCTGGTTATCTATAATTCATGAATCAGGTTTATGCAGAGCAGTTACCTATGTGGCTCTCATGACGCAGGATAAGGAAAACTAAGGGATCGTGGCAGTGGTTGTCATAACTACGGCATAAATGAGACAATCTCCTGCATAATTTGGTTTTTTATGCCAACAAGAAAGTCATTTGGCTTTTTATGCCAACTAGGCAGTCGTTTGGTTCTTATGCCAACAATGGTCAACTAGGTTTTACGCCAACAAGGGTAAAGGGTCTCTGGCGTAAAACTGGGTTTATCTAAACACAGGATGAGGTTTCAGTCCTAGTATTCAACCTTGGATTTCTATTGGTTCCTTAAGACTAGGGTCACACTATGGTAAATTCTCTAACTAATCTTAGTAGTGTTTATACTGTTCTTAAGTCATACATAAATATGTCAGGGGACAATAGTAAGTTAATCTATAGGTAGTGATGCTAGGGTTCATTAGGTAATAAGGAAGACTAGGGTTTATTTAGGTAATAAAGAAGGCTAGGGTTCACTAAGAAATCTTAACTTAATGATATGTCAAAGCTCTAGTTGTGTTCTAAGTAGGAATATTACCCTAAGTATCATCCTATCAATAGGGATCCCTATATTCTATCAGGGGTTATACTTAAGAAATTATCAGGGAAGCACAGGAATCAAGCAGGATACAATTTTGTAAGTAGGATAGACTGGAAGGAAGATAAGTCATAGTCAATTGGATGAGATCCTATACTTTAATCCTAGGTGCAGGCTTGCTCGGTACAGTAACGTAACCGAGACAATATGCTCTGACCTGCATGGGCCACCACTAAAAACATGTCACACCCCAGTCCCAAAATACGTAGGACCAGGACACGTAAGCATGCCAGCCGCCTGTATATATGGCAACTCCAATATATGGAAACCATATATACGAGCGTACGCTGTATAATGAACAGTGATTCATAAGTGGTAAAACTAATCACAAGTCACAGGGTAATATCTAAATCTCATCCACAGAAATCACATAAACATATGAATAACTAATAACCATATAACTAGATCTCAATACAGATATCTAAGAATGGCAGTCAGATGGAACGAATCTACTGCCGAAATAGAATATAAAAGGAACCAGAATACACACCATAAAAGAACAACATCTGACAGTCACGAGGCTCGAAGAGAAGACCTCCTCGGAATAAGCGTAACATGTCCGGATCTGTGCTCCTGCGAATACTCAAGAAAATATACACCTGGCAGGGGACCAGGTCCTCAGAGGGACATAGCAAGATACATAAAAATGATATGCCATAATATAAATACTGAATAAATAAAGGGGTGTGCTAACCATCTAAGTGAATGCAATTTAAAGACCTTGTAGTACGCATGGGAAAGTGTAGGCTAGACATATGCTGACGTAATTCACCAATCGTCATGACTGGCTAGTATATGTATCATATGCCCCCGATCACACGGGTAACTCTGCAATCGTCCATCCCTGCAGAGCATGGAACGAAGGATAATACCCCATCCTCCTCGGAGCATGGTAATGGGAACAAGAAAACCAATACCCATCTCCGAGCAGCATGGTAACTCGCTATATATACCGTAATCCCCATCTCCGAAGAGCATGATAACTTGAGTATATATCAGTGGGGGGGTGTCCCATACGCCTACTAGATGTCTTTCCCGCCCAATATAGATGTACAAGTCGTGAAAACGACGTGGACACCTCCTACTATGATGCAAGTCTCAATAAAATAAACAACTGAGCTAAATACCTCTACACGTGTTGCTCACACTGATGGCCAGTCGCGCATGAGGCACGCGTCCCTACATGTACTCACTCGGTGACGTGTAATAATACGTGTCAAGGCCTGGGAAGTTATATCAATAACTTCACAATTTTAGGTGGGTCTACTAGGCACTGGGTCAGGCACAAGTCCTAACGTCAACGCCTTCGTTGACTGCACCCGAGTCTGCTCGGACGCGCATATTTATATAATATTAAAATAAATAAATATGTAACTAGCAATAACTGAATTTAAACAGTACAACAAGGCAAGGTATACTTGCCTGGCAAGAGAGCTACAAATATGTAACGTCCCGATGTCAAGTACCAAGTGTCAGAAACTCTGATCTCAGAATGAATGTCTCCGGATACTGAAATAAACATCACTAACAGTCTCAGAAAATATCAAATAGCTAGAAACGCCTGTCCTTTCGTCCAATTTGGACACAGAGACAAAAATGACAGTTTCTGGTCAAAGCGGGGTCCACATGTGGGCCGCTTTGCACCGAAAAATGTGCCAGGGTCAAAGGTCTCCAAATTTGCCAAACTTAGTGTCAACAAGTCAGGAACGATGATACGAACCCAACGGAACTTCCAGAATTGGATTCCGATGAGCCGATCACAAAATCGCCCGTCAAGTGGAGCCTGTGGGGCCCACGATACGAAATTTTGCCAACGTTCTCAGAATTGAACCAAACTTGGCTCACTGGACCAGCGTATTGCTACGAGTCCGATGGCGCAAGTTTCGTCTCGATCCGACGTGTGTACACAAAGTTGCAGCGTGTTCCAAAACTGACGGATACGGGACGGTGTCGGCGGATACGCGTTGATTCCGGTGTGCACGCACATCCAAATCAACTTCTGTGAAATCTCGCACGTCCGTATCAATGGCGCGCACGTTTTGGTAAAGACCGCGTGCGACCAAGTCGTCCCATTTGGCGGGGCGTACCCAGTTCCGGGGTGAATAGGGTCGTTATTTTTCCTGTTTTTGGATCGCGTGCCGCGATCGCCACAGGACGCGATGCACCGAGCGGGTTGCACGGGCACCGAGATGGTTACACAGTCTACACGACGCAACTGACGGAATTGAAAACGGAACTACGAGGAGATAGAATGGGTTACCTGAACAGGGCTCCGTGAATCTAATTTTTACGTGTCCGAGATGTTGGTTTGTGTCCTGGTCCGAATTTGCCGTGTCCGGGATGTGTTCAGCCGCTGAAAGGTTGCTGTGTCCGGTTCTGCTCGAGTCGGGGTCGTCGCTAGGTGGTCCGGAGCTGCTGCGGTCAGGGCTCCAGGGTTGCTGCTGCCGAGGCCAGGGGGAAAAGTGGAGGAGAGAGAGGAGGAGCTCGCCTGGGGGGGAAGTTGCTGCTCCGGTCGCTGGGGCGTCGGGCCGGAGCTCGAGTGGCGGTTGTGGCGAGGAGGAGGAGGAAGAGGATGAGATGTGGGTGATGATGATGGTGGTGGTGGCTGTGACCGGTGATGGTGGTGGAGGGTGGTGGTGAGCGGCTGGAGGAGAAGAGGAGGTGGCTCGGGAAGGAGAGGAGCGGCGGAGAGGGGTCGACTCCGGCCAGGGGCGGCGGGGCAACTCCGGCTGGGGAAGAGGGGGGGGGGTTCGGCTGTGATGGGGTGGCGGTGGTGGTGGAGACGTGGGGGTGGAGGAGAATAGGAGGAAGAGGAGCGGCGGGGGAGGAAGGAGATTGGGAGAAGGAGAATAGGAGGAAGAGGTCGGCACGGTGCTGCGCCGGCGAGGGCTCGCCGCGGGGGGGGAGGGGGGGGCGAGGTCAGGGGAAGAGGGGGAGGAGGAAGTCGGGGAAGGAGAGGGTCGGGCCAGCGTGGGGGGGGGGGGGGCTCGCTGCGGCGGGGAGCGGCTCGCCGCGGGGGCTACTCCGGCGTGGGGGTGTAGCCGGCGGCGGGGGGGGGGGGGGGTTGCCGCTCCGGCAGGGGGGGTGGCTGCGGCCAGGGTAAGGTTAGGGTTTTTGTTTTATTTTCTTTTATTTTCCTTCTTCTTTATTTTATAGAAAATTATATTAAGGGTTAAATTGTAATTTTACAATTAGGATATTTACTTAATGTAAATACATCGAATCTGGACTCCTTTTGGAATGGACGGTGCACGTTCACCGGCCAATCAGGGGGTGACACCTCATATGCAAATTTGCAGGAAAGTCCCTGTACTTTCATAAATTGCGTAAAGTCCTAGTTTTGGAAAATTGCGCAATTACGAAATTGTCTGGGAAAAACACCCGATTCCGAAAAATACTAAAATTCACAGGATTGAAGGGAAAAGCTGTGTGAGGGTCCCGCGGGGGTGAGGGTGAGTTTGGGCAGGGACTGGGCCTGGTTTTGGGGTGATACGGGCCATCGTATTTATTTAATAAATAAATACTGCGCATGGTGTTCTCTAATTATTTAGAGGCAGGTAGGGTCATAATTTTTCTACGGTGTCAATACACTAAATGTAGTATACTCAGTGTAGAAAAATAACGTATTTTTGTTTGGGCAAAACAGGTGCATATTGGGTCTCAAATCTCTATTGGAACAGGGATGGGTACAGGTCTGGAATTTAAAATAGGAATTAAATACGGACGTTTGTAACGCTATTTGTGCGTCTCATACGAGGCTAAAAACTAAGTATCTGGGAGTTGCACAAAGTGCGGGATAGTAGACTGGCATGTCTAGGAGAGGTATGTGAACTTCGTTCGGAGATAACAGTCAAGGTAAAGCTCCAAATAATTTGGAGACGGACAGGTGCACAAGTCAATAGGATATGTAAGCAAAATAAAATAAATTATTGCAACAAATCCAAAAAAACAAAAATATTCCTTAAAATACTGGAATCTGGTCGAGGGGGTTTACAAATAGGTTTAGAGATAGGTTTTTATATATATGTGTATATATTTATGCGTGCTAGCATAGGTTTTAGCGGGTATAGGCGGGGTGCGTAGCCTAGGTCGAGGTATCGGATACCGAGGGTATCTCGGTATCTCGAGGAGGCGAGTTTGAGGGTTTACTAGCTTAATGAGCTAGTTTTGACCTAAAATTTTAGGGGCACCCTAGTTTGACCTAGCTTTGACCATAATTGTCCTCGTTGACCGTAAAAGTCAACGTTTGACCTAGTTTTGACCTAAAATTAACTTTTTGGACCCCGGGTTGACTTTTTGACCCAAATTTCACCAGTTTGACCCGTTCGACCTAGAATATCCCTAGAAGCCTATTTTTAATTATTTTATATTAGTTTAAATCCATAGAACCCTGTTTAATCTTGCTTTTCGCAATAGATTCTTGTGACACCGGTCCGGATCTCGATCCTTATCAGTTGCTCAGGACATCAGGCGAGTACCTACCTCTGATAGTTTCCATTTCATGATAGCGTTTATATCACCTGTTCTAGAACTGTAATACTTGATTCTGATACATTGTTACACGAGCTGGTACTAGTGGATCCCGTCATAAGATGCTATCCCCCTTACCGTGTTCAACAGGTACTCTATCACGTGTATTTTATCATGTGCTTCGGGTATTGATTCTCATGTGCTATCATGTGCTTCTTGTGCTCTCGCCTTCGTGTGCGTGAGCTATTATCATGTATGTAGCGTGCCGTGGTTGGATCCAATAGTATTAGTGGGGGAGGGGAGTAGGAGTTGGTTATGTGATCAAAGCCAAACAGTATTCATGTGTATGTCGGTTATGCAACTCACGCATAACGGAGTTATTATAGTTTATTCATGTGCAACCTAAGCCGGTCACATAACGAACTTGTGCTCAAGGCACTTAGCTAGTATTCATGTTTTCTCACCTCCAGTTACTTCTCTACTTGTATTGTTCTCCAGTTTACATTGCAGCTACTTTATCTACTCCATCATGTATTTATTTCCTGTGCATCTTGTATACTTTTCTATTGCTCATCATATACACCTTACCATGTATTTGGAGTTGCTTTCAGAGTTATGTACTTCGCTCCAGTCCTGACTGGGCATATTTTTTTTTTAGAGGATCCTGAGGATTATTGCCCGACATTCTACGGGCCGGGCTTCGAGGAGTGTTGTGACCCCGAGACTGAGGAGGAGACCGTCGAGGAGACACCTTTAGCGCCCTAGTTAGCTAGGTGAGTTTTTCTGGGTTATTCTCAGTTGATTATTTTGGATGACTGTACTGTATTATTATTTTGTTGCCTGTGAGATGTTGTTGTCACGCCCCAGTCCCAAAATACGTAGGACTAGGAACACGTAAGTATGCCAGCCGTATGTATATGACAACTCTAATATATGGATACCATAATACACACGTACGCTGTAATATGAATATAAACTCACATGTGGTATATATAATGTCATAAGTCACATATATGATAATCTCATCCACACAACAAGCCATAGAAAAGAAATACTAAACCAGAATAAGGAGTCTGAAATATCCAAAATAATAGTCGGGTGGAGACAAATCCACTACCAAAGACTATATCCAAAGCTAAAATGAGAGAGAAGTATAAAATCTCCAATATAAAATAATGCGAAGACAGTAGTGTATTAGCTAAAAGAATCCATCGCTAGATCTAATCAAAGATGCGCAGAAGGTAAGACCTCCTCGGCAGAAAGTAATGCGTCAGGTCTAGGCCCGTACTCCTGCGGATACTCCTGGTCGTCTATACCTGGCAAGGGACCAGGTCCTCAGAGGGACATAACAAGATACATAGAGACAAGCCAATTTGAATACAGTGAACATGCATAATGTTTGAAAATAAATAAGTACGCTTTATAAGACAATCTATATGAATGCAAATGAGGATAACTTTTCGACGTATAGGCAAGGGTAGGCTACTCGATCTAATCTCACAACTCACACACACGTCCATGAATATCATCAGCCGATATACCGCGGGGGTAGCGACCCTCGTGACTCCATCAATCGACATACCGCGGGGATAGCAACCATCGGACACGACCACCATAGAGCGTGCTAGTAACTACGGTGTTACCAGAGTGGTTAAAGCCCATACGCCTACTGATTGTCCTCTATGATACTAAGTGTCCAGTGTGTGTCAACATATCTAATATATAGTAATGACTGAAAAAAACTACACATGCAATAAATAAATAGAAATGCAATAAATATACAGAAATATACTAAGCATGCAAAATACTGTAAGCAATTTGGCAAGATATCTTGCCTGGCAAGAAAGCTGCAAAAATGTAATATCCCGATGTCCACACCAAGAGTCAGAAGCTACGGTCTCAGAATGAACGTCTCCGGATGCTGAAATAAACATCATCCACGTTCCCAGAATAAGAAAAATAGCTAGAAAGCACTTCCCTTTCGTCCAATTTGGACACAGGGGCAAAACGCTAATTTCGGGTAAAAGTGGGGTCCACGTGTGGCCCACTTTGCACCAAAAAGCGTGCCAAGGGTAACGGTCTCTAAATGAGACAAATTATAGGTCAAACAACTCTAGATGTCAATACGAACCCAACGGTATGTCCAAATGTGGATTCCGATGGGCCGAACACAATTTTGTCCAAAAAATAACTATGGGGCCCACCAATTGGCGACTTGGTCAACTGTCTCAGAATTGCGTAAAAATTGGGTCACAGGACCAGCGCGTTACCATGAGTCCAGTGGCATAAGTTTCGTCGCAATCTGACGAACGTGCACAAAATGCGCGCGACTTTCACAAAAGTTACGATACCGGGTGTGTCCACGAATACGGGCTGATTCCGGCGCGCACACGCGTCCGAATCAGTTTCCGCGAACTCTCACGTGTCCGGTTATGCTGCACACACCGTTCGGTATACTTGGTATACGGCGGGACGGTCCCGTAGCAGCGGAGGCGCGCTCCGTTTCACAACTTTTGGAAATATGGAAAAGTGGGTTCGCGGGATTTTCCAACGAATTTAATTCTGTCTACAACAGTTAATAATCTAGGGTTATTTAACAGAAATTAAACTAGGTCAAGTGGTCTACGCATACAAAAAAGAATCATCGAATTGGATCTCTGTGGTGGGAGATACGAACTCGGAGATATGGGTGGTTAACGCAGTTTTCTGCGATCCCAGAATTCGGTCTATTTTTGCCAACTTTGGCACTGTTTTCGCCTATGGTTACGCGTTGTTCGAGGTCTACTATCACATAGATATGGAAGAGGGTTAAGGGGTGAGCATACCGGTGAAGATGGGGTGGCGTTTGGTTGAGCGAGGCGACGGAAAACAACTCCGGAACACAGGTACCTCGCTGTGGGAATCTGCAGTGCGCGGGGTCGCGGTCGTCGGGATTGGTTGGGACGGCCTGGCGGGGTTATCCGGCTGTGGTGGCGACGCTCTCTAGGTCTAGATGGGAAGAGGGAGAGTCTGGATGATTAGGTTTTGGGTTTATATATATATATATATATATATATATATATATATATATATATATATAGGGAGAGAGAGGAGGCGTATATACCCGCGGAGGGGGGGTCTGTTGCATTATGCAACCAAGGGGTATGTGGTCTTGTTGCTAGGAGGCGGGTCTGTGGTCTTATTTTGCTGGGAATTTTCTAAGGGCTAAGATGGGCGGCTGGTGTTGGAATGCTAAGGAAAGGTGGTTTGGTTGGTTTGCTTTAAGTTGGATTAATGGTTTTGTTTTATTTAATAGTATTATTCTTTTCTTTTCTTTTCCTTTTTATAATACTTTTTCAATTAAATACATATATATATATATATATATATATATATATATATATATATATATATATATATATACTCATAAGAAAAATTCTAGATTATATTAATGCACACTATTAAGCTAGCAACTGCTCAAGGGATCTCCTACATGAAATAAATTTCGAAAAATTTCTGATGGTCCCATAAATCCTCTAAGTGCACCAACACCTAAAATAAAAATTATTAAAAAATCTATTTTTTCTAATTAGCACATAATTACTATAATTAAATTATTAATAAATAAATAAATAAATAAATACGGTTTTTAGAAATAGGGGTTTTACAGTTGTAGACCATAGACTTGGACTGTATATTTGGATATTGTCTTGCTCTGTGTTTCTTTGTTCTTTGTGATATCTTATCGTGCTTTACTCTTCCCCTAGTTATTGTGATTGAGGCATATATTTATTGCGTGGTTGCCCTCCTTTTGGAGAGGTTATTGACAGGTTTTGTGAGTTATAGATTGTTGACGTAGAACGGACCTTTACAGCGTTCTACCGCCGATTCTGCGGCGTAGGCTGGACGTACCCACGACTCATATCCGATTTTTCGGGTGCGGGTCGTGACACATAGTGACAAGAACATGTTGATTAACTGGTTTTTATTCCAAAGGAAACATAGGGTTTGGCATTCCTATGAATCCAACCTTGATTTGTGGTAGATGATGATGCCCTAGAGGTGAGGGGGTGTCGTGGAAGCGTACTGAGACATATGAGGGATTTGCAATAGAGGAGGAGGTGGATGTGGGGGTGGAGCAACCACAGTTGGTGACAAAGCTTCATCTCCTCTTCTAATTTCCAACCAGGTCTCCAATAATAAGGTTTTCTCTAGCATTTGGTCAAATATGGTATTGAGACAGCGAATTGTACCTTCAAGAATCATCATACGCTCCTCCTTTGTAGTGCTTCGACGATCCTTCAGTAATCCCTGCCGGGAACTCCGGTTGCTCGAGCTAACATCTCGAGGAAGAGGCTCTGATACCAATTGATAAGTTCCTTTTCCATTTGAACCAGAATTTGGAAGGAAACTAACAACTCTTGCCATGGCTTTAAAGCAATTTACAGAAAATGGCAACTGACTCCAATTTGAGGAAGAACACTTGGGAGTTTTATTGAATTCTTGATTGGTGATACAAGATTCGGTTACAAAGAAGAAAGAAAAGAAACTAGTAAGGAAAATAAAGCTAACGAACTAAATCAAAGTAAATTCATACATTTTCATACCTTCTCTCTCCGACTTTTGATCTATTTATACTACTCTATTACATTCTGATACATCTGGTTCTTGGCAGTTAGACAGTTACAAGATGATCTGGATAATGCTGAGCCGGATGTCGATGTGGACCCTTGATTGCTGACTGGATCTTTGCTGAAGCCTAGAATTACTTAGCCGCTGCTCCTGACTGAGTATCAATTACTGATTATACTAATACTCAGACATCTCTCTGTTTCTACTGTTGATACACTTGAGTATGTTACTGCTTTTATTCCATTGAGCTAAGAAATTGCTGAGGTTGCAGAGGTTCGTATCAACTGAATCACTCTTGAACACTGTGAAAATTTTCTGATACTTGTAATGAAGCTCTGATACTTGTAATGGAGCTCTGATACTCTGGGGACTGAATGTAACTTGTTAATCTCTGATACTTGAAGCTCTGTACTTGGTAAGGAAGCTCTGGACCTAGGTATTGCTGAGTAGAGCCATGGCCATAGTATTTGTGGAAAATAGGAATGTATCAAAATGCAAGTTTTTCATTAAAAAAAATGTTAATTTTTCATCAAAAAGTACAATCATACATCAAAATATTATTTTTTAAAAATAACTATTTTTCGTGAAAAATAATAACAATCAAACATTCAAATTAAGTTTTTCATAAAAAATTATTTAATTTTCCACAAAATATAACAATTATACAACGCTATTATAAAAAAAATCAAAAATTATATGAATTTTTTTCTAGTAAAATAATTTTGTATAATTAATTAATTTCTCACATATTTTTCATTTTACGAACGCACTTAAAACTCAGCTTTCACTCGCTCATTCTTAATTTTCCCGTTGGGCTACGTCCAATTCCAAACGGCCCAAATCCATCACCACCAAGTTAATATCAGCCGTCCGATCTCATCTCTCTGTCTCCTCCCTCACACCATAAAAGCCATCCAGAACTAGGGTTTCTCCTACAGCCTCTTCATTCTAGGGTTAGGGTTTCCTTCTTTTTTCCTCCTCGATCTAACTAACTATGGCGATCAAGCAGACGAAGGCGCAGAAGAAGGTACAGTACGACAAGAAGCTGTGCAGCCTGCTGGACCAGTACAGCCAGGTGCTGATCGCGCTGGCCGACAACGTGGGTTCGACCCAGCTGCAGAACATCAGGAAGGGGCTGAGGGGGGACTCGGTGGTGCTCATGGGGAAGAACACGCTCATCAGGAGGTGCATCAGGCTGCACTCGGAGAACTCCGGCAACTCCAACTACCTCAACCTCCTCCCCCTCCTAGTGGTAATGCCAGGAAAAAAACCAACTTTCCTTTTGTTTCTTCTTCTTGATTTTATTGCATATCTCCGTGTCCATCGGATGTTTGTTTGTTGGTCTCAGAAAGTTTGCATCTTGGATATTGGAGTTCGATCTTGTATAATTATAATGATTTGTGTTGTTAGTGCTATCAAGTGTCGTGTCTGTATTGGTATCGTATTTGTGTCTGAAAATATAGTTTGTTAGTATTGGAAAATTTGCATCTTGTCTATCACAATTGGATCTTGTATAACATTCTTTGTTTTTTTGTACTTTTTAGTACCGCTACCATTTTTTGGGCCTACCTAGGATTCATGGATGCTCTATAAACCAGTGCCGAATCCATGTTTTTTCTGTTATGGACACTTTGAAAATACGCCAGGACACCCTGAAATGAATGCAGTATCGAGTATCACTAGCATTGTTTGTTATTTGCCTAATTGTATGTTTGTATATATTTGGCTGCTTTGTGTTAGCTAATCTGGATTTGGGTATCTACAGTAATTCTTAGTTTTGTGGTAGTGATAAAATATCTGAAGCTTTCATCTTGGTTATCTGAATGGATTATGTATGATATTCTAAGTTTTTTTGTTAGATTGATATACTTTAATTAGTATTGTTGGTATTTAGGCTCTTGAGCAACTTGATATTCTCAGTTGTTTGACCATTCCAATTTTTTATTATTGACTAATACCTAATAGTAATTGTGAGATATTACTTTGCAGTGGAGTGGAGGGTTTTTGGTATTTCGAGGTGAGACATTTTGGTTTTATTATATGCTCATTATGTGGGTGGCTAATGCTTAATTGTAACAGCGGGAAAAAATAATTTATAATTTGTTACCTGATTGATCAATCAAATTAACTTGTTGGTGCCTTAATAGTTTCATATTCTTGTAGTTCATAGTTTAATTATTATTGGGTTCTTTAGGAGTAGTAGTTTTGGCTTCAAAAAAGAGTCATCTTCTGATGAAGAAACAAAAATATGCTAGATCTCTTGTTCAAGCCCAGGATGGTAGAGCATTTGACTCTTTCAAGTATATTCTACGTGGCTCGGGGGAATATAACAGTTGGTAGAGCATGCTCGAAAAATTAATTTGATTTATTTCGTAGCCATCACTCCATGAGAAAATAGGACATATTCTACATGATCATATGGGACTTGAGAAATGAGAGAAGGGAATAAAAAAGAAAACTTGAGAAGTGATGTGCCAACTCCTTCCCCGCATCAACTAGGTGCTTCAACTAGGTTTTGTGCTTGGATTCGAGTTAGTGTAATCAGTTTTGTCAAAGGGGCGCCTCAGGCGCGCCTAAGTCCTAGGCGCAGGGGCAGCGCCTCAGGGCACTGCAGGCGGGGCACAATTCTTAAGGTGCGCCTTGGAGCGCCTTGGAATAGCCTAGGCGCGTCTTGAAAATCTTGTAAAAAAATATGTTTAGACTGTTTTTTAGCTGCTATATTGTTTTTAGACTGTTTTTTGAACTGATGTAATTTTTTTTTACTGTTTTCTCTCACTCAATTGAAAGTAATTGCAACATAGACATGATAGAATTTGATGTACACATGTTTATCAATGTAGAAATTCGATATATATATATATATATATATATATATATATATATATATATATATATATATTATTTTTGTGTCTTGCGTCGCCTTAAGTGCGCCTTGCACCTTTGAGTACCTTGATTGTAATCACCTTCTAGCCATAGGAACTGCCTTGTCGTATCACTTGCACCCAGATGGCTAAGAAGGTGTGCAATGATGTGACAGACGGATGACCTGGTAACTTACTAACTCTAATGTATCCGACTCAGATAGCACTCACCATATTGTATTGAACCCTTGATCGCATAACCTAATCCTAATGAACAAGAGAGGTGCATGAATGATCACAAGTCCATTCCGTGGTGATCGTTAGGTAGGTAATAGTTGTTAAGCCCTCTTTTTTGGCACGTCTTAAGGTGGGGGGGAACGCTTTCCCTCCTAGGCAACAAATCTTTAGGAAATGACCTAGAAGTTCTATTTTTTGACCTAAATGCAGGTTGATACCTAAATGGAGATTAAATCAATTTTACGGGAGTGATGTAAGCGCTTTTCTAATGAGAGATTTTTTTCTCCAAAAGAAAGCAATATTCCACGCTAGTGTACTATTTTATTCTTAAATTTAGCTTTAATATCCGAAAAGTAAGTTTGTTGGATCCATCTAGATCTCTATCATAATCGTTCTTTATATCTAAATATGGAAGAACAATCTTGTCCCAGATATTCTTCTCCGATAATATCTTCCTGGGCGAAAGGGAAGTGTTCTACACAACTCGGTTCACTTCTAGCTCTATCAATAGAAAAAGAAAAAAAGGATATCATTCAACCTTGATCTACATGCTCTCGATCTTTATCTATATTGTGCTTTGGACTTTATCTTTGCCTCTTTTGAATTCTTGAGATGGAAAAACAAAGATCATAATCTTGATGTGTGTATCGTAAGTGGTTAGATAGGATCATTTTCTTCTAGAGACCTTTTACTTTTTTCCATTATATGAGAGTTAGAATTAATTCATGTTTACTTACTTTCCTCCATGCGGGGAGGAAGAAAGGCCCGCGTCAAGTGGGCTAGCACTTGTGCGGGATGTGTCTTTCTCACTCTACCTATTATATTAGTATTAGCAATGGTCTCTACGTGTTTTTTATGTTTTGTTTTCTTGAAATGAGTGCTTTCCCTTGCTTGAGGAATTATACAAAACTTCTACCATGATCTTATGCAATGGAGCCGTATACAATGAAGTGAAATCCAATCCACGAAAATTGGTCTATGGATAACATCGTTGTGGTAAAGGTCGTAATGCCAGAGGAATTGTTACCACAAGGCATAAAGGGGGAGGACAAAAGCCTCTGTATCGTAAAATCGATTTTTGATCAAATAATGAATGACTACCATAATTGAATTTCGATCGACCCTAAACGATCTTTTTGAGATGGGCATGCATGCTCTCATGCATGTTCTATTCGTGCAAGATGCAGAAAATAATAAACCTCTTAATCCTTCAGAGAGGGTTTGGACTCATATATAACAATATGAATATTAGATATAGATCCACACTTATTAAGATATTACGTAATATTAACACCCTCCCTCAAGCTGGAGCATAGATGTCAATCATATCCAGCTTGTTACAAATAAACCGAATATGAGGGCCTAAAAGAGACTTCGTAAAGATATCTAATTTTTGATCTCTAATTCTCATATGGTGAAATGTTATTACCCCTTTTGGTATTCATGACGGACGAAGTAGACGTCGAACTCAATGTGTTTCGTTTGTTCGTGGAATACTGATTTGGTAGCAATGTAGATGGTTGACTGGTTATCACATCACATATCTGCTGTTTTCGATCCTGCTTCTTCTCCCAGCTCCTTTAGGAGATGTTGCAAATATAACATCTCTTTTGTGCCATGAGCAATGATTCAGTATTCCGTTTTTGAACTCGATCGTGTGACAACTCTATTTCTTGCTCTTCCATGATATCGTTTCCTCCAATAAATACTAAATAGTCAGATGTAGATGTTCGGTTCGTAAGACGTGCACCCCAGTTATCATCTGTAAAACACGCGAGACGAGTATGCCTATGAATCTCCATATGAATTTCTTTTTTTGGATTTTGAGCTAGATAGCGGAAGATCCTGAGAACTGTCTATCAATGCGGAACTCGTGGAGAAGCCATAAATCTACTCACTACACTTCAATGTTATAAATTTCGTTAGGCGGGTTCGGTGCGCAAATGGGGCACCTAGGCGGCTACAAAGAATTTTTTTTTGAATTTTGAGTTTTGATTTTTTTTGAATATTTATTGAAATTTTAAACTTTAAATTTCAAATTTCAAATTTTTAAAATTTAAAATATGAAAATTTTGAATTTTTTTTATTTTTCGCCTCGGCCGAACAGGCCGAACATGGGTCGACTTGGCTGAACAAGCCCACCTAGGGCCGAACAGACGCCTAGGAGGGCTGAATTGGGGGTTTCCGGTGTGGTGGGTGGCCGCCTTGCCGATTCTTAGAATACTGTTACACTTTCAGCAAAAAAAATGTCGGGACGAGTCATAACCACCAAGTAATTGAGTTTTCTAACCGGTCGATGATACTGACCAGGATTGGTTACCAGTATCCCCTCATCGGGGAGTAACTTTACCCCTGGATCCCCTGGATCCATGGGTGAGGTTGCTCCCTTATTCTGCATCATCCCTTCTTCAGTTAGTATGTTAAGAAAACATTACAATGTCTTGCTCGTCTCGTGTGACTTCGTCGTCCAAGAAGTATTTCAATGCTCCCATATCTTTGGTCTAAAATTGCTCGTCCAGAAACTTTTTTAGATCAACAATACCTTGGCTGTCTTCTCCCGTAATCACGATGCCACCAAAATAAATACCAAGTAGTCCTGGCTGATGTCCTTCGGTAAAATTCAGAACGATCGTTCTTTGATTGGCAGAAGCCAAACTGGGTAATTACATGTGTAAATCAACCAAACAAAGCACGAGATGATTGTTTGAGACCGTAGATACCTTTTCCATATGAAACACTTTACCCTCCCTTGCAACGAATCCAGGAGGTTGCACCACCTACACTTCCTCTTCTAGGTCTTTATGGAGAGACATTTTCACACCCAACTGAAGTAAGGGCCAATCATATCGGACAACTAATGACGAGCAATCGCACAAAGGTCATCCTGGCAACTGAGGAGAATGTCTCAAGGTAATCCACGCGATAAGTTTGAGAATACCCTTTTGCCACAAGTCGAGCCTCCAGTCGATCAAGAGTGCCATCCGATTTCATCTTGATAGTGAACACCCATTTGCAACTTCCTGGGTTCGTTGCAAGGAACTCTATGGTCTCAAACAATCACCCCCCTTTGGTATTCATTACGGATGAAGTGTACGTCAATCTCAATGCGTTTCGTCTGTTCCACGTAATACGGGATTAGTAGCAATGTAGATGACTGACTCGCTATCACACCACATACTTGTTGCTTTCGATCCTGTTTATTCTTCCAGCTCCTTTAGGAGATGTTGCAAATATAACATCTCTGCTATGCCATGAGCAATGTCTTGGTATTCTGTTTCTGAACTTGATCGTGAGCCCACATTCTGTTTTTGCTCTTCCATGACACTAAGTTTCCTCCAATAAATACTGAATAGCCGGATGTAAACCGTCGATTTATAAGACTCGCATCCCAGTAAGCATTTGTAGAACATTATGTTTTTTTCCTCTTCAAACCAATGGCTGTTGGGTAGGAGGCGTAGGAGGCGGGACGGTGCCGGTGGTGCCCGCAGTGTAGGCGGGACAACAACGGAGGGGCGGTTGTGGCGGTGGCGGGGCGGCATCAGAGGGGCGGCGACAAGAGGTGGCAGTGATGGTGGAGGGGGGGTGCAGGGTCTTGATGTAAGGAGAGGGGGGGGGGGGCGACTAGGGTTAGGGTTTGAGAGAGAGAGAGGGGGGGGGATAGGGTTAGTGCTCTGATACCATGTAGAAAATAATTAACCCCTTAATCCCTTCAGAGACTTTGGACTCGTATATATAGCAATAGAATTATAGAAATGTTACATATAGGTCCACACTTATTGAGATATTACGTAATAGTACTAATACTTAACACAAGTCATGCTCATGGACACACTAGGTGTGCTATGGTATGTTCTATATTTGCACACATTCGGGTGCATGATCTTAAGAATATTTGCACACTAGGTGTGCTATGCTATGGTATGTTCTATATTTGCACACATTCGTGTCCATGATCTTAAGAATATTAATACGTGCACAAGTTCTTAAGCAGCGTGCATGCACCTGTTCTATGGCGCAGGTGTATGCACATTCTTTAGCTGCAGCTGGACATGGAACAAGGGCCTGCTCTCCCTCCCTCCCTCCCTCCCTCTATGGCTGGATATACACGCATGTATGCATACGCATGAGGTGGTCGGTCAATAGTCAAGAAGTCCCGGTTTGTGTTAACAAACTTTATGGACTGAATGACCTGTCACCTTGATTTTTACTATTAAAGATTTTTACTACAATGCCTATGAAGTTTGAATGATAACATTCTATTGAAATTTTGTTTCGGTTGATTTTTGCAATTATATCAGTTGGTTCTATGTTAACTACTGTAGTTATTCATGTTGATGCAGTTTGATTGATTCAGGGAAATGTGGGCTTGATCTTCACCAAGGGTGACCTGAAGGAAGTCTGTGAGGAGGTTTCCAAGTACAAGGTACATTTCTGGTGATTACACATTTTTGTTTTTAAATCTAAAATCTGACCAACTTACATGTCGAAGTTTGGTTCTACTAGAAAATTATGCATAAATGTATCAACACATTTTGTTTGTCAATTTTTATTTGGATCTCTAGGATGTCCTTTCATTCTATATACACTTAACACTGCATTTTTCATGGGTACAAGGAACTCCATTCTGAATGATTTCCATGTGCAACTAACTTGTGAAAATCAAGCGTTCAATCTATGGAGAGTCATTGATCAGTAGAAACAAACTTATTATGTACTATAAAACATAATTTACTCACTTATTATGTACTATAAAGCATAACTTACTCTTGAGACCTCATTTTCATTTTGAAAAATGTTGAATAAAAAATTTGTAACATAAAAATATTGAAGTTTTCAGTTTATTTTGCCTTGTTTGTCTTCTTGTAAGTCTTCTTGAGACCTCATTTTCTATGTTTGTAACATAACTTACTCACTTATTATGTACCTCCTCTCTCTCTCTCTCTCTCTCTCTCTCTCTCTCTCTCTATATATATATATATATATATATATATATATATATATATATATATATATTCTTTTTCTTTCTTATCATCAATTATTTATTGATATATCCTGCAAGTCTTGCGGTCTATCCACTGATTGGTAAAGTTTTTTTAACATGTAGATTGCAAATTTAACTTCATGATCTCTATATTCCTTCAATTAGTGTTTTGGCTGTAAGCCTGACTATTTACTAATTTTCCTCTTCATCTTTCCATGATTCAGGTTGGAGCTCCTGCCCGTGTTGGTCTTGTTGCTCCTATTGATGTCATTGTTCCTCCAGGGAATACTGGGTTGGATCCGTCCCAGACATCTTTCTTTCAGGTAAGTTATTTTTTGTACACACGTACATGGTCACATACACAGACATGGTTCATCAAGGCAATCTTCCTGTCATAACTTATGTCAACTCTCAGGTGCTCAACATCCCAACTAAGATTAACAAGGGTACTGTTGAAATTATCACCCCTGTTGAGCTTATCAAGAAGGGGGACAAAGTGGGCTCATCTGAGGCTGCTCTCCTTGCTAAGCTAGGCATTCGGCCTTTCTCATATGGTCTAGTTGTTACATCTGTCTATGAAAATGGTTCTGTTTTCAGTCCGGAGGTGTTGGACCTCACTGAGGAGGATCTGATTGAGAAGTTTGCAATTGGTGTTTCTATGGTCGCTTCACTTTCCTTGGCCCTCTCTTACCCAACTGTAGCTGCTGCACCTCACATGTTCATCAATGGGTACAAGAATGTTCTTGCAGTTGCTTTGGCCACTGAATATAGTTTTCCACAGGCTGAGAAAGTTAAGGAGTATTTGAAGGTTTGTTTTACGATACTGTGACTATACAGAAAACTATCTTTTTAATCTACTTTTGTGACGATCTATTTTTGGATTGTTAATTCTTCTTTTAATACAGGATCCTAGCAAGTTTGCAGTTGCTGCTGCCCCTTTGGCTGCTGCAGAATCTGCTGCTACACCTGCTGCTGCCAAGGAAGAGAAAAAGGAGGAGCCAGAGGAAGAGTCAGACGAGGATATTGGCTTTAGCTTGTTCGATGATTAGAGTAATGACAAGAACCTTGAGTAGTAGTAGTTTTTCTATAGTCTAGGATTTTGTTTGAGACAATATTGCTTGTTAGGTTTCTTCCATCAAATTTTTTGAAATCAACTAAGTTTTAAGATTACTGTTTTGCTTGATTGTCTTCTTTGTATCACCTCTTATTGTTTTGCGATAATTTACTACATTTTAAGTAAGAGAAATTTTGACTTAACCCCCACTTTATTTACCCATATTCAGAGTGTACACCATTGTTTTACCATAATGTACAAGACCTCTCACTTTTGACGGAAACTATCTCTTCCTTACGGTCAACTCGTTTGACCCTTTTTTTTGGACGAAAATACCTGTCTTCTTCCCCCTCCTTGCCGTAGGTCCCCCCTTCTACCATACCCTCCTCCTCCTCCTCCTCTTCCATAGCCCTCCTCATCCTCCTCCATTCACTCCTCTTCCCCCCTCCTCTCCTCCTCCTCCGCCATAGCCCCCTCCTCCTCCTCCTCCTCAGCCTCCTCCTTCCTCCATAACTGCTTCCTCTTCCTCATCCTCTTCCTCTTCCTCTTCCTCTCCTCTGCAGTGGGTCAACCATGTAAAGGTTAAGAATTTCTTGGGGCAGGGTGCTGCTTGCACCAGTTGAAGTAATACAATTGATGTACACCTGGCATGTTATATGTTGTCCTAACCTGTGTGGTTGCGACTGCATCCACAACTGGAACCAGGGGCGGTCTATTTACATTTCTGTTGTATGTTAAGGTTATTTTGGGGGTGGTTCTAAAAATCCATGTTGCTAGGTTACTGTTGTGAAATGTAAGCTGGATGAGGTCAATCCATATATAATTAAGCTTTTAAGAGTATTCACTTGTAGTGAATGACTGGATTAGTTCCCTTCATTAAGAAATGGATTGAGGCACTAAATTTTATTGGCAACCCTTTCCGCACCTTTGGTTCAGGATGATGTGTACTCCCAAATATGCCCCTCTAAACTTGGAGGTAGTTTATTTTGCTGTTAACGTGCTCTGAAATTATCTACTAGTAAGTGAAGAATGATCATTTATTTCCTTTCAACGTCTTAAATTTTCTTGTCATCGTTAGATGTTGCTAGCCATTTTTTCTAGTAATGTGGTATTTTTGTATGTTTAAGCCTTTTCTAATTGCAGTATGTTAGTTTTTTCCCCCTATTACAGTTTACATCTTTATAATGCCTTATTTCTTGCGATGGTTGTATTGAATTTGCTGGAGATGGACTTTAACAAGTAATATGGTTACTCTTGGATGTTACTTGGTTTTAGAGGGAATTTCTCAAATTTGAGTTGCACGATACTTTATTTATTCATATTCAAGGTGTAACCCACACGATTACCATAATGTATGACAACTCATACTTTTGACAGAAACCGTCTCCAAATAACGGTTTACTCTGACCAAATTTTTTTGACAAAAATATTCTCCTTCGTACACGGCAGAGGAGGGGCTGGGAAGAGGAAGGATATTTCTGTCAAAAATTAACCGTTAGTTTCCGTTAAAAATGGGGGGCGTTTTATATTATGGTAATCGTGTGGGGTGCACCTTGAATATGGATAAATAAAGTGGGATGTAACTTAAATTTTCTTTCTTTTTTCTGTGCTTGGGAGCAATTGTAATATATATTTACCTCTAGAAACTGCAGTTGAAATATGGACTTAGCAGCAATATTGTCTTTAATAATTTGTTAGGAAGAAATGCAGATCCAGTAAATATAATTAGAACTATCTAATTATGTCTCAGAATTATTTTCTACGCAAACACAGCTTACGCAGTGGTGATAACAAAATTTTGGTGTGCCTGTGGGCATGCAACAAACTACTTATGTGGGCTAATGATCACAACCATTTTAGAGTGCATGTGCTTCCAAGTTTTCTTGGTCTCTCCAGTTGTTCCATCGGAAGCTTTGGAACTGCACATTACTCAGTTTGTAATTGTAAAGATATCCTAATTACTTGGTATGCTGCAGTTGCATTAGAGGCTCAACCTACTGATGGAACGTATACAACATTTTTGTGGCTAAATGAACACCACTTCTAGGCTCAATTTTTTTCCGATCCATCACTTGCAATTTAGATTCTTCTTAATTGAGCCATACACCAAATGTTGTAGTGCCACATAATTATCCTTGTGGGTGAAGGTGCATCCCCTTGTTTAGCCAGAGGAGGAAGAAAAACATTTAATGGAGATCTAGCCAACACAAGCTTTTGATTACATAGAATGATTTCTCAAAGATGTTACATGTTTCTGTAGACATGGTTATGTAATTTGCACATGTAACTGTTAGAAGAGATGGTTAACATAAATAAATCTAATTCAGGAAAAAAAAGATGTAATGTAATGACCATTATAAGCTTGATTACATTACATTACATCACTTTCTTTTATAATCAATAACATCATAAAAGTCATGTAATCACAATTATATTACAATTTATACTTGCAATTTTTTATATTCTAAAATCTTTAAAAATTTGTTTATTTTTGTTTATATTTTTATGTGTTTTTATATATTTTATTTTTCTTGATTATTTTTTATTTTTGTAAGATTTACAATTTTGTTTCTAAATAAAAAAAATCATTTTAAAGTTTTTTTTTAACTTTTTTTTAAATTTTTTTCTAAATTTTGTTTTAATTTTTAAATTTGTTTAAAATAATTTAAAAATAATTAAAATTTTATTTACATTTAAAAAATATTTATTTATAAAAGATTGACCAAAACATAAAATATAAATGTCATGGAAATATTTGTCAAAATGATATAAATAATAAAGAAAATTTGGGACAAAGGGGGTATTTTTGTCCGAAAAATAGGGTCAACTTTGACCGTGAATTGGAGACGAATTTCATCAAAAGTGAAAGATTTCGTACATTATGGTAATCGGATGGGGTGCACCTTGAACTATGGTAAATAAAGTGGGATGCGACTCAAATTTTTCCGAAATAATAATATTTATTCTATTGTATTACATGGGAGAGTAAGCATTTGAAAGTAATTGATATTACATGTTCAAACCAAATATGATAATGTATTTGTAATTCTATTACATTATAAACTCCATTCTATTACGATTGCAATTACAATTACATTACAGTGAACCAAACACACCATAAATTACAAAAAGTTAAAAAGTTGAGTGTATTTAATGTTGGGGTTTTATTTGAAATTGTATTACATGGGTTTACATGGGTTTACAATTACATTACAGTGAACCAAACACATTATAAACTCCATTCTATTCTATTGTATTACATGGGTTTTATTTGAAATTGGCCATTAGTGACCTAGTCTTACAATTTTATTTTGAGACAAACTTCAAGTGTGTATTTCAATATTTAATCTATCATTTATTGTCTTATATACATGAGGTAAACCCTCTAGTGGGCAAGGTTCAAATCTCACAACAAATATTTACTTTTGTCACAAATTTTTAGAAGAATCCCTTTTGAGGACTAAGCATGGACGAAGGGCGCAAAATATGTATTTTGCACTTTATACGTGCGAGGTTTGTTCCATTTTTTCATATTTTTGAATTTTTTGTATTTAAATTTTCTCGTTATTCGTGTATTTTCTCATATTTCGTATTTTGTCAAATTTTGATTTTTTGTATTATGAAACTTCGTGATTTCTGTATTTGGATGTCATAGTCTTCGTCCAAAGATGCTCTCACTCACTCCGAGTGAGAAGAAGAGATTGATCGAGAGAGATGGAGATGTCTAAGAGAGAGAGAGAGAGAGAGAGAGAAAGAGGGGTCGGATCTTCTGTCTTAATCTTGACTATTAAGAAAAGAGATCGAGAGAAATAAGATAGACAGATCGAGAGAAATAAGAAAAAAGAGGAGTCAGGTGTGCATTTGGTAATAATGATTGTTATAATACATTAAGTTTTCTTATATAACAATTGCAAATGAATCCTGACGATCGAATGGTCAGAAAATGGCTTGTTAGACAAGTTTTCACCCAGACAATATGTTGGTCAGTATACTCGACGGTATATCGACCGATATACTACTGACTTGAAAATTTTCCTAAAATTTATGCTTTGGTTTTTTTTTTTTTTTCAATTCTAGTCTGATCCTAGTTCGGGGTTTATGGCTTGCTCGCCATGGGGTTCAACAAGTCTTGCATGGTCTATAAATTAACTTGGTAATACAAAAATCTAAGAAACTCAGTTAGTTGCAAAAGTCATTAGTCCGATTCAAAAACATGATATCACGCAAGGACCAACTCTCACGATACCATGTCACGAAAAATCGAGAAAATCTCCAATACAAATTCTAGTCTAAAATTCCATATCCAAATATATGAATGGAAACTAAGTTACAAAATCCGAATACATAAATCATGAAGTTTCCAAACAAGCTTTTAACAATTATATCAATAATCTACCCTAACTCTCTTTAATGGACCACTGTCTCGTAAGTTTCTACTCTTTAAGTTGCTTTCAAACTATCTTAATGACACCTTAAAGCTTAAGGTTCATAATCTAGTTCAATACTTCGGATAGTTTATTAATAGAAAATTATAGAGTTTTCATTCTTATAAACTTTTAGTTTATATTATTTAAATTATTAAGTGTCCGAGAAGTCCTACAAAATTTTTCGGTCACAACTGTTAATCCGAGTAAACTCTTTAAGGTTATAAGTATAATGTAATTTTTAGGGTGTCCACAATACAATCTTATTATTCAATCTCCTTTTGTTCTCTAAACTACCCAAAAGCTGTGATTCAATCTCCATCTCTAACTCTTTAAGGGTTATAAGTATAATGTAATTTTTCAGTCTTATGATTCAATTTTACCAGTTACATTCTAATACCTACAAAATATTCACACTTAAAGTCAGAATAGCAACAAGTAAAGCTGTCAGAGGGGGGAGCTCGCCGTTGGTCGCAGTAGCAGCTATCAGCAGCGGCAACGCCCCCTCTCCTCTCTCTCTCCTCCTTCTCCCCCTCTTTCTTCGGCGCCGGAGAGGGGGGGGGGGGGGGGGGGGGCTCCGGTTAGGATAAAAATGGGAAGAAGAAGACATAGAGGAGACGGATTCCATCAAAAGTGGAGAATTTTCTACATTATGGTAATCGGGTGGGTGCAGTGAATAAAGTGGGGTGCGACTAAAATTTTCTCTAAATAATAATACTTATTCTATTGTATTACATGGGAGAGTAAGCATTTGAATGTAATTGATATTACATGTTCAAACCAAATATGATAATGTATTTGTAATTCTATTACATTATTAACTCCATTCTATTACGATTGCAATTACAATAAGATTACAGTGAACCAAACACACCCTAAATTACAAAAAAGTTAAAAAGTTGAGTGTATTTAATGTTGGGGTTTTATTTGAAATTGGTCATTAGTGACCTAGTCTCACAATTTCATGTTGAGACATATTGCAATATTTAATCTATCATTTATTGTCTTATATACATGAGGTAAATCCTCTAATGGGCAAGGTTCAAATCCCACAACAAATATTTATTTTTGTTACAAATTTTTGGAAGAATCCCTTTGGAGGACTCAAGCATGGGCGAAGGGCGCAAAATGTGTCTTTTGCACTTTATACATGCGAGATATGTTCCATTTTTTCATTTTTTCTGAATTTTTTGTTTTTAAAATTTTCTCGTAATTCGTATATTTTCTTATATTTCGTACTTTGTCCATATTATGAAACTTCGTGATTTCTGTATTTGGATTTTGTAGCTTAGTTTCCATTCATATATCTGGATATGAATTTTTAGACTAGAGTTTGTATTAGAGATTTTCTCGATTTTTCGTGACATGGTATCGTGAGAGTTGGTCATTGCGTGATATCATGGTTTTGAATCGGACTAATGACTTTTGCAAATAACTGAGTTTCTTAGATTTTTGTATTACCAAGTTAATTTATAGACCATGCAAGACTTGTTGAACCCCATAGCGAGCAAGCAATAAACCCCGAACTAGGATCAGACTAGAATCGAAAAAACCCAAACCATAAATTTTAGGAAAATTTTCAAGTTAGTAGTATATCGGTCGATATACCGTCGAGTATACTGACCGACATATTGTCTGGGTGAAAACTTGTATAGCAAGCCATTTTCTGACCATTCGATCAGTATTCATTTGCAATTGTTATATAAGAAAACTTAATGTATTATAACAATCATTATTACCAAATGCACACCTCACTCCTCTCTTTTCTTATTTCTCTCGATTTCTTTTCTTAATGGTCAGGATTCAGACAGAAGACCGACTCTTGATAAAGGCACTACAAAAATGACTCAGGACAACCCAAATTTTTACCATTAATAATTACAAGTTTGCCACTCCCAAAAATTACTCACCGGGCTGCCCACTTCCAATTAATTTTTTTTATAATTAGGACTGTCAAAATTTTGACAGTCCTTCCAATTAGTAGGACTGTCAAAATTTTGACAGCCCTAACAATTGGTAGGACTGTCAAATTTTGGACAGTCCTAAAAAATGTTAATTTTTTAGGACTGTCAAAATTTAATTTTTTAGGACTATCAAAATTTTGACAGTCCTTCCAATTGGTAGGACTGTCAAAATTTTGACAGTCTGGAGGGGAGGGCTACACGAGATGACACGAGGGTGGGGCTGTGTGGAGGCCGGAAGGAGGGACGAGGCGGAGGAGCCGGACGAGGAGGCGGCGGCGGCCGGAGGCGGGGGAGGAGGCAGAGGCGTGCGCGGGGGCGACAGCGAGGCGTAGGCGCACGCCTCAGCTGCTGCTGTTGTCGCCGCCACAGCCGGCGCGAGGCGTAGCCCCAGCCCCCAGCGAGCGCGTGCCTCTGCTGTGCACAGCCTCCTGCATGCTGCTTCTTCTTCTTCTTCTTCGTGACGGAACCGACGGGAAGGTGCTTGAGGTGCGGCTCGGCGGCGACAACGCGACAACGCGGTCGATGGCGAGGTCGACGACGCAGAGAGGCGAAAAATCGCGAAAGGAGGGAGGATGAGAGACCAGAGGGGGGTGGGGGTGGGGGAGGAGCAGGAGGAGGGAGGTAAAGATGGTGGACAGTCCTAGTAAAATTTGGACTAGCATGAGTAAAAATTCTTCATAAGTGGACTAGCACCAATGGACTAGCCCTGAGTCATTTTTATAGTGTCTTTATCAAGAGCCCAGAAGACCCGACCCCTCTATCTTATTTCTCTCTCTCTCTCTCTCAAATATCTCCATTTCTCTCGATCATTCTCTTCTTCTCGGAGTGAGTGAGATCATCTCTGGACGAAGGCTATGACATCGAGGAGAGGAGCAAGGCTTGTGCTTTGCTTGAGCGGGCCTGGAGGTGGACTTGAAGCCCATAGTTGTGTCATCTCTTTGCAAGCATCACAACTAAGTCAAGTACACCATACTTAATGTGTGGAGGCAGTGCCTCATCTTTAAAGATTTCTGTTGTTTTCCTGTACATGCGACACACGCTCACCCACGAACATGTAGGGCTCTACGCATGTAGTCTTTGGTGTCTGAAAAATGGGTTTATCAATATGCATGTGTGTTCTTCAATTTCTAATTGATTTTTCATGTATCCTCTGTCACTAGAATCATGCTAGGACAATTTAGCTAGAAGCACACTTTATTCAATCTACCGAATTGAGCCCGACACCCCGTATCACACTTATTTATACTATCACCCTTTTTTGGGATAAACTGAGTTTAACGTCAGTTTAATCTCTGACTTTGGGTAAACCAATATGTACATCATGTTAGGAATTTAATTTCACTCAATTTAGATCCTTGAAAAGTCAGATTTGGACTTAAAATAGAAATTTTATGGTCGAAATAATTTTTGAACTTTAGGTTGTCCTGCTGAATATACTCCGCTAAGATTGAATTAGTCCATTTGTAGTGTATTTTTGAACTATTTTTGGTTGGACTTTTTCGTAGTTTTGTTGTACTTCTTCTTGACTTTTAAACTTATAGTCCTAGACTAAAATATACATTTTCTAGCTCTCTAGTTCTTATTTATGGTGCAATATATTAAGCTTTTGACTAGGAGATCTGATCCTTCTAGCTAACATGGACTAGTTTTTCTTAGTTATTGTTGGTTTTTTGTTCAAGTTACATGCATTCTTGGTAGTGGGCAATTATGTATGCATTGTCCAATGTAGCTCATGTTGTGGGATGCAAAAATATTCACTAGTACTGGATGCGATTGTTTTTTTTTTCTTCTAACACATGTCATTCTAGGTTGATTCTCTAGTTTCCATGGCTCAAGAATCAGAATGAAACTTGATAGGATAATTAATTAGGTTTTATCATATAGTGCATTAGGTGGGGGAGGACTCTTCGTTAAGCGCAACCCCGCTTACTTGGGCGGTGAGACATGGCGACCCTGATTGGCGATGGTCTATGTTCTTATACATTAGTTAGTCACCCATCGTAGTAGACATTTTCTGATATATATGTGCTTTGTAGTTGTTCATGTTATTAGCTATGAGAGACCTGGAAACCTACTACAAAGCACGTAATGGTCGATTACTCCATTTTGTATGTTAGTAATCTGGATTTGTGATAACCATAGTTAGATTAATGAGTAGTAAGCCGTAGATGATGTTTTGCCATGCATTGTTGCTTGTGTGCTAGTTTTTATGCTCGTGTTCTCCTATTTCTTTATTTGTGTGTCGGTGTGTGGCAATGGGTAAATTTTTGCTCGAAAAATAGTTTGCAATTCCGATTCTTGTTTTGTTTAAATGTTGTGGTCCTGCTCTAGAGTGGTTCCTACACTCTATTGTCATTTTTTGTCCTTTTTAAGTTCAGTAGGTCATCTTGTTCAATATATTTTTATACCAATTATTTTATTTCTCGAGATTCGTGCATTGGTACCGTAAACGTCTTGACCTGCCTTATTTATTTATTGTACTTAAGTCGTTATATATATCGCCGTCGTTGTGTGTTGGCTTGGATATGTGAATGGTCGTAGGATCAATTTTTACCTCTTGTCCTTGTTTGGTGTATGGGTAGAATTCTGTCCCATGGCGATTCATGGGTCCTTGTCTTATGGTTTTGTTGAGTTTTGTTTCCAACTCAAGCTTCTTTTGTGATATTTGTTGCTTCGGGCTTTGATCCCACTGGTTTTGCTTGTCCATATGTACCCTTGGAGCCCAACGACCTGTCGTACCTTCCGCTGAATGGCTCGTACTAGATCAACGACTCTGATGTGTGTGTGGGTTTCCTTTCTTTCCCACTCGCTTTAGTTTGCCGACTGGTTTTGCGCACGACCCAACCATCAGTGTGCACAACAGTAATGGCACTAATAAGAACCTCTGACATAATGGCTCAGTATGGAAGTATCAAAGGGCAGTAGAGTTAGTCAAGGCAGTTAGGCCAACATCAACACTGCTATCCTAAGTACTTAGCCTCAGTATATAGTATCAGCACCAATTTTCCATCACTGCCATCATTCAGTATCAACAATAACTAAGCTATCAGAGCTACATAATATTATTTGGTATCACCAACTAATTACCAATGTACCAATGCATAGCTCAATATTAGATCTTAGAGCAACATAGCTCAGTATCAATGCTCAGAGTAATTTGGCCTTAACAAATGACAAACTCCCACATCAACAATATTATTCATCAACAAATGAACCTCCAATCCACATCATCATTGCCACATCAACATATTAGGTTATCCAGCTCAGCGAGGACACCTTCTATCTTCCAGTCAATGGTGTCTTTAAAGAGTATTTGAGGAGGTTTGTATTGGCGTTTTTTTATGATATTCTCATATACAGTTCCAGACTGGAGGATCACTATGGACATGTCTAATTTTATTTCTTCAAAAGTTCAGATTATAAGCTCAGAATCAAAAGAAGCAAGTGCTACTTCTTCAAGATGCAAGTTAACTACCTGGGACATATTATTTTTAACAAGGGTATAGAAGTTGATAAGGAGAAAATTCAGGTTGTGATCCAGTGGCATGCTCCTAAATCTCGTAGAGAATTAAGAGGATTCCTTAGATTGACTGGGTACTATAGAAGCTTTATAAAAGGGGTATGGTTCCCTAGCTAGTCCTCTAACTGAATTATTAAAGAAAAATGCTTTGTCTAGAATAAGAAAGCCGAGAACTCTTTTACAGAATTGAAGACTTCTCTAATTGAACCACCAATGCTTAGTATGCCAGACTTTCAGAAGACTTTTGTTTTAGAATGTGATGTTTCAGGGGAGGATATATGAGCTATCTTAATGCAGTAAGGCAGACCTATAGCCTATTTGAGCCAGGTTTTGAAGGGAAGAACCAGAGTTCTATGAATATATGAGAAGGAAATGCTTGTTATACTTGCTGTAAAAAAGTGGAGTCATTACTTATGGGGAAGAGAGTATCTTATCAAAATTGATCATAAATCCTTAAAGTATATGCTTGAACAAAAAGTATACACTGATGCCCAATACAAATGGGTGCTCAAACTATATGGGTACTAATATAGAGTTGAATACAAGAGGGGAAGAGAAAATTAAGCAGTTTCTAGTCTTTCTAGGAGAGGAGAGTTGCCATTTCAGTAGTTGCCCCTGATTGGTTACAACATTTCAGTTCACAGATGGCCACATCCAGTTATTATCAAAAGAAACTGCTAAAATGGGAGAAAGAAAGGTTGAGCAGTAACAAATATTCAATAAGGAATGGGGTGATATACTACAAACACATACTACTAATTGATCCCCGGTCCCCTTTTGCTCACTATGCTTAAGGAGCATCATGATGTGCCCAGTGGAGGACATTCAGGATACACTAAAATATTACAAAGATTGAAAAGGACCAGCTATTGAAGGGAATGAAAAGAAGTATAAAGGAGTATGTGCAAAATTGTAAAATATGTCAAAAGAATAAATATAAGACTAGTTCACCTATAGGACTTCTGCAACCCCTGCCCATTCCTGAAAGAATATGGAAGGATGTATCCATGGACTTCATTGAGAGTCTTCCTAATAGCCATCACAAAACTACCATCCTGGTTGTTGTGGACAAATTAACAAAGTGCATATATGTGCTTTCCTTTACACATCCTTACACTGCTGAAACTGTGGCTCAAGTCTTCATGGATAGGGTTGTCAAATTGCATGATTTTCCTAGAACAATAGTCTCAGACAAAGAGTCAATTTTCACTAGTCAATTATGGAGGACACTATTCAAACTGAAAGGGACAAAGTTAGCCTATAGTACTACTTATCATCCATAGTCTGATGGCCAGATTGAGGTTACCAATAGATGCATAGAAGGGTATTTGAAGTGCTTTTGTAGCCACAAACCCAATCAATGGAATAAATACTTAGGCTTGGCAGAATATTGGTTCAACTCAAGTTGGCACTCTTCCACTAAGCTGTCTTCCTTTGAAGCTGTTAATGGCAGACAACCTCATAATTTGCTTACATACTTACCTGACATTGCCAAAAATAGGGCAGTAACTGAGGCAATAACTTTGAGGGATGATGCTCTCCACTTACTCAAAGACAATCTAGTCATAGCCTATGACAAAATAAAGAAATATGCCGACTTGTACAGGACTGAAAGGGTGTTTGAGGTAGGGGATTTGGTGTACCCGAAGGTCCAACCTTATAGACAAATTTCTTTAGCACACATGAGACCTAATAAACTGTCCCCTAAATACTATGGTTCCTACAAGGTCCTGGTAAGAGTTGGATCAATTGATTATAAGTTGCAGTTGCCTACTAAAGCCTAACTGCATCCAGTATTTCATGTGTCTCAGTTGAAGAAACAACTTGGAAACAATACTGTAGTCCAAGATGGAATACTAAATAATAGTGAAGCAGCAATCCTGGAGTCAGATTGGATCCTTAAAAGAAGATTGGTACAAAGGAGGGGTAAGGCATCTGTAGATTTACTAGTACAATGGTAGGGAGGAGATATAGACACTGCTATATGGATATCTTATGAAAAGTTACTATAGGACATTCCCTACTTTGACCTTGAGACAAGATCAAAATAAGGAGAGGGAAGTAGAGTTAGTCAAGGTAGGCAGGCTAATCTCAACACTACTATATTTAGTACTTAACTTCAGTACTTAGTATCAAAAGCAACTAGCCATCACTGTTATTATTTAGTATCAGCAGCAGCTAGCTATCAGAGCTACTTGGTATTACCTGGTATCAGCAACTAATTTCCAATGTACTAAAGCATAGCTCAGTATCAGAGCTCAGAGTAATCTGGCCTTAACAAATGACTAACCTCCATATCATCAGTATTTTTCATGAACAAATGAACCTCCAGTCCATGTCATCATTGCCACGTCAGTAGATTCGGTTACCCAGCTCAACTAGGACAGTTACCATTTTGTATTGATACAACTACTAATAAGTAGCTATAAATAGAGAAGAGAGGGAGAGGATGGTGTGCGTTGTAATGTTCAAATTTACTTTCTATTCTTTTAGTTTTGTAATTTCTTTTTCTTCCTTTATACTTCAATATATAAAACCCTAGATTTCTCAACTACCAAATCTCTTCTTCTACCCAAATTTCTCTACTCCAATGGCAAATTTGAATGTATCTGCACCATTACCCAGTCTTTTGGGAAGAGTAACTACTTGGCACCGCTCGAAAATAGTACACAAGTATTGTCGACACCACCACCATTACGATATGACCCTAACACTATGCGCAAACCTCACCTACAACTCGCGGCCCTAGTCGGCCCTGCACGAGCATTAGAGACCCGTTGATAAAGTTTCCTGACTCAGCCTGACTGTACTGAACAATGTAGTGTCCTATTTTCAGAACTTATTCTCCAAATTCGAACTATCTTGCCAAATCCAAAAAACCTTATCACTCATGCAACAGATCTAAACGTGTATATAGAGCTCCCTGATGTTAATGATTCGATGGAATTGAATTTCGTTGACCATGCATGACAAATTTGATTAGTTCCCGTCGATAATCATTATTATTTTTGCACTAATATCAATACTCCTAGAATAATTATCGGATCGAGAGAATACCTACTTTGTTGGATTCACATTGTCAGACTTGCCCTATGGAAATATTCTTGGAGAATCCTATGACCGTCGACCATAACACTATTTCGCGGGCTGCACGATATGATACAAGTCATCAGTTTTTTAATACATAGCTCAAAAATCAACTTCTGAAAGTTTTAATGAGTTTGTACAATATTTTTGACTTCTTTGATACATATTACTCTCATTATTTAAAAACTTTTTAACTTTGCTCAGCTTATGGATCCTGTTTGACTCCGAATAGCATTTTTTTTTTTTTTTTTTTTTGCATTTTACCATAATGGAGTTTTAGACATTTTCTTTGCACCTTTCATGTTTTCTATACTTACGTACACCTTTGTTACAGCTTTTCGTGATCGTTGACTTGTTTCGATTCTCGTGCCCTTTTTTTGTCTAATACGACAATGTGTGATATTTCGACTCTTCACCAAACTTCAACCAGACAAGTTGACCTTGTCATTGTATTATAGTTCATTATTGTTGTTTGTTAATAATATTCATGATTATTTTATTCTTATGACTCATGTGGTTCAATTTCGGGCATCCTAGTTAGACTCAGGTTGGATCGATATAATCGAGTCGATCATGATCGATATTAGCCTAGATAACGATATTTACTATAAAACATATGTTAAGATACAATGTTATCTCATTGTATCTGTTGATATGGACTTGATCTAGGACATATATTATGGTTGTATTCATGTTATGGCACGTATCTCGGATCTGACACATTGTCGATACGATCGGGATGTTTAACAATATAATGTTGGTTACTTGTATAGTTTTACTCTCGATTCATTATATTACTAGACTCATGGATGATCAATAGTGTCACGCCCCAGTCCCAAAATATATGGAACCAGGCCACGTGGCATTGGCCAGCTGACACGACTCCGAAGGATATCCCAATTTAATGGATCCTATCGAAGCGTGCTACGCTATCCTAAAGTACTAACAAGTCTATTATGCTAATATATAGCAGACAATGTCTAATCTCATCCACAGATAACAATATCAAAAAGACTGAAATAAAATGCTGGTAAATAAAATACAATAGTCTGAATATCCATAATACATCTGAGATAGTCTGAATGGGGACAAACCCACTGAAATACAGAAATGGAAATAACAGTGCAGAAAGAGTAAGATAACTAGTCTAGAGTATCAACTAGCTAGATATAAAAACTCTAGACTGATGTAGCTGCGTACTCAGATCATGGGAACTCTCCTGGAAATGCCTCGTAGTCCTCAATCAGGAATCCTGTCTCTACTCCTGCTCCGTAGATGGTAGGGTACAAGTGCTCGTCCGGATCTGGAAGAGAACAAGGTCCTCAGAGGGACGTAACAAGTATACAGAAATGCATGCCATAAAGTAAATACTGTGTAAACTCAAGGGGTAATCTAACCAGCTAAGTGAAATGCACCTTGAAGACAATCCTGGTACGTATGGGTAGGTGAAAGGTATAAAGCATAGCGTCGAGCCAGAGGCTAAGTACCTGGCATTAGCTGTAAACTGAACGCCAGGAATATATGCTGACTACATCACCGATCATGATAGCGCGCAGCTAGTAACCTCTGCTGGATGTATCGACAAGCATATATGTCCATAACAGGGAACCTGAGCTCATAACCGGGTAACACATGGCCCATAACCGGGTAACACTGAGGCTCACGGCCCCGCAGTTTACTCTGAAACTACGGCGACCAAATGTTTGTCCCATACGCCTACTAATTGTCTTCCCCGCCCAATGTCAATGTACAAGTCGCAAATGTGACGTTGACACCTCGTACTATGATGCAGTCACTACAGAAATAAACAACTAAACTAAATGCCTTCACACGTGCTGCTCATGCTGATGGCCAGTCGATCATGAAGCACGCGTCCCTACATGAACTCACTCTGTGACGTGTTTAAGATACGTGTCAAGGCCTAGGAAGTCATACTGATAACTCCTCAACTTTAGGTGGGTCCACTAGATACTAGGTCAGACACAAGTTCTAACGTCAACGCCTTCGTTGACTGCACCCGAGTCTTCTCGGACGCGCACAGTTTAATATTGAAACACTGAAATATGCAACTAGTTAATATTTGAATTTAGACAACATCAACAAGGCAAGGTATACTTGCCTGGAACTCTGGCGTGCACAAGCAATGTTCCGGAACCAGCAGTCAAGGTAGCACCGTCTCGGGTGTGTACGAACAGATAACAATAATTTATAAATCACTAAACTTCACCACGCTTAATTACCTATGCTAACATAGAGCAGGTATACATACACAACACCTATACACATATATACTATAGATAATTTAATAACATCTATACTTATATGTACAATTGCACTTAGACATATGTACATATATACAGATATTCATATATTTAAATAATATGTATCATGTATTCAATATATATATATGATATATCAATAAATAATATACTACATATAACATACTAAGATACAGAATATATATTTATACACAATATATATAGAGATATATACTATATACATGTACGATTAAAATATTTTATTATATTTATATATAAATATTTATATATACATAAATATATATATGTATACTTTAATATACAATTACATATATAATTACATATTTTTCATTAGTTAAGATATACCATAATACATTAATATAGAAAATAAATATCTTGTGTAAATAAATAATACATGTTTAAATATAGACATTAGATAACATGTATACATATATACCCACGTAATTACATAATACATATATGTTTACATATATCTATACATATCATACATACATATATACATTTACACACGAAATATATATATGTATATATACATCAAATATATGCTATATTCATATAAATTTACCATATTCTATTATATTTATATATATACTTAAATACGTATATATACACCTTAATATATAATACCTATATATTAATATACGTATTTACATATATATAGTTTTATATATATATATATACATTTACATATATATATATATATATATATATATATATACACACATTAATACAATTATACATATATACATACATAGATTATATAATACATTTATACATACATGTCATAATACCCATATATATATATATATATATATATATATATATATATATATATATATATATATATATATTCATACATTATAATATACAATTATACATATATATATATATATATATATATATATATATATATATATATATATATATATATATATATATATATATTCATACATTATAATATACAATTATACATATATATAAATACATATACATACATAATACATAATTATATACATAAAATTATTTGTACACCAATATACTAAATACATAGTATATATAGATTTATACATATATATACATATCTTTATATATATAACCCAATATATATATACTATCTATTATATACTAAATATACAAAATATAGTATATATAATAGAAGTATATACGTAAATACTAAAAAAACAGAAATATATATATATATATATATATATATATATATATATATATATATATATATATATATATATATATATATATATATATATATATATATACTAAATAGCTATTTAGTATATGTAAAATATTAAATACAAAATACAGTACATAATACATATAACATAGCTTTAGTATATATTAAAATACACAAAATACAGTGTATTTATATAGAATACTATATTTATACAGGAAAAATACATACTAAACAGAATACTATATATATATATATTCATGTATATATACAATGCAATACCCAATACAGTGTATAAATCGCAGTATAAGTATATAGAATGTATACCTATACGCAGGTGGGGTCGAGGGGGATCTGTCGGACCGGTCGTCAGCGGCGTGGGTGGCCGGGCGGAGCTCCGACGACGCTCGGGGAGAGGTGGGCAGCAGCAGCAGTTAACAGCTAGGTGGCTGCTGCGGGGGTCGTGGCTCTCGGCAGCGGTGTCAACCGGGGCTGGGAGTTGGCGGAGGCGGAGGTGGTCGTCTGGGGAGGAGCTCGGCTGAGTACGGCGGCCGACGAAGCTAAGGCGGCGGAGCAATGGGAGCTCGGGTGGGTCGGCTCGAGCTCGGGGGAGGTGAGCCTGTGGGCGAGGACGATGGTGATGGCGGGGGCTGTAGGCGGAGTAGGGGCCGGTGACGGTGACTGGAGGTGAGGAAGTGGGTGCTGGTCGGAGGGGGGGCCGTCACGGTGGTGGCCGGACACGGGGGTGGCCGTGAGGAGGCTGCGGGAATGGTCGGGTCGGAGAAGAGGGAGTCGGGGGTGGTGAAAAGAGGCTGCTGTGGCGGTGGTTCAGGCGGTGGCTGCCGTCGTGGTGGCCGTGGCGGTGGCTCAGTAGGTAGAGGCGGGGATGGGGGTGACACTGGTGGCGTTCGTTGCCGGAGGTGGCGGCGGGCTGAGGAAGGGGTCGGGGGTGATGGGGGCTGAGTGAGGGTAGTTTGTGTAGGTTTTAGGAAATTAGGGTTTTAGGTATTGTTTCCTAGGTTGATGTGTATTAAATGAGGTGAAATGATGCCCTATATGTAGGAGAGAGAGTGGGGGGCTGCCTTGGGGTTAGGGCCGGCTGTAGGAGATTTTTGGGGAGTTGGGGATGTCCATCATGATGAGGGGAGGGCTAGGAATAAGGCATTTTAAATGTAGGGCTAGGATTGCTTCCCAAAAAGTGATGTAAGGACATGCAAAAGGGGGGGGGGGGGGAATTTGATGGGCTGGTCAAATAAATGGGGATCTCTTCTTCATGGGGTTGGACCAATGAGAGGGGGGCACCTCATTGCAATTTTTCATAAAGGCCCCTGAACAATTAAGAAATTGCACAAAAACTGAATTTGAGGATTTAATGTAACAAAATACCATGTTTGGTATTTTGCATTGGACGAGGATGGTGTATGGTATTTTGTATGAGGCTTGTGGGTGTGTGGGTGGGTTTGGGTTGGAGTTGGGTCTAATTCAATTGAGGTTGGGTCACTACATTAATTTAATTAAAATTAATGCGCTAGGTGTTATTTAATTATTTAAAAATAACCGGGGGTCAAAATTGGGTGGCACAAGTGTCATTGGCGTGGTAGGCTCAGGGTACAATAATGTCATGATCTGGGTTGGTCAAATCGGGTTGAGATTGGGTCTCAATTTCGATTGGAACGGACAACGAACGTAAATACGCAATTTATCAAATTTACGTACGGACGTTTGTAACGACTTTTGTGTGACTAAAATTAGGCACAAAAATCAGTATCCGGGGTTTGTTCAAGATTCAATATGATAGGTTATTATGTCTAGGCCAAGTATATGGAATTTGTTTCAGGGTAACAGCTAGTGTAGGGTCCTAAATATCGGGACAACGGTAAGGCGTCCTAAGTAATAAAATTACTGCACAATTAAATAATACTATGTAATAAATTTAAATTAGGACCAAAATTACCCTAATCTCTTTATCTAAATTAATAAAAAATAAATTTTTGGTCGAGGGATCTACCCAACTTATAAGAATTTCGTCCTCGAAATTAAAATAACACATAATAAGCTATAAATTATCAAGCAATGCTACGGACATACCTAGAGTTGGTGGGGCTGGTGTTTGTACTATCTGCCGGGCTCTATCGCTATACTGGGAACACTCCTGAGCTTGATGTTGGGTCGATCCGCACCTCAAGCACAGTCCTAGTCTTTTTCTGCAATCCTTCTGGACATGTCCCTTCTTTCTGCAAAAGTGACACGTCGGTAGCTCCCTCTGCTGATATGGCACAATCTTCTGTTGTGTTTGCGCTCTTGGATGGCGAATCGATCCTCCTGCTCCGGGCTGAACTCTGGCATGTGCAGTCGTGCTAGAATGCCTCGATCCTCTGCTAATAGCCTCCTGGATCCTCGCCTCTGATAGGACTTCCTCGTATGAGATCCTCGCCTGAGTAGTAGTGTACCTCTGCAGCTCGAAAGAGAGGCCATGATGGAATCTCCTAGCTTTCTCCAGGTCGTTGGGGATCAGGACGGCACCAAATCGGCTGAGCCTACTAAACTCCGCGTCGTAGGCGTCTACGGACAGATTTTCTTGCTCCAGGTGCAGGAATTGAGAGTAGAGGGCATTCCGGACCGTAGTCGGGAAATACTTCGCATTGAAGTACTCTAAAAATTCTTCCCAAGTCTGCTGTCTGCCGATACTGCGCTCCATAGAATTCCACCAGTGATGGGCGTTGCCGGTGAGTTGGGCCCTCACTGCGGTCATCTAGAGGTCGGGGTGTAGTTGCGAACCCGCCAATAGCATCTCAGTGTTGGAGACCCAGTCTGAGATCTCTTCTGCAGTCTCCTTGCCTGAGAAGGTTTTTGGCTCCATCTGGCGGAAGCCTCGTACAATGCCCACTTGCTGGACAGGTACAGGAATTGGTGCTGCTGCTTGGGCAGGTGCCCTCTCCAGTACTGCCATCAGGCCCTGTCTTAGAGTCTCAGTCTGATGCCACTATGCCTGCATCATCGTCTGAAAGAACTGGAACATCTATGGCTGTTCCTCCGCTGGTGGCATCTGAGGTGGAAACGGTGGAGGTGGTGGAAGAGGTACCTCCGGCTGTCTCCTTGGTGTCTCATCGGGTGCCGGCCTCTCGAATTGCGACATCGGTGTCTGTCACTACCCAATTCTAGAAAATAGGGTTTTTTTTATTTTTATTTGATAAATAGTGGATTGTATTTAATTAATTATATTTATATTTATTTAGTGCTTATATTATTTTTTTAATGATTGTTTTAGGGTTTTTGCTAGCCTGGACCCATGTCAGACCCTAGTAGACCCATGTCCGACCCAGCCCACACCCTTATGAGAATTATTTTGGGGCTTAGAAATATTTATTATATTTTTAGTGGGTTAGTGGGAGAGATTTGGAGTTAGTTTGAGCGCATTTGGAACCTGAAACCCAAAACCGAGTTACGGGAGGGCATTTTGGTCATTTGGACTTAGTGGAACCCCTTTATTAGCATGGCCGGCCCTATTTCCTACCCACATCCGACCAAACACAGCAGCAGCCCCCATTCCCTTTGTATACTTTTTCTTCTTCTTCACTTCTTCTTCTTCTCCACTTCTTCTTTCTTCTTCCTTCTTCTTCAAAGTAAGTTCCTCTTCCATTTTTCTTCCTTCTTTCTTCCATTCCTTCTCCTTATGCTAGCCCTAACCTTGCGTTTTTCCTAACCTAGGTGTGAGGAGCTTAGATCTAGTGTGGAAGCTAGATTTGGTGGCTTGGAGCTTGAGGGAGGTGATTCCAAGTAGATCGGAGACTTTGGCCTTGGGATTCCAACTCCCAAGAGGTAAACCCTAACTTTCTCTTTGCTAGTTATTTTTATATAGTGTAATTAGTGTTGTAGAACCTTCCTAGACCCTAAGTCTACCCGTGGGAGGAAGTTGGAACTAGTTTGGTTGAGTTTAGAGACTTTGACATTAGGTTTTGTGTCGAATTCGGATGGAATCCGAATTTGGCCCAATTTTGGGTGATGCCCTAGGTTAGACGGACCTAGGTAGACGTTGTCGGGTGTCTAGAGGGTGAGTGCGTGTCTCCGTTCGGACACGGGAAGCCGTGTCGCGGAGAAACGGGCGTTTCGGGCAAAATTGGGGCTTTTCGTCGTTGCCGATTCTAAGTGCGTGCGCGTTTCCGCCACGGATCTAGAATCGACGCGGGAGCACATTTTCTAGGATCTAGGCATCGTTTAGAGCGCGTGGGTAAATTTTGGGCCGATTCCGAGTTCGTTTGGTGTGCGTTTCAGGAGGTTTTCCGAACCGCGCACAATGTGTTCGTCGAAATGACCGAACGGCCATTTCGACTTGGTTTCCTCGTTTCGGGCTTGTGCGCGCGTTGGGTTAGTATCGGGGAGTGTGTGCTAGAGTTTTCGAGTTATATTTTATATATTTTAGGGTGTTGGTGAGTGTCGGGATTGTTGGGCGTGAGTGGGGCGTGTGGTTTGTGTGTTGTTGTGTGTTGTGTTGCGTTAGTGTATAAGTGTCTCTCTCTATATATATATATATATATATATATATATATATATATATATATATGTATATATTTATATGTATGTGTGTTTATGTATATATATTTATATATATATGTGTGTATTTATATCTATGTGCTTGTGTGTGTATATGTCTATGTGTATGTATATATATATATATATATATATATATATATATATATATATATATGTATGTGTAAGTGTGCTTGTGTGTGTATATGTATATATATATATATATATGTGTGTGTATGTGTATATATATATCTTAGAGTGTGTGTGTGTATTGGTATATATATATATATATATATATATATATATATATATATATATATATATATATATATATTTGTATGTGTGCATATATATATTAATATGTGTGTTTATATATATATATATATATATATATATATATATATATAGCTATGTATATATTTGTGTATGAGTGTGTGTATTAGTGTGTTTGTTAGTGTGTTAGTGTGAGTGTTAGAGAGTAGGTAAGTGTGTATATATATATCTATCTAGTAGTATATATCTATAGATATATGTATGTATATTTGTATATATATATATAGTGATATATATATAAGTATATAGGCGTGTGTGTGTGTGTTTGTGTTGGAGGGGGGGCACCAAACTGCCTGGAACAGGCAGCAGCTGCTGCTGCACTGCAGCAGCAACACAACAGCAGCAGTAGAAGGAGCAGCCAGCATCAGTAGTAAGGAGCAGCAGCAGCAGGAATAAGAGCACCAGCAGCAGCAACAACAAGCCAGGCAGCAGTAGCAGCTTGGTAATAGAGAATAGATAGATAGATAGATGTCTAAGATAGATTAAATAGATAGACATATAGATAATTACATAGATAGATAGTTAAGTTATTAGTTAGATAGTTGGTTTGATAGTTAGGTAAATAAGATAAATAGGTAGTTAGTAGATACATAGATAGATAGATACCTATATCTATGGATAGATAGATAGGTAGATGGTTAGTAGATACCTATGTCTATATATATATATATATATATATATATATATATATATATACCTAGAGCTAGATATATATTATAGTTAGTAATATATTTATGTATAGGTAAAGGGTATATATGCATATGTGTGTGGATATCTATATATATATGTATATACATACTTAGATATATATAAATATGGTAGATATCTATATTACCTAGCCTAGATTAATAACTAAGTGTATAATTATTAGCTAGATAGCTAGTTAGAGGGGTTTGAGAGCGGTATCTCAATACCTTGAGATACCGAGGTATCTCAATACCTTGAGATATCCAAGGTATTGAGTTTCGAGCGGGGTATTTGAGCATTAGCCTAGAAAATATTTTGGAATGTTTTATATATGTTTATGTATATATATTTACGCGTGCTAGCCTAGGTTTTAGCGGGTTTAGGCGGGGTGCGTGGCCTAGGGCGAGGTATCGGATACCGAGGGTATCCCGGTATCTCGATTAGGCGAGTTTGTGAGTTTAGTAGCTTAATGAGCTCGGTTTGACCTAGAATTTCAGGGGCACCCTAGTTTGACCTAGCTTTGACCATAATTGTCCCCGTTGACCATAAAAGTCAACGTTTGACCTAGTTTTGACCTAGAGTTGACTTTTTGGACTCCCGGGTTGACTTTTTGACCCGAATTTCACCGGTTTGACCCGTTCGACCTAGAATAGCCATAGAAGCCTATTTTTAATTATTTTATATCAGTTTAAGTGCTTAGAACCCTGTTTAATCCTTGCTTTTCGCATTAGGTCCTTGCGACACCGGTCCGGATCTCGATCCTCATCAGTTGCTCAGGACATCAGGCGAGTACCTACCTCTGATAGTTTCCATTTTATGATAGCGTTTATATCACCTGTTCTAGAACTGTAATACTTGATTCTGACACATTATTACACGAGCTGGTACTAGTGGATCCCGTCATGAGATGCTATCCCCCTTACCGTGTTCAGCGGGTACTCTATCACGTGTATTTCATCATGTGCTTCGGGTATTGATTCTCATGTGCTATCATGTGCTTCTTGTGCTCTCGCCTTCGTGTGCGCGAGCTATTATCATGTACGTAGTGTGTTGTGGTTGGATCCAATGGTATTAGTGGGGGAGGGGAGTAGGAGTTGGTTATGTGATCAAAGCCAAACAGTATTCATGTGTATGTCGGTTATGCAACTCACGCATAACGGAGTTATCGTAGTATTTTTCATGTGCAACCTAAGCCGATCACATAACGAACTTGTGCTCAAGGCACTTAGCTAGTATTCATGTTTCTCACCTGCAGTTACTTTTCCAGTACTTGTCTTGTTCTCCAGTTTACTTGCAGCTACTTATTGTGCTCCAGCTTATATTTATTTCCTGTGCATCTTGTATACTTTTCTATTGCTCGTCATATACACCCTACCATGTATTTGGAGTTGCTTTCAGAGTTATGTACTTTGCTCCAGTCCTGACTGGACATATTTTTTTCAGAGGATCCTGAGGACTATTGTCCGACGTTCTACGGGCCGGGTGTTGACGACTGTTGTGACCCCGTGACCGAGGAGGAGTGCGCCGAGGAGACGCCTATAGCACCCTAGTTAGCTAGGTGGGTTCCTGGGTTGTTCCCAGTGTTTTATTTTGGATGATTATACTTATTCTTTTGTTGCCTGTGAGGTGTTGTAGCTATTATAGACTTGGACTGTATTATTTTGGATTGTCTTGCTCTCTTGGTTCTGTTTCTTTGTTTATATCATATCGTGCTTATATTCTCCTCTAGATTTTGTGATTGAGATTATTGATATATATATTGCGTGGTTGCCCTCATTGGGAGAGGATTTTGATATATATATTGCGTGGTTGCCCTCCTTTTGGAGAGGTCATGCCAGATTTTTCTGTGAGATATAGATAGATATGGTTGACCTAGAACGGACCTTTATAGCGTTCTACCGCCGATTCTGCGGCGTAGGCTGGACGTACCCACGACTCATGCCCGATTTTCGGGTGCGGGTCGTGATACGTTTTTGGTGGTGGCCCATGCAGGTCTAGTTTTTAGGTTTACCTGCAATAGGATATAGGATATAGGCTGAGAGAGTGTGCTCAATCACAACTAGGACCCTTCCTGCTTCCTTTTGCTATCTTTAATTTTCCTGAAATTATTTTCTTTTGCAATATTACTGTCCTTTGATGATATCGTTTCTTGCACTGTATTGACTTCTTTTGATCTGTGTTCAGGATGCCTCCGAAGACCAGATCTCAGCGCACCGTCCCAGCAGCTGCCACCGAGAGGTCTGCCACCTCTCGACCTGCTCGACTTCCGGCAGCTGCTACCGCTCCACTCGCCACTCCTGCGGTTGAGGGAGCGTCAGTTTCTCTCGGAGATCCCCTTACTCCCATTGATCCGAGAGCCACCCCAGTTGTTCCGGTGGTACCTCCTCCACCACCGCCTGCGCCAGTGGATGCTACGCAGTTGTTCGCATTCTTCCGAGAGATGATGGATACGCAGTACCACCAGACAGATGTTATGAGGATGGGCATTGAGAATGCTCATCAGGTGGCTATGACAGCGGTCGACAGGGTGGCTCAGATCCAGCCACAGCCAGAGCAGGCTCAGTATCCTAGGCCGGGTACTATTATCGATTTTCAGAGGATGCGGCCTAAGGAGTTCCGCGGCACAGAGGGGATCCTGTACGCCGACGACTGGATCGAGCATATAGAGGGCATCTTCAGGCTGGCGATGATCCCAGCTAGCATACAGATAGAGGCAGCGGGCAGCCAGATGTTCGACCTTGCCCTTACTTAGTTTCGTACGGATACGCGGATAGCAGTTCCGGGATTGACTTGGGAGGCTTTCAAGAAGCTTTTCAAGGAGAAGTTCTTTCCGGATGTGGCTCTCAGTGCTTTAGAGAGTCAGTTCGAGGCGCTCGTCCAGGGGAGTATGTCAGTGGACGAGTATGCAGCGGAGTTCTGTCGTCTGGGCAGATTTGTCGAGGGGTTGTCTGAGGCAGCGAAGGCGCAAAAGTTCCGCAAGGGCTTGGTCATGGCGGTCAAGTCCTTGACTAGGAGCGACCGCGAGGCGACCTTCGAGCAGATTGTCAGCGACGCACAGAGAGCTGAGGATAATTTGGAGCTGAAGACGAAGAGGGGCAGAGATGCTTCAGGAGCAGGTAGCAGTGCAGGCCCAGCCAAGAGGCCATTCTAGCAGACCCAGCAGCACCAGGGTCAGGGTCGTGCGCCCTTCCGGCAGGCACCCCAGCAGCAGAGGCAGGGTCAGCAGCAGGGCCAGATGCAGCCCATCGTTTGCCCTTTCTGTAGGAAGCCAGGGCACGGATGGGACATATGCAGAAAGAGGCTGGGCAGATATTTATTGTGTGGTGCCGTAGATCACCAGCTGAAGGATTGTCCTTCAGCGCTTGCCCGTACAGCTCAGGGCGGAGGAGCCGCTCAGAGGGCACCAGCCAGAGCACCTGCAGCGCAGCAGAGAGGTCAGCCTTTGCAGACTCAGCAGCAGAGGTTCGCCCAGCACCAGCAGCAGCACCGAGGAGGACAGCAGGGGCGAGCTTTTGTCCTGACAGTAGACGAGGCCGAGCCAGTTGGTGATGTTATCTCAGGTTCTGTTCTTCTTGATTCCATTCCAGCACTTGCTTTATTTGATTCTGGTGCTTCCCATAGCTTTGTGTCTGTATCTTTTGCTGTTAGACACCATCTTGTTGCTGAACCTTTAGCTAGACTCTGCAAGATCACGACCGGGGGTGGTATCATCATAGTCCGTGATGTCTGCAGAGACCGGAGAGTTACCTTGGAAGGCCGGGAGTTGAGTGTGTGCCTACTCGTAATGCCACTTCCGAGCTACGATATTGTACTCGGGATGGATTGGTTGAGTACGCATTGTGCTAGTATAGATTGTCGTGGAGGCAGAGTTTTGTTCAGTCCGCCAGGTGAGCCAGAGTTTCAGTTTGCCAGAGGAGCAGCGGAGCAGACCGAGGGAGTCTTTTGCGGAGCCCTGGTGGTAGAGCCGAGGTCGCTACATCCACTGATAGAGGAGTATATGGATGTCTTTCCGAAGGAGTTGCCAGGGTTACCTCCGGATAGAGATGTGGAGTTCTCTATAGACTTGGTGCCAGGCGCGGAGCCGATATCCCAGCACGTCTATAGAGTCAGCAACAGTAAGCTGATAGAGTTGAATAAGCAGGTGGATGAGCTACAGGACAAGGGATTTATCAGATCTAGTTCTTCTCCGTGGGGTGCTCCGGTACTTTTTGTGCCGAAGAAGGATGGGTCGATACAGATGTGTATCGACTACAGGGCTCTGAACAGCCTCACAATCAAGAACAAGTATCCGCTGCCGCATATTGATGATCTTTTAGACCAGTTGAGCGGAGCGAGGGTGTTGTCCAGGATTGATCTGAGGACAGGCTACCACCAGGTGAAGGTCAGGAAGGAGGATATTCCGAAGACAGCCTTTCGGACCAGATATGGACAGTATGAATTCTTGGTGATGCCGTTTGGGTTGACTAATGCCCCGGCAGTGTTCATGAATATGATGAACAAGGTGTTCCATCAGCATCTGGACAGGTTTGTGGTAGTATTTATAGATGACATCTTGGTGTATTCGAAGACCCCAGAGGAGCATGAGGAGCATCTGAGGATAGTGCTGGAGACTCTCAGGAAGGAGAAGCTTTATGGAAAGCTTTCGAAGTGCGAGTTCTTCCTTGACAAGGTTGAACTCCTTGGTCATGTGGTGACTGGAGAGGGTATCTCGGTGGATCCGAGAAAGATCATGGCAGTTGAGGCATGGAGTGCTCCGAGTTCAGTAGCCGAGGTCAGGAGTTTCCTGGGACTGGCAGGCTACTACAGGAGATTTGTTCAGAATTTTTCCCGGATTGCAGAGCCGTTGTCCAGGCTGACTCGGAAGGACGTGGAGTTTGTTTGGTCAGAGGAGTGCCAGATCGCCTTTGATGAGCTGAAGAGGAGGTTGACGACAGCTCCAGTGTTGACGTTGCCATCAGGTTCTGGAGGATTCACTATCTATAGTGATGCATCGGGTAAGGGACTGGGTTGTGTTGCAGCAGAATGGGAGGGTGATTGCCTATGCTTCCAGGCAATTACGTCCTCATGAGAAGAACTACCCTACCCACGATTTGGAGTTGGCAGCGGTCATTTTTGCTCTGAAGTTGTGGAAATACTATTTATACGGAGAGCGTGTGGAGATCTTCACAGACCACAAGAGCTTGAAGTATGTGTTTACCCAAAAAGAGCTGAACATGAGACAGAGGAGATGGTTGGAGTTGATAAAAGACTTCGACATAGCGTTGCAGTACCATCCAGGGAAGGCAAACGTAGTTGCGGATGCATTGAGCAGGTATCCGGTAGCTATGTGCCTGACTACAGATCGTTATCTTCTGGCAGATCTAGAGAGCTTGGGCATTGAGGTGATAGTGCCTGGAGTTGAGATGCAGATATGGGGACTGCAGATTCAGTCAGAGTTGGTAGACCGGATCAGGGCTACACAGTTTGAGGATGAGTCCCTAAGGAGCATCAGGGCGCAGGTTCAGATGGGATTAGCAGATGACTTCACCATTGCTGATGATGGTTCTTTGCGGCACGGTACCAGGTTGTGTGTGCCGAGTGGGTCGTTGAGCGAGGAGGTTCTCCAGAAGGCGCATCGATCCCAGTACTCTATGCATCCAGGTGCCAACAAGATGTATAGAGATCTGAGACAGCATGTATGGTGGTACGGGATGAAGCGGAAGGTAGCACGCTTCGTATCCCGATGCTTAGTGTGCCAGCAGGTAAAGGCGGAGAGGCAGAGGCCAGGAGGATTACTCCAGCCGTTATCCATTCCGGAGTGGAAATGGGAGCATGTGACCATGGATTTTATTTCTGGACTTTCCCGTTCTCCAGGCGGGAAGGATGCGATTTGGGTCATCGTGGACAGGTTGACCAAATCGGTCCACTTTCTACCATTCAAAGTGGGTACGTCTACAGAGAGGCTAGCAGAGATGTATGTACGCCAGATAGTCAGACTGCATGGAGTTCCTGTGAGCATAGTATCAGATCGGGACAGTCGCTTTACTTCGTATTTCTGGAGGAGTCTGCAGGCTAGCTTGGGCACCCAGCTCAAGTTTAGTACTGCATATCACCCGCAGACAGATGGTCAGTCAGAGAGGACTATTCAGACACTTGAGGACATGCTTCGAACTTGTGTTTTGGATTTCAGAGGCTCTTGGGAGGATCACTTGCACTTGGTAGAGTTTGCTTACAACAACAGCTACCAAGCCAGTATCGAGATGTCACCTTTTGAGGCATTGTATGGACGGAGGTATCGCACTCCGTTGTCATGGGATAATGTAGGTGAGAGAGCTTTGCTTGGCCCGGAGATGGTGGTTGATGCGGCGGAGAAGGTCAAGCTCATTAGAGATAGACTTAGGGTGGCGCAGGACAGGCAGCGGCATTGGGCCGTTAGCCACCGGAGACCTTTGGAGTTCGAGGTTGGAGATCTGGTGTTCCTGAGGATTTCTCCGACGCGGGGCACTATTCGCTTTGGTGGAGGCGGGAAGCTTAGCCCACGTTTCGTCGGACCCTTCCGTATCCTTGAGAGGGTCGGCGCCGTGGCGTATAGGCTTGAGTTGCCGCCTACGCTGGAGGGAGTTCATGATGTGTTCCACGTGTCGCAGTTGAGACGGTACGTGGCGGATCCCAGTCACGTATTGGATCACTCGGAGATCGCGGTGGGCCCTACTCTTAGCTATCCAGAGCAGCCGGTAGAGATTCTGGATCGGCGGGAGAAAGTGTTGAGGAACCAGACTATTCCCTTGGTTCGCGTCGCGTGGAGGCATCACTCTCCAAGGGAGTCGACTTGGGAGAGGGAGGATGAAATGCGCGAGCGATACCCCTATCTCTTCGAGCCCTGAGGTATGGTTCTTTCTTTGCATTCCTGTCATAGTTTCGTCTTTTAATTTCGAGGACGAAATTATTTTAAGGAGGGTAGACTTGTCACTACCCAATTCTAGAAAATAGGGTATTTTTTTTATTTTTATTTGATAAATAGTGGATTGTATTTAATTAATTATATTTATATTTATTTAGTGCTTATATTATTTTTTTAATGATTATTTTAGGGTTTTGGCTAGCCTGGACCCATGTCAAACCCTAGTGGACCCATGTTCGACCCAGCCCACACCCTTGTGAGAATTATTTTGGGGCTTAGAAATATTTATTATATTTTTAGTGGGTTAGTGGGAGAGATTTGGAGTTAGTTTGAGCGCATTTGGAACCCGAAACCCAAAACCGAGTTACGGGAGGGCATTTTGATCATTTGGACTTAGTGGAACCCCTTTATTAGCATGGCCGGCCCTATTTCCTACCCACATCCGACCAAACACAGCAGCAGCCCCCATTCCCTTTGTATACTTTTTCTTCTTCTTCACTTCTTCTTCTTCTCCACTTCTTCTTTCTTCTAAGTGTGTGCGCGTTTCCGCCACGGATCTAGAATCGACGCGGGAGCACATTTTCTAGGATCTAGGCATCGTTTAGAGCGCGTGGATAAATTTTAGGCCAATTCCGAGTTCGTTTGGTGTGCGTTTCAGGAGGTTTTTTGAACCGCGCACCACGTATTCGTCGAAATGACCGAACGGCCATTTCGACTTGGTTTCCTCGTTTCGGGCTTGTGCGCGCGTTGGGTTAGTATCAGGGAGTGTGTGCTAGAGTTTTCGAGTTATATTTTATATATTTTAGGGTGTTGGTGAGTGTCGGGGTTGTTGGGCGTGAGTGGGGCGTGTGGTTTGTGTGTTGTTGTGTGTTGTGTTGTGTTAGTGTATATGTGTCTATATATATATATATATATGTATATATTTATATGTATGTGTGTTTATGTATATATATTTATATATATATGTGTGTATTTATATCTATGTGCTTGTGTGTGTATATGTCTATGTGTATATATATATATGTATGTGTAAGTGTGCTTGTGTGTGTATATATATATATATATATATGTGTGTGTGTGTATGTGTATATATATATCTTAGAGTGTGTGTGTGTATTGGTATGTATATATATATATATTTGTATGTGTGCATATATATATTAATATGTGTGTTTATATATATATATAGCTATGTATATATTTGTGTATGAGTGTGTGTATTAGTGTGTTTGTTAGTGGGTTAGTGTGAGTGTTAGAGAGTAGGTATGTGTGTATATATATATCTATCTAGTAGTATATATCTATAGATATATGTATGTATATTTGTATATATATATATATAGTGATATATATATAAGTATATAGGCGTGTGTGTGTGTGTTTGTGTTGGAGGGGGGGCACCAAACTGCCTGGAACAGGCAGCAGCTGCTGCTGCACTGCAGCAGCAACACAGCAGCAGCAGTAGAAGGAGCAGCCAGCATCAGTAGTAAGGAGCAGCAGCAGCAGGAATAAGAGCACCAGCAGCAGCAACAGCAAGCCAGGCAGCAGTAGCAGCTAGGTAATAGAGAATAGATAGATAGATAGATGTCTAAGATAGATTAAATAGATAGACATATAGATAATTACATAGATAGATAGTTAAGTTATTAGTTAGATAGTTGGTTTGATAGTTAGGTAAATAAGATAAATAGGTAGTTAGTAGATACATAGATAGATAGATACCTATATCTATGGATAGATAGTAGGTAGATGGTTAGTAGATACCTATGTCTATATGCATAGATATATATATATACCTAGAGCTAGATATATATTATAGTTAGTAATATATTTATGTATAGGTAAAGGGTATATATGCATATGTGTGTGGATATCTATATATATAGGTATATACATACTTAGATATATATATAAATATGGTAAATATCTATATTACCTAGCCTAAATTAATAACTAAGTGTATAATTATTAGCTAGATAGCTAGTTAGAGGGGTTTGAGAGCGGTATCTCAATACCTTGAGATACCGAGGTATCTCAATACCTTGAGATATCCAAGGTATTGAGTTTCGAGCGGGGTATTTGAGCATTAGCCTAGGAAATATTTTGGAATAATTTTTATATGTTTATGTATATATATTTACGCGTGCTAGCCTAGGTTTTAGCGGGTTTAGGCGGGGTGCGTGGCCTAGGTCGAGGTATCGGATATCGAGGGTATCCCGGTACCTCGATTAGGCGAGTTTGTGAGTTTAGTAGCTTAATGAGCTCGGTTTGACCTAGAATTTCAGGGGCACCCTAGTTTGACCTAGCATTGACCATAATTGTCCCCGTTGACCGTAAAAGTCAACGTTTGACCTAGTTTTGACCAAGAGTTGACTTTTTGGACCCCGAGTTGACTTTTTGACCCGAATTTCCCCGGTTTGACCCGTTCGACCTAGAATAGCCATAGAAGCCTGTTTTTAATTATTTTATATCAGTTTAAGTGCTTAGAACCCTGTTTAATCCTTGCTTTTCGCATTAGGACCTTGCGACACCGGTCCGGATCTCGATCCTTATCAGTTGCTCAGGACATCAGGCGAGTACCTACCTCTGATAGTTTCCATTTCATGATAGCGTTTATATCACCTGTTCTAGAACTGTAATACTTGATTCTGACACATTATTACACGAGCTGGTACTAGTGGATCCTGTCATGAGATGCTATCTCCCTTACCGTGTTCAGCGGGTACTCTATCACGTGTATTTCATCATATGCTTCGGGTATTGATTCTCATGTGCTATCATGTGCTTCTTGTGCTCTCGCCTTCGTGTGCGCGAGCTATTATCATGTACGTAGCATGTTGTGGTTGGATCCAATGGTATTAGTGGGGGAGGAGAGTAGGAGTTGGTTATGTGATCAAAGTCAAACAGTATTCATGTGTATGTCGGTTATGCAACTCACGTATAACGGAGTTATCGTAGTGTTTTTCATGTGCAACCTAAGCCGATCACATAACGAACTTGTGCTCAAGGCACTTAGCTAGTATTCATATTTCTCACCTGTAGTTACTTTTTTAGTACTTGTCTTGTTCTCCAGTTTACTTGCAGCTACTTATTGTGCTCCAGCTTATATTTATTTCCTGTGCATCTTGTATACTTTTCTATTGCTCGTCATATACACCCTACCATGTATTTGGAGTTGCTTTCAGAGTTATGTACTTTGCTCCAGTCCTGACTGGGCATATTTTTTCCAGAGGATCCTGAGGACTATTGCCCGACGTTCTACGGGCCGGGTGTTGACGCCTGTTGTGACCCCGTGACCGAGGAGGAGTGCACCGAGGAGACGCCTATAGCACCCTAGTTAGCTAGGTGGGTTCCTGGGTTGTTCCTAGTGTTTTATTTTGGATGATTATACTTATTCTTTTGTTGCCTATGAGGTGTTGTAGCTATTATAGACTTGGACTGTATTATTTTGGATTGTCTTGCTCTCTTGGTTCTGTTTCGTTGTTTATATCATATCGTGCTTATATTCTCCTCTAGATTTTGTGATTGAGATTATTGATATATATATTGCGTGGTTGCCCTCCTTGGGAGAGGATTTTGATATATATATTGCGTGGTTGCCCTCCTTTTGGAGAGGTCATACTGGATTTTTCTGTGAGATATAGATAGATATGGTTGACCTAGAACGGACCTTTACAGCGTTCTACCGCCGATTCTGCGGCGTAGGCTGTGCGTACCCACGGCTCATGCCCGATTTTCGGGTGCGGGTCGTGACAGTGTCGCCCTCGAGGTCTGTCCCTCGAAGTACTGCCTCGGGATCGTCTGCGATGTCTGGCCCTTTGGCTGCTGCGTCCCTTCATTGGGAGAGACCTGATGCCAGTCGATCATCGGGGTCTGGGGAATCACCTGTGCCTGTGGTTGAGGCTGCTCTCCAGGTGGTCCCTGGGATATCTTCTCCCTCGGTGCGGGGGCTGATGGTACTATGGCACCAAGTATCTCGCGTCTGCTTCGTAGGTTCATCTCGCTGTAAGAGATAGAACTTCATTAAAAGAGAACAGAATAGCAAGCAGGATGCAGATATTTAATTTAATCAAATGCGAAGGAGGTTCAAAGGCGGAAAGTAGATGAGATCTACTAATTTCTATCCTATTGCAGGCTCGCTGGGCATGTTACCATACCACAAGCGATTATCATGACCTGCATGGGCCACCACTAAAACCATGTCACGCCCCAGTCCCAAAATATATGGAACCAGGCCACGTGGCATTGGCCAGCTGACACGACTCCGAAGGATATCCCAATTTAATGGATCCTATCGAAGCGTGCTACGCTGTCCTAAAGTACTAACAAGTCTATTATGCTAATATATAGCAGGCAATGTCTAATCTCATCCACAGATAACAATATCAAAAAGACTGAAATAAAATGCTGGTAAATAAAATACAAGAGTCTGAATATCCATAATACATCTGAGATAGTCTGAATGGGGAAAAACCCACTAAAATACAGAAATGGAAATAACAGTGCAGAAAGAGTAAGATAACTAGTCTAGAGTATCAACTAGCTAGATATAAAAACTCTAGACTGATGTAGCTGCGTACTCAGATCATGGGAACTCTCCTAGAAATGCCTCGTAGTCCTCAATCAGGAATCCTGTCTCTACTCCTGCTCCGTAGATGGTAGGGTACAAGTGCTCGTCCGGATCTGGAAGAGAACCAGGTCCTCAGAGGGACGTAACAAGTATACAAAAATGCATGCCATAAAGTAAATACTGTGTAAACTCAAGGGGTAATCTAACCAGCTAAGTAAAATGCATCTTGAAGACAATTCTGGTAGGTATGGGTAGGTGAAAGGTATAAAGCATAGCGTCGAGCCAGAGACTAAGTACCTGGCATTAGTTGTAAACTGAACGCCAGGAATATATGCTGACTACATCACCGATCATGATAGCGCGCAGCTAGTAAGCTCTGCTGGATGTATCGACAAGCATATATGCCCATAACAGGGAACCTGAGCCCATAACCGGGTAACACATGGCCCATAACCGGGTAACACTGAGGCTCACGGCCCCGCAGTTTACTCTGAAACTACGGCGACCAAATGTTTGTCCCATACGCCTACTAATTATCTTCCCCGCCCAATGTCAATGTACAAGTCGCAAATACGACGTGGACACCTCGTACTATGATGCAGTCGCTACAGAAATAAACAACTAAGCTAAATGCTGTCACACGTGCTGCTTATGCTGATGGCCAGTCGATCATGAAGCACGCATCCCTACATGAACTCACTCTGTGACGTGTTTAAGATACGTGTCAAGGCCTAGGAAGTCATACTGATAACTCCTCAACTTTAGGTGGGTCCACTAGACACTAGGTCAGACACAAGTCCTAACGTCAACGCCTTCGTTGACTGCACCCGAGTCTTCTCGGACGCGCACAGTTTAATATTGAAACACTGAAATATGCAACTAGTTAATATTTGAATTTAGACAGCATCAACAAGGCAAGGTATACTTTCCTGGAACTCTGGCGTGCACAAGCAATGTTCCGGAACCAGCAGTCAAGGTAGCACCGTCTCGGGTGCCTACGAACAGATAACAATAATTTATAAATCACTAAACTTCACCACGCTTAATTACCTATGCTAACATAGAGCAGGTATACATACACAACACCTATACACATATATACTATAGATAATTTAATAACATCTATACTTATATGTACAACTGCACTTAGACATATGTACATATTTACAGATATTCATATATTTAAATAATATGTATCATGTATTCAATACATATATATGATATATCAATAAATAATATACTACATATAACATACTAAGATACAGAATATATATTTATACACAATATATATAGAGATATATACTATATACATGTACAATTAAAATATTTTATTATATTTATATATAAATATTTATATATACATAAATATATATATGTATACTTTAATATACAATTACATATATAATTACATATTTTTTATTAGTTAAGATATACCATAATACATTAATATAGAAAATAAATATCTTGTGTAAATAAATAATACATGTTTAAATATATACATTAGATAACATGTATACATATATACCCACGTAATTACATAATACATATATGTTTACATATATCTATACATATCATACATACATATATACATTTACACACGAAATATATTTATGTATATATACATCAAATATATGCTATATTCATATAAATTTACCATATTCTATTATATTTATATATATACTTAAATACGTGTATATAGACCTTAATATATAATACCTATATATTAATATACGTATTTACATATATATAGTTTTATATATATATATATACATTTACATATATATATATACACACATTAATATAATTATACATATATACATACATAGATTATATAATACATTTATACATACATGTCATAATACCCATATATATATATATATATATATATATACATATATTCATACATTATAATATACAATTATACATATATATAAATACATATACATACATAATACATAATTATATACATAAAATTATTTGTACACCAATATACTAAATACATAGTATATATAGATTTATACATATATATACATATCTTTATATATATAACCCAATATATATATACTATATATTATATACTAAATATACAAAATACAGTATATATAATAGAAGTATATACGTAAATACTAAAAAAACAGAATACTATATATATATATATATATATATATATATATATATATATATATATATATATATATATATATATATATATATATATATATATATATACTTAATAGCTATTTAGTATATTTAAAATATTAAATACAAAATACAGTACATAATACATATACACATAGCTTTAGTATATATTAAAATACACAAAAATAGTGTATTTATATAGAATACTATATTTATACAGGAAAAATACATACTAAACAGAATACTATATAAATATATATATATATATATATATTCATGTATATATACAATGCAATACCCAATACAGTGTATAAATCGCAGTATAAGTATATAGAATGTATACCTATACGCAGGTGGGGTCGAGGGGGATCTGTCGGACCGGTCGTCGGCGGCGTGGGTGGCCGGGCGGAGCTCCGGCGACGCTCGGGGAGAGGTGGGCAGCAGCAGCAGTTAACAGCTAGGTGGCTGCTGCGGGGGTCGTGGCTCTAGGCAGCGGTGTCGACCGGGGCTGGGAGTTGGCGGAGGCGGAGGTGGTCGTCTGGGGAGGAGCTCGGCTGAGTACGGCGGCCGACGAAGCTAAGGCGGTGGAGCAATGGGAGCTCGGGTGGGTCGGCTCGAGCTCGGGGGAGGTGAGCCTGTGGGCGAGGACGATGGTGATGGCGGGGGCTGTAGGCGGAGTAGGGGCCGGTGATGGTGGCTGGAGGTGAGGAAGTGGGTGCTGGTCGGAGGGGGGGCCGTCACGGTGGTGGCCGGACACGGGGGTGGTCGTGAGGAGGCTGCGGGAATGGTCGGGTCGGAGAAGAGGGAGTCGGGGGTGGTGAAAAGAGGCTGCTGTGGCGGTGGTTCAGGCGGTGGCTGCCGTCGTGGTGGCCGTGGCGGTGGCTCAGTAGGTAGAGGCGGGGATGGGGGTGACACTGGTGGCGTTCATTGCCGGAGGTGGCGGCGGGCTGAGGAAGGGGTCGGGGGTGATGGGGGCTGAGTGAGGGTGGTTTGTGTAGGTTTTAGGAATTTAGGGTTTTAGGTATTGTTTCCTAGGTTGATGTGTATTAAATGAGGTGAAATAATGCCCTATATGTAGGAGAGAGAGTGGGGAGCTGCCTTGGGATTAGGGCCGGCTGTAGGAGATTTTTGGGAAGTTGGGGATGTCCATCATGATGAGGGGAGGGCTAGGAATAAGGCATTTTAAATGTAGGGCTAGGATTGCTTCCCAAAAAGTGATGTAAGGACATGCAAAAGGGGGGGAAAATTTTGATGGACTGGTCAAATAAATGGGGATCTCTTCTTCATGGGGTTGGACCAATGAGAGGGGGGCACCTCATTACAATTTTGCATAAAGGCCCCTGAACAATTAGGAAATTGCACAAAAGCTGAATTTGAGGATTTAATGTAACAAAATACCATGTTTGGTATTTTGCATTGGACGAGGATGGTGTATGATGTTTTGTATGAGGCTTGTGGGTGTGTGGGTGGGTTTGGGTTGGAGTTGGGTCTAATTCAATTGAGGTTGGGTCACTACATTAATTTAATTAAAATTAATATGCTAGGTGTTATTTAATTATTTAAAAATAACCGGGGGTCAAAATTGGGTGGCACAAGCGTCATTGGCGTGGTAGGCTCAAGGTACAATAATTTCATGATCTGGGTTGGTCAAATCGGGTTGAGATTGGGTCTCAATTTCGATTGGAACGGACAACGAACGTAAATAAGCAATTTATCAAATTTACGTACGGACGTTTGTACGACTTTTGTGCGACTAAAATTAGGCACAAAAATCAGTATCCGGAGTTTGTTCAAGGTTCAATATGATAGGTTATTATGTCTAGGCCAAGTATATGAAATTTGTTTCAGGGTAACTGTAACACCCCGTTCCGTTCAAGCGGACTGCCGACTCAATCGGCAATAGTGCAACTGTCCCGACCCGCTTTGCCTCGATCAAGAAGCAAAGGATATCCAGACTTGCCACTACATGAATTCGGCTTGGACTTTCAGAGGCTCGCTCAGACGTATCGCTCTACCGAGGCGAATCATCGCTAAGGTGGGTGGCTACGGTGAACTTGTCTTTGCTTAGCCAGCACACATAAAATCTGGAATGTTTATGCTAGTCGCTAGGTGAATCACCCCCTGCATGCTAATAAATCCAACGCACCTAGCTAAGGGAATAATCCCAACTCATATTGCTTGCTAGAACATGGAAAAGGAAATACTGCTTATATTCAGACCCTCGCATGCTAAGTCCCTTAACGGTTTCATCTCTCGGACTACCTTCGGGCCCGAGCAACGTGCCTGCTTATGTTCCTAGAAACGCATGCTTGTCTGCTTGATAGTTACCGTGTTTTCATCCAAACTCCGGGAGACTACTCAGTAGTCGTTCCGTGTATGATTGACCCTGCAAGTATCCAGGACCGTTAGGTCACCAGGCAGCCCCGAACCAGGGGAATGCATCAAGACAAGATATTCACTGTACAGAATCATGATTCAAGTATCCCGTGTACTCGTGTACTCGTGTTCTCGTGTTCTCTTGTTCTAGTGCACGCGTGTTCTCGTGTTCTCGTGTATCTCGTGATAATTGGAAAAACCCAATGCTTGTATGTCGCGGACAACTCGGACCCGAGGTAAGTTCCACGGACGGTCACCGGGGCACTGGGGCTGATCCGGTCCGGATGGAGCTCGTGTGTAGTCTTCGTGTTCGGGACTGGGTAGCTTGCAGCTCATCGTGTACTCTTGTAGCAAGCTATCCTTGTCCCCGGCTACGTCCATAATGGCTTTGCCAGCGACCGTGTTCATATAGATAAGTCATCCTCGCTTAGCGGCTATCCGCGTGCGAGTCACTGCATCGCATTAAGAACAACTAAACACCTGAACGATCATGTTAAAACGACCCTCCTGTTTGCATATGCTTGCCTCCTGAATGTCTATACATGCCTCTGCTCGAATTTATACTGTTTGCCTCAATGTTTGCCTTGGACAGGGAAGGAGATGGTAAGTTGGTAAGTCTCGCCGTGTTTCCTCTAACATCGCACGGCGCACTGCCCGACACGTTAGGCTATTCAATATCTGCATGAAACTGATCCTAAGGCAACTAGAAAGACAACTTAATAGTTGTGCACGGAACCTGTATTACGTGTTTGGATTTGTCGAGCGGGCGAGTAGCTTCCCCACCAGTGCATTCAATGTACTGATAATCCACCAGTTTGATATGCAGGGTGCGGGAGAACCTCGTTCGGTGCGGATGCCTCCTTCGTGCGTGCTAAGGCCAGGAGTTCCCTCTGAAGCCTTGCAACGGTGCGTCCGGGACTGAAGCGCATATACAAGACATAATGTTGGAGCATCGCCTGACCATCGCCTGTACAATCATTCCACAGTTGTAGCCACTTGGCACGCTTTTACTGTTTCAGAGAGAGGCTTGAGCGACTTGTAATCTCGGCTATACGCCGCCTGTAACACAAGTTATATCAATAAAAGAGCTTGCTTTACTTCAACTTGTGTTTCAATGCTTCCGCTATATTTGTCGACTCAGTGAACCTGTTACCGATCGCCTATGTGTTCATGACTCCGCTGCACTCGGACAACCTGTGCGACTCTGTGGCTTAGAACTCTTGCCGCCAGCCAATGAACCATGGCCTTGCACGGGCGTGGCTCACGCTCGTGCGGCATCACGCCCGGATGGGTTAAGCGATCGTTCCGCGGGAGCGCTGGCGAGGGTGATTCCCGCCTAGCGGGAACGGCCGATTGCCTGCGGGAGATCGGGGCGTGACAGTAACAGCTAGTGTAGGGTCCTAAATATCGGGACAACGGTAAGGCATCCTAAGTAATAAAATTACTGCACAATTAAATAATACTATGTAATAAATTTAAATTAGGACCAAAATTACCCTAATCTCTTTATCTAAATTAATAAAAAAATAAATTTTTGGTCGAGGGGGTTTACAAATAGGCTTACGATCGATAGTTAATTCTTGACTGGATGTTATAGACTTTACTTGTGTAGTATCATTAGGTAAGAGGTAAAGTTACTAGACACCTTCTGTTCCTATCACTCTTTTCCTTAACCGTGAATTCACGAAGGACAATGTAGTTGTTTATCCTTAAACATAAGTTCACGAAGGATCGTTGGACTTTCCTTAACCATGATTCCACCAAGGGTGCTACGCTAGTTGTTGGTTAAGTAGTCTCAGATGTGTGTACCTTGTTCTCAGTTCCATATCCCACAATTGTTAGTTGTAGTTGTCCCATGTTACTTGTAGAGTCATGTATGATATTTATTCTTTTACATGCATGTTATTACGTATCATATTACATCCCTTTGATGAACTAGTTGAGGCTTACAGTGAGGAGGTAGGTCTATTTCTTGGATACAAGTATCCCTGAGCATGTATTTGGATCTTGATATCTCTCACATATTATATTTTATTTATCATATTTTTCTATTGATATTGCCTACTGTTGGTAGGTCTATATTATTCTTTCGAATTTACTCGGACATGTGTATTATTGGGTGGCCAACGTTAATAGGTTTTGTTCATTCTTGTTATTCATACTTTTGTGGATTGAGATATAGAATAGTTTAAGACCAGTCATAAGATATATTAGTTAGATGATCCGAACTTGGTCAACATATACATATTGAGTTGGGCACGAGGCCACTTAATATGTAGCTAGCTATTGTCACGTATCTTGGTCTTCCGTATTTTGGTACTAGGACGTGAGATGCTAATTTATGAAAAGCTGAAATAACATAACTAATATAACCAAATGGATCATAACCATGCGTCATAAACTTTAATAACTATATCCCCTATATTTACCATATCAGTTGTCACGTCCCAGTCCCAAAATACCGAGGGACTAGACACGTGGCAATGGCCAGCAGCACACACCGATGGACAAACCCAATTTAATGGATCCATTAGGGCGTACTTAAGCTGTAGTACAACAATAAGGATCTAAATATACTAATCTCATCCACAGAAATGAATACAACAATATCAGAATCATAGAGCAAGATCAATCTTAATAAATATAAACTCGGGAAATAACCCGATATTGAGTCTGATACAACTGTCAAGATACAAGAATAAAGATAACCACATCAAATACTGAGTATGGATAAAGCATATACTCAGAAGATACCCTCAGAGATCACTCGTCTACTGGACCTGGTACTGCTCCTGTGCCTGCTCCTGATAATGCTCCAGTCCTGTATACCTCGGGTTCGATCTCGTCTGCTAATCCTGGGGACATAATCCGGATCCAGGTCCTCAGGGGACATAGCAAGGTACAGATAATACAAGCCAAAATAAATGCAGTGTAGCCATAAATGAACAATAGGGTAAACTATATAACCGGCTAAGTGAAATGCAAGATGAGAGCAGCACTAAAACTCAGTCTGAGACTACTACAAGCTCTGTGTCGGAGAGCTGGTAGCAGTAATATCATGTGGTTGTCTAGCTCGGAGAGAGACTGAGACGCCGGCATAATATAGTCAACCTGTAGCCTGTGTGACTCTCCAGCAATAATGAAACAATAGGGTAAACTATATAACAAGCTAAGTGAAATGCAAGATGAGAGCAGCACTAGAACTCAGGCTGAGACTACTACAAGCTCTGTGTCGGGGAGCCGGGTAGCAGTAATATCATGTGGTTGTCTAGCTCAGAGAGAGACTAAGACGTCGACATAATATAGTCAACCTGTAGCTTGTGTGTCTCTCCCCACCCAATGTAATCATACGTCTCATGTCCACGACGTCTCATGTCCATGCCACGCAGGATCAAAAACTAATGCATCAAGTCATATAATATCTAAGCGAAAGAATATATCATGAAACCTGTATCCTATACAGAATCACCATGAATATCTCAGGAAGATTCTGTCTCATGAATAGTGTCAAGTGTCCTTGGTATAACGTACTTGATAAGGCAAGTACGAGAAGTATAGGATCTCGGTATCCATGTCTAGATGACGTTACAAAATTTCGCGTAAGGTGTTGGCACCCGAATATTATTCGGACGCTAGGTAAGTCACACAGTCCTAGGTTAAGCATGTACAACAATATATAAATAAGTCAAGGAAATAAGTAACTAAACTGCAATGTTGGCAAGGTACACTTGCCTGAGGTTCTGCTCCAACTGTAGCTCTGGTCTCAGTGGAATTTGCAGGTACTCCTTCGGTTGCTGAAATAAACATCACCATCAGATTCAAAAAATATCAAATAGCTAGAAACGCCTGTCCTTGAGTCTAATTTGGACACAGGGGCAAAAATGATAGTTTCTTGTCAAAGCGGGGTCCACATATGGGCCGCTTTGCACCGAAAAATGTGTCAGGGACAAAGGTCTTCAAATTTGTCAAACTCAGTGTCAACAAGTCCAGAACGATGATACGAACCCAACGAAACTTCCAGAACTGGATTCCGATGAGCCGATCACAAAATCGTCCGTCAAGTGGAGCCGTGGGGCTCACGATACGCGATTTTGTCAACGTTCTCATAATCGAACCAAACTTGGGTCACAGGACCAGCGTATTTCTACGAGTCCGATGGCGCAAGTTTTGTTTCGATCTGACGTGTGTACACAAAGTTACAACGTGATCCAGAATAGGCGGATACGGGGCGTTGTCGGCGGATACGCGTTGATTCCGGTGTGCACGCACATCCAAATCAACTTCTGCGAAATCCCGCACGTTCGTATCAACGGCGCGCACCTTTTGGTGAAGACCGCGCGCGACAAAGTCGTCCCATTTGGCGGGGCGTACTCAGTTCCGGGGGAAAATGGGGTATTGATTTTCCTGTTTTTGGATCGCGGTTCACGATCGCCACAGGACGCGACGCACCGAGCGGGTTACACGGGCATCGAGAGGGTTACACAGCCTACGCATCACAACTGACGGAACAAAAAATAGAGCAACGAGGAGCGAGAACGGGTTACCTGAACAGGGCTCCGTGGAACAGGGTTTCTCCGTGTCCGTGAGGCTACACGACACAACGGTGTCCGGGTACTGTGCTGCTGTGTCCGGGTTTTAGGGTTTAGACTTATGTTGGCTGGAGGGCACGACGGAGGCGGCCGGGGTTGGCTGCTGCACAGGCGGGGAGGCGTCGTCGGCTCAGGCAACAGGTCGTCGAGGGCTGCGGGGTCGAGGTCCTGGGTGGCGGAGGGCGGCGCTGGAGATGGTGGAGGTAGTCGGGGACGAAGCCGAGGGGGTCGTGGGCTCAAGGCAGAGCAAGGAGGAGGGAAAGGGCTGTGGGTTTTGGGGAGTTCGTCGGCGGAGCGAGGATGATGGTGGTGGTGCTGGGCTGGGCAGGGCACGGCCAGGCGGAGATGGCGAGGCGGGGGCGACTCGTCGGCTGGTCGAGGCGAGGGCGGAGAAAGGAAGAGGGGATTTAGGGTTCAGGCGTCGGGGGTTAATATAGGGGTCGCCGGAACAGTGTTTCGGTTAGGATTAGGGTTTTGGGTCCGAGTCGGGTCAGCGGGTAGCGGGTTAGACCCGGATCCATTAAGGTTTAGGTGCGGGTACGGGTAGTCGGGTTTCGGGTCGGGTTTAGATCCGACCCGACCCGCTAAGGGCTGGGTTTGGTTCGGTTCGGTTGAACCGGGTCTGGGTTGGTTTGGTTTGGTTTATTTCTAGGGTTTAATTAGGGTTAATTATAACTTGGTTTTTAGGGCTTTAAAAATGTTTCCGGGGTCCAATAAATTTCCGAAAAATTATCCTATATTTAGTTTTTCATTTTACACCAGAATATATTATTTCATAATATTTTAATATTAATTAACAATAATTAAAAATTATTTAATTATAAATACCTTAGTTTTAATTACAGAAAATTTTTAGAAAATTACAGAAAATTGTGAAAAATTCATTTTAAAATTCTTGAAAAATCAGGGGGTTTACATCAGTGATGGCGCGAGGTCAATGTGGATGGTCTGTAACAGAGATGATGGGGTCAAGTGAATGGACTCGTTGGAAGCCATGGTGGAGTCATCAGGACAAAATGGGAGGCATGATGTGTGACCAACAATGGTGGAAGAGGACGCTCGCTAGTGAAAGCAGGGGTAGTTATTTGGTCAGTCGATGCGACATTATGGGTTCTCGTGGAGGAGAAGGCTAGGGTTAAGGCGGCTAGGAGTAGCGTAGTTTTTCGATAGTGCTAAGGAGTCAGCGGCGGTCATCAACGGTGAAGGAAGGAGGCCGAGGAGGCTGCTGTTGATGTGACAGAGGCGTGATCATGGCTGAATTGAGAGACTGGCTTGGAATCAGTGGAGGAGATGATCGAGATGTTCATATTAATATGGGGAGGAGTTGAGGGGTTCTCATCCTCCTCGGGGAAAATAATGTAAGGGTGAGCATTCAGTTTATTTGGTTTCAACCGAATCGAAATAGTCAAACTAAATAAACCAAAATTCTAAAAATCTATATCGAAACCGAATCAAAATTTGCCAAAAACGAACCGAACCGAATATGCTATTCAATTATTCGATTTATTCGGTTTGTTCGATTAAACATTGTTATTGTTTTATTGATCGGACCCAAAGTTGGAATCATGGTTAAATTAAATTAAAAGTTATAATTTTATACACACATTTGTTGTATTTCAAAGCTGTGTCTAAAGTTGGACTTTAAAACATATACGTAGAATTGTTGTTGTTTTCTTTCAAAATATACACATTTTTAATCACAAAATATGCATAGAATTAGGATATTTATATAATTGTATAAATTTTATTCGAATTTGGACCGAAATCGAAACCCAAAACTGAATAACTTTTTTTTAGTATTTTCAAAACCGAAACCGAACCGATTTTTTTTTAATTTTCAAATCGAATTGAATCTCTTATTCGGTTTGGTTCGGTTCGATTTTATGTCCAAAACCGAATAATGCTCACCCCTAAAATAACGTGCTTTTCACCTGTTCCGTTAATGATGCTAAATAATGAGTATAGATAATCAAAATTCATGGTAGCAAGGTGAACATAAAAAAAAAAAAAAATTCATTGTAGCAAAGTAAGCGATAGTCAAAGTTTGTGGTATCTTAGTGTAAATTAGCCTATGTCATAATCTTCTCATATGATTCCAAATCTTGTATCAGAGTTGAACGCCATTTTATTTTTTCAGCAACGCCATTTCTGTTCTTAGATTGTTGTATAGACCTTGTTCATCGCTCTTGGATTCTGACACAAAGTTCTGTTCCAACCTTTGTTCTCTAATATAGAGGGGGGATAAAGTTTGCACTTGACCTCAATTCTGGTTATAAGTCTTCTGACGTCGTCCATCTCTAGTCCTAAAACTCTCAACTCTTTACCGAGTCATGCTCTTCATTTTGATGTTCAATGCGGCACATCTTGGTTCATCAAACCAGCTCAAATTGCCCTTGTTACGTTTATTTTCACCTTATAAAATCACATATCTTGCACATGAGAATCCTTCCATGATTTGCTGAACAAAGATTTGATGGTTTCCACCCGCTGAAAAAACATGTCACTGATCAAGAAATTGACATTATAAATTAAGCATTAAGCAGTCCATAAACAAAATAAATTGGATAGATATAGAAGCTACCATGACCAAGACCATGATCATAGTTAAAAGAATTAATCCAGTATAAACTACTACTACTACTACTCTTTCACAACAGACATCTGCTAGAAGTAATTAATCTACCGTACATATACCCTCACTGCTTCAAGCTACAACTCTTGTTCAGTTCGCACTGCCACAGCTCCCCGAGGAACGTCTTGGCCGCGTCGAGGCTGGGGAAATAGGGAGGATCCATGAACACCTGCGACAGCGTGTCCTCCTCCGACGACGACAAAGATGACTCAGCCCCAACCAATCCCCGGTTGCCCGTCGCCTCCAAGCTTCCCATAACAGTCACTACAAGCTGCCGGTACCCGAAGAAGAACTTCTTCACCGCCCCTTCCACGGCCTGGAACGCCTGCAGCAAATGCAGCCTCCCCGGCTTGTCGCCTTGGCCCCTTTTGGAGCTGTGGAACAGCCGCATAGCCGCCTCTTGAACCCTCGGCCCGCCGTTCGGATCGACCTCGACTCCGAGAACGTTGGGCACATTGTGCTTCAGATTCTTGGACGTGTTTGTCACCTCCAGCAGAGCAGCGGAGCTGAAGCAGAACGGGTCCGGCCCGGACGTCGGCTTGATCGCGAGCTCGCTCTTCAGGCGGAGGAAGTCGTCGGGGTCCATCATCAGGTGCAAGTCCTCTATTTCGGACAGCAGCTTCCAGATCCTCTCCAGAAGCCAGCAATCGCCCGCAGCCTTGCTCCACTCCCCGAGCCCGATCTTGCTTCCGATCTCCCTGAGCAGCTCTCGGCAAGCGCACAGCCACGACTCCAGCACATGATGGATCGTGAACAGCACGCCCTCCTCCTGGTTCTTGGAGCCGGAGTGCTGGCACGGTCTCCTCTTGAGAGAGTGCAGAGCCGTCGGCCTGACGATACGGTCGTACTCGAGGCTCGGCTTGCCGGCGAGGTTCGGCTCGCCCAGGCCCAGAGTGAACGGACACGGGTGCATCAGGCTCTCGATCTGGAAAGAAACTCGCTGGGCGAAGCTACTGGATTTCTCCCACGCGGCCAGCCTGGGCAGCAGGCTGGTCTCGCTGGTGCGGTTCAGGAACGTGTCGGCCGATCCGTCGAGCCTCCAGACCTCCTCCGAGCTCCGTTCCCGGGCCAACACGCCCCGTGTGGACCCCAAGTCGGCGACGGGGACGTTGTCGGAATCTTGGAGCACGAAAGAAATTATTTCCAGCTGACGGGAGCAGAGCGACTCCAGACGCCGCTTCCACTCGTTGGTATCGGAGTAGTCTCTCGGGTCGGAGAGGACGTGGGAGACCAAACGGAAGGTGATCTCCAGAGCCTGGAGAGCGGGCTTCACCGTCGGCTCGCTCTTCCACTCGGGGAAATCTCTCTCCGTCAACAGCCGAGAAAGCTCCGGCAGGCGGAAGTAGTGCTCGTAGGAGAGGCGGTGCGAGGAGGGGAGTGCTATTGGTTTGTGAGGATTTGATTTAGTGGATGGGATGGAGGAGACGTTGGAGAGTGCCATGTTTGGTTTTAGGTGCAAATCTACCATTTTCCTTTTCTTCTTCTTGATGAGGGAAGATGGACAAGGAATGAATGTGTTTATATACTACGAAGGAGCCGTGTGTGTGGAATAGGAATAGGAATAGTGTAGATTTGAATTCAAAGCAGCGGCTTGGCTTTCGAGAAAGGAAGGAGAGGTGAAGCTTATCCAAACAACACTGGAAGTCCACCGAACACGTCTTCCTTGTACCGACCAAAGCAAAAACTTAGTAGATAGATATTCTGTTATGATTAAAGTAATATTTTCAGGACAGTGTGGATTTATTAGAGTTTATCTTCAACCTTCTTTCTATGTATGTTCTGGAGAGTATGGAGTTTGTGGACTTGGTCGGAACTTGACCAAACAACCCACCATGTGTAGGTATTATACATATTTGACTCGGGAGGGATGTCATCGTTTCCATGAACGAGAGAATAGGGGGAGGGGTCAAACTATATTGGAAAATTTGCTCGAAACAGTAGTATATACTATTTATGGGAACTTATATGGTATTAAGGCCACCAAGCAGTCGGTTTCCAGGAAAACAAACAAGCGTTGGTGTCATTGGGGTGGTGGTGTGGTGGGATTGTCAACAAGAAATAGCATTTTTAATAGCATATTATATAATGAGAAATTAAGACCATGTGGCAAGTATTATAAAGGACTTTTTTTTTTTTGAAATAGTTTAGCAACTAAATACATTAAGCTCATAAATATGTAAGTTAATATCATAAATTGTTATTTATTTTGTAAATTATTATGTTTAATATCATAAATTGTTATTTATTTTGTAAATTATTATGTATTTACATATGAGAATGACAACAAATGTTTTTTTTCAACACACTTGCAAATAGGGGTAGGGGCACGGTGGTTGCAGGTCACGAGTTTTGCAGATAATAAAGAGAGGGCACTATAAGTACGGGAAGGAGGGAGGGAGGAGGGTTTGAGATAAGAAAAAATGAATGGAGTTGTCACGTCTCAATTTTTTGCAAGTTCGATCGTCCCCGCTGAACGTGAATCACTACGTTACAGCGCTCCCGCATGACAATCGTTCTCTCATCAGGACGTGATGCCGTGCGAGTCTGGAGTTGTGTTCGCACAAGACGATAACGTCAAACGTCATAGTTATCATCGAAACGACCAAGTTGCAGCGAAAGTCAAGTATTGTGTACAAAACACACATCAGAGTATACGCACCGAAGCTCTCGAAGGGTCCAAATGAAACTACCACAAAGGAGAATGCCATAAAGGCGATGCAACACTCTTCCTCTTTCTTTTGCCTACAAAGGTACTTACCGTTTCATACATCATGTCCCGTATATCCAAGATGAGCCACTATACCCTCGTACCTGGAAATAATGCCCACAAATGTGGGTCAGTACATAGCCGTACTGGTGAGCGGGGTAACCCACTCGTCTAAACCGACACTAAATAGATAGTGAATGCAACAATTATATGGTGATCTTTCTACTTGAATCCTAGATTCATTTCATGGTAGGGGTATAATATGTTAAGAAAAACTGTAAAACAGGTTAAGCATGCAAGCATTCAACTCAAGCAAATATACTAGTAGTTATATCCAACTCAAATGAAAAATAAGCATGCAAACCGTTCTACTCAAACCCGAAAACAAGCGTGAACCCATCAATCCACATCGCACTCCAAGCCTCAAAATCCATAATCGAACCACGCCATAATCCAAGCCTCGCTAAAATCCAATCATCGATGCGCACACTCTTGCCCGAGGCAAGGTGGCACCGTGGCCTACACGAAAGCACAAACTCAAACCAAACCAAACCAAACTCTTATCTATATGAAGTCACTGACCAAGCCATAAAGAACTAATCCAAGGCAATTCGACCCGATCCAGCGCTGAGTAGCTAGCCCGCCTGGTCGTCTCGAACTGCCAGTACCGTGCCCAAGGAACGTTACCATTTGTTTCCTCCATGGCCGAACAGTCCCGGTGCCTCGAAGCCTATCCCTTTCGAGGAAACCAAACCTTGTATGCAACAGGTTGTCCGTTACCAATGCAAACTCCAACAGTAGGTACGATGAGAGAATCGAGCCTTCTCGCCCCACCAAACGATACTCACCTCAATCCATTCAATACACCATAACCATTCTCCAACTATAGCCCAAGGCACCATCTCAAGTTATCCCCATTAGAAACTATACCGCTTCTCGACACAGTGCTCTGATTGGTGTAACATCCCTCGCTCCGAAAGTTTCATGGCACAATGCCCCAACAGTGGCACAATGCCCTCTCTGATGTAGTTGTCCAATTTTGAACCACAACTGCACGCTTTGCTTGACAAAGTGTTCCAACTGATACTCATGCACAGATGCACGCTCGCTCGCCCGCCCGATGAAACGTTCCGCTTCTCCAACCAAGATGATCCATTCAAGCTCCAATTGCCCAAACGCAAGATCAACTCAAGCCACAAATTTTGTCCAATCAAATGGCGCACACCCATAGTACGGTGATTCCAATATTCCAGTCCAAGTGTCCAAGCCATTATGTGTGTTCCATATTATTAGGCATGAAGGAGTAGAGGAGAAGGGACAGAGCATACTCACCGAGTCTAAATCCGCTAAGCACCACCCCTTACCAATACGACCGATCCCTTGAATCCGTAGTCTGATGCAAAGCACGATCTACTTAATTGGTATGACCGTACGAGCAGACCGTGCTCTTAAAATTATCCGACCGATCGGACTAAGAAAGACGTCATTATCGCTCCAATCCCGCTATCCCAGTACTGCTCTGAACGAACACCTGATTCCATCGAACTCTGCACGCGATTTGCACATGAAACCAACTCAAATCAATACTTGCTCCCAAATCCAACAAAAAAAAATATAACCAACCATTGCCTCGTTTAATCTGACTTAGTATAATGCACCGTGCGGTTGCGGAACATTACAGGAGAGAGGAGGGATGCAGATGCAGGAAGGAGGAGATGGTGTTTTGGAGGGAGTTGTAGGCACACGGGGAACTATAGAAGGGAAAATGGTGTCGTCGTTGGGAAGGAATGAGCACAGAGTTCACGAAGTGGAGTAGGACAGAGACGAGGTTATAAAATTTAAACTTTTAGGGACAAAATTGTCCATAAAATTTTAAAACTACTATAGTACAACTCATGATTGTTTCTTCGATGCAGGAGAAATTATGGCCTTTGATAAAGGCACTACAAAAAGTACTAAGGGATAGCCCATTATTGGTGCTAGTCCATTAATGAAGAACTTTCACTCAGGGCTACCCAAATTTGTCTCAGGGCAGCCCAACCCCATGCCCTCTTCTCCTCCCCCTCCTCTAGCTCCTCCTCTCCTTTCCAGCTTCCTCCTCCTTCTCCCGCTCCCCCACTCCTCTCCGGCTGCCTCCTCCTCCTCCTCCTCTCAAGCCCCTCCCCTCCTCCTCCCGCTCCTCCGCCCCCCCAGCCTCCTCCTCCCGCTCTTTCTCTCCTCTCCGGCCTCCTCCTCATCTCCATCACCTTTCCTCCTCCTCCCTCTCCTCTGCCTCCCTCCGACCTCCTTCTCCAGGGCCGCCTCGCTCAGCCCCGTCGCCCTTCGGTCTTCGTGCAGCCCGCTCAGACCCGCCCCGCCCGGCTCTGCCCCACTTCACGCACCCCCTTGTCGCCTCACGTACCTCTCCGGACTGTCAAAATTTTGACAGTCCTACCTATTTGAAGGACTGTCAAAATTTTGACAGTCCTAAAGAATTAACATATTTTCTTTAGCACTGTCAAAATTTTGAGAGTTATAGAAAATAATAGATTGAATGATTCATTATCAATAAATGAGTACATATATATAGGAGATGCTAGCTCATCTCTTTTTTATTCTATCCGATATGGGACTAAAGTCCATTAATACTTTAACACCCTCCCTCAAGCTGGAGCATAGATGTCAATCATGTCCAGCTTATTACAAAGAAACTGAACCCGAGGGCCTAAAAGAGACTTCATAAAAATGTTAGCTATCTGATCGTCGGTTCTCACATGATAAAATTTTATTGATCTTTTTTGAAATTCATCATGGACAAAGTGACAGTCAATCTCAGTATGTTTTGTCTTTTCATTAAATACGGGATTGGTGGCAATATGGTTAGCTGACTGATTGTCACACCACATATCTACAGCGTCAGATCCTGCTTCTTCTTCTCCCAGCTCCTTCAGAAGATGTTGCAGATATAACACCTCTGCTGTGACATGAGCAATAGCTTGGTACTCCGCTTTTGAACTTGATCGCGAGACCACACTATGCTTCTTGCTCTTCCATGGCACTAAATTACTGCCAATAAAAATTGAATAGCCAGATGTAGACCGTTGTCATTCCCGTTCCCGATATACGTATTTGGAACGTATTTTTTATTTTAGTCTGGTTGTATCTGCATGGAGACTAGACAAATTCTTTGGTTTAACCTTGTTCATGATTCATTTTATGGGTTGATTCAAGTCATGAGAACCCTTGGTTCAACCCTCAACCCTATCATATATAACCCAATATTTTTCTTCTCCTTCTTCATTACTTCATTCTCTTTGTCACTCTTGTGTTTTCTCTCCCCTTTCCATAGGCAAGTATCCCTTGCATGAGAAATGGAGAACCCTCTATATTATTATTTCATTATATTTGTTATGTGTTTCTAAGCACTTTTAGAACTTGGAGTTTTCTGTTTTGATGGGTGATTTTGAGTAGATCTATATTTCTAACTTAGGATTTTATGGGTTTCATGAGTTTTTCTTGGTTTTGATCTATTAAACATATATTTTTGAAAATCAATTTTTGCTATATGATACAGCTTTCAATTTTAAGTATTTTGGCTTTTGGTTTACTCAATTTGGACTTAAAATGAGAATTTTATGGACAAAACAAGATTTCAGTTTTTTGGAGTTTTTGCCATGGCCGAACCTGCTATTTGAAGAAGACGAAGTCTTTATGCGGCCAACGAGTTATGCGGCCGAGAGTTCTATGCGGCCTGAGAGGGCTATGCGGCCTAAGCTTTTGCCACATACTGACTATCATGCGTCCATCTTGTTTGACACATGACTGTCATCACACAAGTGTTCTTGAGCTTATCCTTGAACTCCTTGTGTGTTCACTTGCTGAACGAATGAGAAATTTGCTAAGTCCAAAAGAGCAGGCATATGCGGCAAGCAGAGCATGCAACCACTTTTATTTGGACGTATGACTCTAAAATCTTGGCACATCTTTCTATGGTTTTATCTTTTTTTCCTGAAACACTTTCGGACTTGTCATATCAATCACTTTATGTCACTTCACTGACACTTTATTCATTACCTGTCACTTTAACACTTGTTCCAAGGAGTAGACTTTAGCCCTGAGCATGCGGCCTAAACTCCATATGCGACCAAGTGGTTCATGCGGCCCTGACTTCATATGCGGCCAGGACTTGTCATGCGGCCCTGACTTCATATGCGGCCTAGAGTCATATGCGGCATGGACTCTCCATACGACCTAGAGACTCATGCGGCCTTACTTGTTTTGATTGAATATTTTCTTGTTCTTTTGTGACCCAATGTATAATTGGTAATTGGACTCGAATACTCTATCCGTATTGATATCACTATTGTCTGATATTTGTCCATGATTTAATGTGCGTCGAGGTGCGACACATCGTGTCACGTGTTAAGTGATTATATTTGGGTTGTGCATCGAGAATGCCTCCAAATTCCTGAATACGTAATATTATAAAAATATATACTATTTATCCAGCACATGCATAATAAGCGAGTTACTACCAAAGCGTGGCTAGGATATTAATTGACTGAATGTTGCATACACGCTCGGGTGAATCCAGATTTGACTTCCATAGATTCGTATCTGGTGTGCATATACTTTATACGACATCTTAAGAAAAATTCTTATGTGACCACGCCTTGAGATTTGAACACAACATATGGCTAATTAGGTAACTAAAAGTGGTAGTAACATTGGAGAAAACGGTATCCCGAGATCATACCAACGAATCTTTCCACAAAAATTTATTCTAAGTGCGCTATGGGCTGGCCACCACAGATACTGTATATCATCTGCCTTAGTGGAGTGCAGTATCTGACCTATTATTTGCTAAGCCACTGTTTTACTATAGGAACATTGGAACCGCTAATACCGTATTTTTAGCAGTGGCCCTAGGGGGAACTGGTGCATCTCGTAAATGCTTGTTTTATTCATCTACTAGTTCGGTTAGCTCATGTTCGGCACTAGGGTAATCTGAGGATACCTATTATGCATTATTTTTGAGTTAACCTAATTTCTGAGTTAACCTAAGACTCCACAATTAGCAAGCCGTACAAGTGATTGGCTGATATAAAGAAAATTGACTTGGTTGTGATTGTATTATTTGGTTAGTAGCTTAGGGAAACAGACTATCATAGTATGATTGTTCAACCCTTGTCCTTGTTTGGTTGTAGGATTAGACCTTTGCGCTAGGATATGCCATGGACCTAAGTTACGACACTGAACCTATGTATTATTATATTTTTTCTTGGGTTTTTGTTTCTCCATTTCGTACTTCCTTTGTGGTACTTGCTATTTGGGGTCTAACCCCACTAATTTTACATGGCCAGGTCTCAAGCCAGCATTTGAGGATCCAGCGTACTTTTCTCCAACTCATGGTGCATACCAGGAATATGGTCGCAGAGGATAACGGGTGAGTTTTCTTTTTTCCTGCTCATCATTGTGCATTTACTTCTTTTGGGCGTTTAGCCATCAATACCTGTTAGCCGACTCGTCTGGATATTAGTCTCCTTACATGATTGTATTAAATCAGACTACAACTGATCACTGTCATATACTTTTGTTACTCTTCCAGCTTCTTATTTTGCACTGCTGGTCTCCAGAATATTTTGAAAAATACTTTTGGGATGCCTTATTGCTTTATCATATATGCTCTATGCTTACTATTTCGTATTTGAATTATTGAGATATAGAAGTTCTTGATCCTAGGGGACTTGATTGTATCATGTACCCCATTGTCTTATACAACTGTTATCGCCATACGATATATAGCACTTTGTACGGGGTAGCTGGCCATATCCGTCTCCATATTCCGGTACTGGGAAGTGACAAGATTTTAGTGGTGGCCCGTACAGGTCAGTTCTTCAGACTTGCGGGGTATCATGGTCATATGAGTCTCAATCAAACATGATCCTTCTTGAAATTCTGAATTCGTCTTCTTCGATACTCAGCTTGAATTCTTCCAGATTGGTTGCTTCCTAGCTCCTTCTCGTCTTGTACTTGATATTTCTTGTGCTCTTCTTTAGGGCTTCTCCTTCCCCCGATGTTGCAGCAACAAAAGAGACATAATTGCCAGTGGAACGGGATCCTGTAGAACCCCAGCCAAGGATCCGAGTTGAGCCTACGATAAATGGGACAGAGCAGCAGGCTCCAGGTGTTCTCGTACCTCCCGCAGTGCCAGCAATAATGGATACCCCAACCTTGCTAGAGATTATCCATGGATTTTTGGCTGTCCAACAACACCATATGGTGGTACAATAACGATAACAACAACAACAGTTTCTGCATCAGGAACTTAATGTCATGTTGAACAAAGGGTTGCAGACGGCCGTAGAACGAGGCGGGAGAACAAATTTTGGGACATCTGTCAAATTTTTCAAACTGAACCCCAGATATTTTGATGGCATAGAGGAAGCAATCACGACAGATGATTGGCTCCAGGATATTGAGAATATTCTGGTAGCAGCTAAAGTTTCAACTGAGTAACAGGTTGACCTGGTTCGCCTACAACTCCAAGATTTGGCAAGGGATTGGTGGGCCACGATGGAGGTAGGATTGAGGCATCCTATTTCATGGAAGAATTTTAGGACCTGGTTCAGGGCGAAGTACTTTAGGATTGTGGCTCAGTGTGAGTTGCAGCAAAGGTTCATTAACCTCAAGCAAGTTGGAAGGACAGTGGACGGCTATGCGGCGGAGTTTTGCCGACTAAGCAGATTTTCTTCGACCATGGTAAAAATAGAGTTGGAGAGAATAATGAGGTTCTAGTAGGGACTTCACTTGAAAATCTTACACATGGTAGAGGTGCATGACTACCAGACCTTCGAGGCTGTATTGATAGCAGCCATGAGGGTTGAGCTTACTTCCTAGAGGATACCATCGAGAATAGTGGATCGGAAGAGGTCTCATGGACAGAGAAATGAGTGAGGACCAGTACCACAAATGTAAGAACCATCCCCTGGCATTCGCATCTACGAAGTGACATAGAGGAGGCCAGTGACCTCGACAGTAATGGCACCAACTCGGCGACAACAGTCGAGGCAGCTACAATAGCAACGACGAAGGGAGTGCCGATAGGTTGTACCTACTGTGGTGAGGGAGGTCATATCCGGGATGTTTGCCAGGCAGCTAACAGACTTTGCTTGAGATATGGGAGTCCTGATCACAAGATTGTCACGTGCCCATTGATACAGAGGTCTGGAGGGCAAGTACAACCGTTTTCTACATTGCCAGCTCCAAGGGCAGTGCAACAAGGAGGACCAGCAGCAATAGTACGGCCTTTAGCTCAGCGTCCGTTGTCGATACAGGCCTAGCTTTCTAGACAGCAGCAACAACAGAATCAGTAGGGGCCACAACCACGACAGTAAGGAAGACAATAACATGGAGCTCGACAAGGCCAAGGGCATGCACTCACCTTGTCTTTGGAGGAAGCTATGGTGTCGGGCAATGTAGTGGCAGGTAAATTTTTTGTTACAACCTTTCCGTTACAACCTTTCCTGCCATAACTTTAATTAATTCTGGACCTTCGCACTCATTTATATCTGTACAATATGCGACACGTATTGGATTGAAGTATATGACATTGCTAGAGAGGCTGAATATACTCACTGGCAATGGGATCGTAGAAGTTAGTAGGGTGTGCCTAGCATGTCCAGTCGTAGTACGTGGACATTTATTATCTGCAAAGTTGATCGAGTTTCCTATGGATAACTTTAACGTTATCTTAGGCATGGACTGGTTGAGAGACAATCATACAACGATAGACTGTCGTGAGGGTAGAGTATTATTTAGAATTCCCGGTCTAGAAGTGTTTATCCTTAGTAGAATAACAAGAGACCAATATAAGGAAGGAGTCTCAATAGTAGCAAAGGAAGAAGTCCCGCTGCCCATGATAGTTGAAGAGTTCATGGACGTCTTTCCTGACGAGCTTCCCGGATTACCTCCAGTCTGAAAAGTAGAGTTCTGTATAAAGTTGATGCCAGAAGCAAAACCAGTATCCTAGAAGGTGTACCATATATCACCATCAGAGCTTGATCAGTTATATCGACACATGAAAGAACTGAAGGCAAAGAAGTTTATTCGGACCAGTGGATCACCGTGGGGAGAACCAACGGTATTGGTGAAGAAGAAGGATGGATCGACGCGGTTGTGTATGGATTATAGGCGGTTGAATGCAGTGACCGTGAAGAACAAATATCCATTACCAAGGATTGATGATTTGTTTGACCAATTAAGTGGAGCAAGAGTCTTCTCCAAGATAGATTTATGATCATGATATCATCAGGTGTGAGTCCGGGAGAAGGATGTACCGAAGACATCATTTAGGTCACGATATAGGCATTATGAATTCTTAGTTATGCCATTTAGACTGACTAATGCTCCAGCGGTATTCATGGATTTGATGAACCGTATTTTTATGCCCTACTTAGACCAATTTGTTATAGTATTTATCAATAACATCCTGGTGTATTCTCGTAATGAGGAGGGGTGTGAAGAATATCTCAGGATAGTGCTGCAAACTTTGAGGGAGCACCAGTTATATGGAACGCTTAGTAAGTATGAGTTTTGGCTGGAACACATATCCTTTCTTGGACACATTATTTCTGGAGCAGGAGTGTCAGTTGATCCTAAGAAGGTAGACACAGTAGAGAACTGGCCAGTTCCAAAGACAGTAGCAGAAGTGCATAGTTTTCTGGGCTTGGCATGATACTACAGAAGATTTATGTCAGATTTTGCTAAGATCTCGGCATCATTGACTTGGTTGATGCTCAAGAAAGTTAAGTTTATATGGTCAGCAGAATGTCAGATAGCCTTTGAAGAGTTAAAGAAGAAGTTAATCTCTGCACTAATCCTTACTCTTCCAGTAGGCTTCAGAGGATTCACAGTGTATTGTGATACATTTGGCAAAGGATTTGGATGTGTTCTGATGCAACAATGGAGAGTGATAGCGTATGCTTCTCGGCGGCTCAAAGATCACGAGAAGAACTATCCAACTCACGATTTGGAGCTAGCAGCAGTAGTGTTTGCACTTAAGCTATGGAGGCACTACTTATATGGTAATCGAGTAGAAATATTCATAGATCATAAGGGTTTGAAGTATGTGTTTACGTAGAAGGACCTGAATATGAGGCATAGAAGGTGGCTAGAGTTGTTAAAAGACTATGATGTGGAACTTCAATACCATCCAAGCAAGGCTAATGTAGTAGCTGATGCACTTAGCAGAATAGGTGACAAATTTATGTTAACTACCCAGAAGCACATTCTAGAGGACTTATGAGAGATGGATATCGAGATAGTACTTCCACAGAGTACATGAGTTCAGGCTAGCTGTCACTACCATATTTTTTAGGAAATAATATTTTGGTCATTTATAATTAATTAAATATTGTACATGTTGTAAATTTATTTATTATATTATTTATTATTGTTAGATGTTAGTATTTGATTTTGGACTTATATTAGTGGACCTAACTAGTTTAGATTAGATCCATGGACCAACATTTAATTTTAGAATTGAGCCCAATAATAAGTCCAATCATTAGGAGGATGAATTAATTAGTGTAACCAATTAGACTAAAACCTTCCCTCATTAATTAATTTCTCATGACAAGACCCAAGGGGTATTATAGATTTTTTTAGTGACTTGGAGGAGTGGGTAGTGGCCGGCCTAGTAGGAAATGGAGGGAGACTCTCTCTCTTCATTTTTTATTTTAAATATAGATCTAGAATTTTTCTCTTCCAAATTTCTTTATTCCTACATCAAATTCTATCCAAATTTCTTCCCAATTCCTTTCCTAATCATCATTAGAGTCCATTAGAACAAGGAGGAAGCAAGGATCTACAAGAAGGAAGCAAGGATCTACAAGGAGGAGCAAGGATCTATAAGTTGAAGGCTCTTGACACTCAATTTGGTAATTTTATTGGGAATCCATCTCCCAATAGGTACAATTCAATTTTCTCTCTCTAATTAGACTCTAAATCTATAATTTAATTATTAGAAACTCTTTCATTTACTAATGCTACCCATAGAAATTGGAATTAGGTTTATAGGAGGCTTATGGAGAAAGTTACGTGGTATTTTGTGTCAATTTTGGGAGAATTTTGAGATTGACACATATTGTGTTTGTCAATAGGTCAATTAGACCAAATTGACATATGTTTGATTATGTGTGACTAGTGTCGTATCCATAATTGGATATGTGTAGGCCGTATCCCGATAATTTGGTGACACGGGTTGATTTGAGGGTTTTCTTCTGACACGAAGGGTTTGAGCTTGTCACATTTTGAAACGGATATAGTTGAGTAGCTAGCTCTTAGTATTGTTCATAATTATGATTTTAATTTGCTCGTGTCCTTCGGGGTACGTTTGGTGGTGTGGTGGAGCCGTATCGTAAGCGTATCATAGATTGAGTGTGATACGGGAGAGATGCACTCCATGTGTTTGATGCTTTGTATTTTAATTCAATTTCCTTTGGTTATAGCTATTATAATATAGTAATTATAATTGTTATATATATGTGTGTGTGTGTGTGTGTGTGTGTGTGTGTATGTTCTATATTTATTGTGATGTGTTGGTGGTCATGACAGAATATGAGAGTGTATGTGCATCACTAGTATGGTTATGTGGTGACACACACACACACACACACACACACACACACACACACACACACACACACACACATATATATATATAGGGATATAAATATTTATAAATATATGAGTGAGTGTATGTATATATTAGATGTGTGGATGTGTGGATGTGATCTAGAGGGGAGAAGAATGAGCAGAAAAAGCACTGAGAAGCAGCTGGAAAGCAGTGAGAAGCAGGAAAAAATAGCAGCATAAGCAGAAACTGCAGAAGCAGCAAAAGCTGAAGCAGAAGCAACAGAAGCAGAAGCAACAAGCCGTAGCAGAAGCAGAAGCAGCAGCAGAAGCAACAAGCAGCAGCAAGTAGAAGCTACAGAAGTAAGCGACAGCAACATCGGTAAGTAGAAGCTGCAACAGTAAGCATAAGCAGTAGAGATAAACTGCAGTAGCTTGAGTGCTTATAGTTAAGTTGTGGGTAAGTTAGGGTAACCTAGTAATAAGCTAGTTAGTTTATTTTGATAAGTTAGTAAGTTATGTATATATTTAGTAAGTTAGTATATATATATATATATATATATATATATATATATATATATATATATATATATATATATATATAAGCACTAGTTAGTATTGGTTAGTATTATTCTAGATTGCCTTGAGTTACACCAAGGTAATGAGAGTTGAGGTATCTTGGGTACGGGTATTGAATATCTGAAGGGGTATATTAGTATATTAGTTTAGTATAGTATTGTTATAAGTTTAAATACATATTAGTGTATAATGAGGAGTATGAGTAGTTAGTTATATATTAGATATCGAATTACCTTGTGATACCAAGATAATGTCAAGGCATTGGGCTTTACTCAAGGGATTGAGTTTGCATATCAAGATGGGTGTGTAGGTGGTGTGATATCGCATTTGGTTCAAAGCCAAGGTATCCACTTAGCATTAGCTTAGCTAGGAATGCTATATATTTTATCTTGTATATATATTATAGTATTTTCATATCTAATAACTTGCGTATCTTATGATACGGTATCTTGTTGGTTTGCTACTATCCTAGTATAGCTAGTATCGCCTAGTTACATAGTGTATGGACCAAATATCCTAGAGATAGCTCATAAAACCTAAAAATATCTAGTTTGACCAAGTTTGACCTAGAGTTGACCTAGTTTGACTATTTTGACTATTTTGACTTAGAAATAACTTTATGACCTTGAATTTGACTAGTTTAACTTATTTTTATTCCAAAACCTTGTATTGATATAATATTCCATATTTAGGTCTCCGTGGCACCGTACCAGACATCTTTGATACTGTTTACCGAATTTCAGGTGAGTGCATTCTCTGATAGTTTCTCATTCATGATATCCTCTATGTCTCTTATATTTAGTGTAGATATCCTTGATTTTTTGACACGCTGGTTACACGGATTGGTATATTCGGATCTCGTTATGAGATGTTATTCCTTGGTTTTTATGGTGTATCTTGTGCAAGCTTTGTTCCTTGTTCTTCTTGTACATGTACAAACATTGATTCTCAGGGAGACTTGCTACCTACCCAGAGAATCCCGTATCATAACGTACCATGGTTGGATCTACTATACCAGTCAGGGGTGGGGAGTATTTAGTGTAGTTATGTGATCATACCCTCCTTGTGAATGTCTTGTTCCTTGAATAGTATTAATCATACACCGCACGTATGATTAACCAGGCCATTATCCTTGTCATGACCCGCACCCGGTTTAGGGGCACGAGAGCGTGGGTACGTCCAGCCTACGCCGCAGCATCGGCGGTAGAACGCTGTCTAGGTCAAGTGCTATCTAAACAATCTCACGCTAGTATCCAACTCCATAAGGAGACGTGGATATCATAAAATAAATCTAGAAATACTCAATCACAACTACAGCATAATAGGAAATGAAGAAATAAAAGAATACAACACAAGTCTAATGACACAATAATCATACCTGCAATCATTAACTTCCAATCCCCAAGTGTGTCGGAAACCAGTCTACTAAGGTCACAGTCTGGAAAAATATTTTCCAGTCAGGAAGGAGCAAAGTACATCTCTAAATAGCAGTTCTATATAAATGACATAAACTATGTAGCAGTTCTAGATGGAAATATATCAGATGCATGTATAGGTACGAGGAATAAAAGAAATACTGGAAATATTGTAAGTAAATGCAGGAAAAGAAACATATGTCAAAGAGCAAGAGATACTATGACTAAGTGTGTGAGTACTAGCTTTAACATGTGATCGGCTTGGGACTAGTAAACTCATTACATGGGTTAGTAGGGCTAACCGATGTAACAGTAAGGAGGCATGTAAACTCATTACATGGGTTAGTAGGGCTAACCGATGTAACAGTGAGGAGACATGTAAATGGTCAGGCCGCACCCGACGTGAGATGTGGGGTGAGCTATGGTGCATATAAAGTTGGGTATGATCACATATCTACACTAAAATACTCCCCAAACCCCCGACTGGTATAGTAGATCCAATCATGGTACGCTATGGCACGGGATTCCCTAGGAAGGTAGCAAATCTCCCCGGGAATTAGTGTCTGTACATGCACAAGATATCAAGGAAACAAGTCTTGTACAAGCTACACCATGAATAAGGAATAACATCTCATGACGAGATCCGTGTATACCAATCCGTGTAACCAATGTGTCAAGAATATGGATATTTACACTAGATACAGTGAACATAGGAGATATCATAAATTAGAAACTAATCAGAGAATGTACTCGCCTTGGGTCCTTAGCTGGTAAAACCAATGTCCTGTTCCAGAGTATCCCCTGGGTAAACCAACAGTCCTATAAACATAACACAAGCAAACCACATTTGCATCAGATGCTACACTAACACAGTCAAAAATACTGGTCTCAGGGCCATGTCAGGCAGGGCACTAGTCAACTAGGGTCATCTAGTAGGGGCACGTATATAATATACATTTACACTCAAGTATACCAATAAAACGTATATAATATATATACAAGTGTCTCTTAGTAATTGTACGAAATACGTATTTGTGTATATACACTAATAGTTGTATATAATATATATTTATACCAAAATACATATTTGTATATTTATATATCAATCAAATATTCTTATATATGTATATTAGCAAATCAAAGAATGTACATAATGCCACACTTCTCAAGGTGATCCCAAATGAAGTAGCAGTTAGTTCCAATGGGTCCGGAGCAGTCCAATTAGCTAGAAACTACATAAAGAAGTCCAAGATCGGAGCTCGGCACGAAAATCGAGATAAGGATACCGAGTCCTTAATACATGGAGAAATTTACTGGGGTTTAGCTAAGGTTAAGATTTACAAGTTAGCTAATAAGAGAGAGGGTCGATTGTTCGTAATCAAGGTAACTTCTTAATTTATGAAAAATCATTTGGAAATCATTTTGAACAATAATTGTTAAAACTTCCCTTTTGAACAAGATTACAATTTAAAGGTTTATTTATAAAAAAATCTAGAATTTACGTAAAAGCCAATATATTTTCATTTATGGTAAAATCGGTCACCGATCTAAATAACTAATTTTGAACTCATTTTATTATTGGAACTATATTTTTAATAATAATATAAAACCCAAGATTTATTATATTTAACATAATCAAAAACCTTTTTATTATAACTAAATAAACTAATTACATAAAATCAGCTAATTACATATACTAAACTAATTACATTTATCTACTACATTAATTACAAATTAACTAAACTAATTATAAGAAAATACTAAACTAATTAATTGATATTTACTAACTGGTTAATAAATAAATTCCTGATTAATAACAAATTACTGTTTATTAAGAATTAGCTAATCAAATCATTAACTTAAACTAACTATAATTAATTAATTAACTAATTAATCATACTAAACTAATTAAATGACTTAACTAAACTAATTAAAGATTACTTAACTAATGACATACTTATTACCTTAATCAAATCCCTAAATTCTATTTACACAGAACTGAAAGAAAGGAAAAGGGGAAAGAGGGAAGAAGAGAGGCTCACCGGACTTCACTCCGGCGTCGGCTTCGGTGGTCAGCGGTGGACGGCGCGGTGGACGGCGTGGAGCTCGAGGGCAGCGGGCTCGGCGCTCGAGGGGGCGGCTCGGCGCTCGAGGTCAGCGGCTTCGAGGAGACGTCGGCGCGGGATCTCGACGACGGCGGCGTCTGGTCGAGGAGGCGGGCTCGGCGGTTCCTCTGTTCGAGGCGGTCGGTCTGCTCGCACCGAGGCGACGGCTTCGACTCTGCGAGGCGGTGGCGGTGCTCGACTTCCAGCGGCGGCGGCGGCTTCGAACTCGGCTCGAGGTCGTCGTTCTCCTCGGCGGCGGTGCTTGACGCGGTGAGGCATGGCCACCGGCGGGTCTGGCTCGATGCGGCGGAAGGAGATCTTGGCCGCCGGCGGTGGCAGTTCAGATCTAGGGTTAGGGTTAGGGTGCTGTGTGTCAGGGGGTCGTGTCCGGGTCTGCCGGACACGGGGATGATGCTCTGTGGGCATGTCCGGATGTTGGACACGGGGTGGGTGTGTACAGTGGTGGATGTGGAGGTGGTGTCCGGGTGTGTCGGACACGGAAAGCTGGTTGTAAACTGTAAATCTGGACACAGGAAATGAATGGACACCCGGGGTCGGACCCGAGGCCATCACGGCTGACACGGTGATGCTGGACACACGGTCACGAGCACAAAAATTATGATGATGGCTTGTGGGAAATTGTGGAGGCTAGCTAATAATTAGGAGATTAGGGTTTCTTGGAAATTGTGAGAATGAGAACTTAAATAGGGAGAGATGGTGAGGGATAAAGGGTTGCGGGTTGGCTCAATAATGAATGGCCCAGAATTAAAAAATAAAAAGGGTTTCTCATGTGGGAAAAATGAGGGTGTGAAGGCTAGTTAATAGGAAATGGCAATTTGTAAAAAAATAAAAATAAAGATTATAATTTCAGAAAATGTTTTTAGGAAAGCTAGCAAATTTCCAATTAATACATTTTACAAAATCTTAGAAAGTATGACATTTATTTATTTACTAGCCCAATAAATAAAAATCTATTTTATTTTATCAACTAGTCTTTTAAATAACTATTTAGTTAAAACAATAAATTTATGACTCAAGCCAATAAATATTTGAAACTAGAAATATATATTATTACTTATTTATTTATTTTGTAATACATCGTCATCTAGGAAAAATAATTTTTATAAAGATTTTTAAATTACCTTCTAAAATCAGACATCGTTCAAAATCAAATAAAAATTTTCAAGGAGAAATATTTTATAAAACTTGATATTTTAAAATAAATTAAAATCTAATTATTTTGGAAATTGGAAATCGGAGGTTACAAGTCTATCCACCTTAGAAAAATTTCGTCCTCGAAATTTTAGGGATGACTAGGATAGAAAAAATTGTTGTTCATAATGATGAATATATCATTGAAGAAAATATTTCTATAAGGAAAATATTTACCAAACAGAAGGAAACATGAAGAAAAAGAAAATATGGTTTAAGATAGGAATAACTTGAAGGAATCATGGCTCGGCCTTGAATCCTCTAGAAAGTTTAGGTTTGGGGAGTAGACACGATCACAAAAACAGATAATTAGAATAATGCACGTTACCTTTTCAAAGTAACTAAACCAAGGAAGACCCAGTATAATGAATGACATAGACATGAAAGTTATAGCTACTTCGAAAGATACGGTCGACAATTTGATTTAAGAACTTAAATACATCCTTCAGAATGTAATCAAGAGACATCTAATCGCCTTTCTTGATTTCTAGGAAAAGAGTAGTCTTTACTACCATCTGAAAATAATCCTTCCTTTTATCCTCGTTCATTTTACTTTTCTCAATCTTGTGATTCATCATTAACTAATATCTATAAAAGTTTCAAATTCCACCAACTTTATTAGATTTGATCTTAGAATTTCTGAATCAAAATTTATTACATGTCCAAAATCCTTATCATCAAATTCGAGTTTGTTTATCTTAACATTAACTATACCTCAATTGTTTTCTTCGATTTCAAATGTTACTGTCATGGTCAAGATTTAATTTAAATCACAACCTCAATATACCATGATCTTACCTTACGACCTTCAATTATATGATCCCATAATCAATTATATTATAATATTCTTTACCATGAGCTTCATTTCATTCCATATTTCTTTATCCGTATGTAAAATGTTTTCGAAATTTGAACTAATATTTTTTTTTTTTCATCCTCTGAATTTATTATCCCAATGTAAAATTTTTACTACTCAAATCCTCAATATTTTAATTGAATTCCAGTCGTATCATAATCTCCTCAAATTTTGAGTAAATAACTAAATACAAAATTTACTATCCAATCCTTCAATTGAAACCCAATCAATGCATATTTATAAAACTTAAAAATCTGTATCCCAAAATTTAAATTTTAAACACTCATCAATCATCTTACTCCTCTAACTCAAATTCAATTGATGCTTATTCCAATCTAACTCCTCATCCCAAGAATTTAATTCGACACTATTCCATTTACGATTTTATTTTCTGATTTTCGTTTTCCTCAAATATTCAACGATGCGATGCTTCCAGAATCTTCAATGCAACATTCATAATATATAAAATTTCTATCTTGCAATCAAATAGATAAAATGATAATCTCTCAAATTTCTCAAATTTTAATAATCAATTCAATCATATCAAGACCTCCTTAAAATTAATAAATCCTCAAATTTTTTTTTTTTGCTCTGTGAATTTCTTAATTCTCCCTTTAAGTAAATGTTTGTCTTCGAATTTCAATCAAACCTCGATTTTCGCAAAAACAATGATTCCATCAACTCTGTTATAACCATCCCCTAAATTCTTTATTTAAATTTATGCTCATCTATAATTTAATCATCTTGTCCCTTTTTGTCGGTCATACCCTTGTCATAGATCCTTGCTATGGTCAAAATCCAAATGATCATGGTTTAAGAAAATTCTACTTACATCCATACAATTTGAGAAAATATATAGGTCATGTGTCTTTTGTCATGGTATTTCAGTCTCTGTTAGGGGTACTACTAGTTATATTCTAACAAGAAAATCATGCATGTGAACCACAGTACTAGGAAAATCAATCAATCAATCGAAAGGCGAAAGAAAAGGAACATTAGGAAGGAGGAAGGATCATGTTAACATATTACTTGTAGTATCTACTATCTCTAACAAACACTTAACTCTAGCACATTCACTAACTAATTCTCATTCATGTACACTGGTACCCATATCAACTAATCATATATTAATATTCATATCTCTCATCTACCAAAAATTTATTCTCAAAATAATCGTCAAGGTTTAACTTCCCGATCAACTTAAAATAAAATGCATATGCCTCCTCAAAATTAGATACTTCACATCGAAATAAAATTTAATCACTTCTAAAACCTTTGTAGCCTTAACTATGTTTAGTGAATCAAATTTAAATTCTCAATATTTTAACAACATAAAATCTCAACTCCTTAAAAATTCTGAAATTTAAAATTCATTTCCACCTTTTAATTTATAACTCCTGAATGTACATGTTAGTGCTCACGGTCTCTGATACTCAAGGTGCACTCAATACCTCTATCGTCTAGAACTGTGTACTAAATTCGTACTGCCCGAATCACTTGCACTGTTACCTCCAATGATCAAAGTTATCATCAACTGTGTTTTCTTTCATGATTTTAATTTGTGTCAATTGGTATATCATCTAATTATCAACACACAGAGTGCTTACGGTTATTAACGTCATCCTTGACTAATCCTCGATATAGAATCATTAGCACTCTTGGTATTATATCACTAGCTGCATTAATGGGTTATCTCATCAAGCTCATTAGACTCATGATCACCTGTATCCTCTGTAACACTCATGTTTCTTTACTCTCATGGGTATGTGTATGGTTCCTCATCTCGATGGTTGTATATGTATTTCCTTCAATCCTTTAAAGCCTATTAAACTAATCCGTGATACGCTTCACAACTTCCATTACTAATCCTGATATTTCTCTACTTATGACATCTCATTAAACCCTTTATACATATACATTTATTTACCTTTAACATTTCCGATATTAATCATCCAATTGGACATCATGCTCCATAAATCCTTAACATAATTCCCGGATACTTAATCGTTTACATAGATCACTCAATTACATAATCATGATTATCCAGGACGGGTAATTGGCTCTGATACTAACTCTGAGAACTATCACTGATACTCTATACTCTCCTTAACTCTCAGTCTCTAATGACACTACTCCTAGAATCATTGGTACAAGGTACTATGCTAAGGGCTAACTCTAGATTAAAGCCTACTGCTCACATGTCCAACTAAGAACACTTACAACTCACTAGCAACACAGTCAATACTAATACAAGACACAATAAAATTACAAGCCACTAATTATCATACTTAACAAGAAATCTTCAAGGAATAGGAGCTCAAAGACTGAATTAAGGACAGAAGGTATCTTTACTGCTAGTAAAGAAAGAAGCGGTGGAACAAAATCTTGGAATAGCAGAAATAGACAAGTCTTGAGATAATAATTTAAGAACCAATTTAAGATACAACCTGATAATCATACACGTCCATCCGAAATCATGACACACAGAATCCTCGCCACGCCAGTAAGCATAGGTGCGATAACCGACAGGTTCCGTAACTAAGGTATGCAACTCTATAATCATGTCATCTAGAATCCTCGCCACGCCAACCGATATGGCTGCGAGAGACCCTAAGTTTCATAACTACAGTATGTACATCCAAGTCAGGTTCCTACGGTCTCGTCACGACAGCTAATATGGCTGCGATAAACTCTAGGTCCCATAACCAAAGTAGACGTTTTACCTTTCTCACTGTCCTCATCAATATATGTCATCAGATGATACCATAAATTCTAGTCCGTAAAATTTCATCTCAATATGAAATCAACTCAACAACGATACCAGGAATTAAAGTTAACAACTGGTTAACAAGAATCAAACTCAAAAATGATACCAAGAATTTAATTTAATAACTACTCAACAAGAATCAAGTTCAGTAACAACAAGCGAGAGCGGACGGAAACAAGAAAAGATTTAAATTGGAAATAAGATTCTCATGGGGTCATCCCAGGAAATCTTTCAAGAATTTGTGATTGAGTATCCTCTCTCATCCTAGTATCCTATGTCCTATATTCTACAGCAGGTACGTAGTAGTACAACTATGACGTCGCACTACTACGACATCGCACAACTAGCGAAGTCAGACCTGCATGGGCCACCACTAAAAACGTGTCATGACCCGCACCCGGTTTAGGGGCACGAGAGCGTGGGTACGTCCAGCCTACGTCGCAGCATCGGCGGTAGAACGCTGTCTAGGTCAAGTGCTATCTAAACAATCTCACGCTAGTATCCAACTCCATAAGGAGACGTGGATATCATAAAATAAATCTAGAAATACTCAATCACAACTACAGCACAATAGGAAATGAAGAAATAAAAGAATACAACACAAGTCTAATGACACAATAATCATACCTGCAATCATTAACTTCCAATCCCCAAGTGTGTCGAAAACCAGTCTACTAAGGTCACAGTCTGGAAAAATATTTTCCAGTCAGGAAGGAGCAAAGTACATCTCTAAATAGCAGTTCTATATAAATGACATAAACTATGTAGCAGTTCTAGATGGAAATATATCAGATGCATGTATAGGTACGAGGAATAAAAGAAATACTGGAAATATTGTAAGTAAATGCAGGAAAAGAAACATATGTCAAAGAGCAAGAGATACTATGACTAAGTGTGTGAGTACTAGCTTTAACATGTGATCGGCTTGGGACTAGTAAACTCATTACATGGGTTAGTAGGGCTAACCGATGTAACAGTGAGGAGGCATGTAAACTCATTACATGGGTTAGTAGGGCTAACCGATGTAACAGTGAGGAGACATATAAATGGTCAGGCCGCACCCGACGTGAGATGTGGGGTGAGCTATGGTGCATATAAAGTTGGGTATGATCACATATCTACACTAAAATACTCCCCAAACCCCCGACTGGTATAGTAGATCCAATCATGGTACGCTATGGCACGGGATTCCCTAGGAAGGTAGCAAATCTCCCCGGGAATTAGTGTCTGTACATGCACAAGATATCAAGGAAACAAGTCTTGTACAAGCTACACCATGAATAAGGAATAACATCTCATGACGAGATCCGTGTATACCAATCCGTGTAACCAATGTGTCAAGAATATGGATATTTACACTAGATACAGTGAACATAGGAGATATCATAAATTAGAAACTAATCAGAGAATGTACTCGCCTTGGGTCCTTAGCTGGTAAAACCAATGTCCTGTTCCAGAGTATCCCCTGGGTAAACCAACAGTCCTATAAACATAACACAAGCAAACCACATTTGCATCAGATGCTACACTAACACAGTCAAAAATACTGGTCTCAGGGCCATGTCAGGCAGGGCACTAGTCAACTAGGGTCATCTAGTAGGGGCACGTATATAATATACATTTACACTCAAGTATACCAATAAAACGTATATAATATATATACAAGTGTCTCTTAGTAATTGTACGAAATACGTATTTGTGTATATACACTAATAGTTGTATATAATATATATTTATACCAAAATACATATTTGTATATTTATATATCAATCAAATATTCTTATATATGTATATTAGCAAATCAAAGAATGTACATAATGCCACACTTCTCAAGGTGATCCCAAATGAAGTAGCAGTTAGTTCCAATGGGTCCGGAGCAGTCCAATTAGCTAGAAACTACATAAAGAAGTCCAAGATCGGAGCTCGGCACGAAAATCGAGATAAGGATACCGAGTCCTTAATACATGGAGAAATTTACTGGGGTTTAGCTAAGGTTAAGATTTACAAGTTAGCTAATAAGAGAGAGGGTCGATTGTTCGTAATCAAGGTAACTTCTTAATTTATGAAAAATCATTTGGAAATCATTTTGAACAATAATTGTTAAAACTTCCCTTTTGAACAAGATTACAATTTAAAGGTTTATTTATAAAAAAATCTAGAATTTACGTAAAAGCCAATATATTTTCATTTATGGTAAAATCGGTCACCGATCTAAATAACTAATTTTGAACTCATTTTATTATTGGAACTATATTTTTAATAATAATATAAAACCCAAGATTTATTATATTTAACATAATCAAAAACCTTTTTATTATAACTAAATAAACTAATTACATAAAATCAGCTAATTACATATACTAAACTAATTACATTTATCTACTACATTAATTACAAATTAACTAAACTAATTATAAGAAAATACTAAACTAATTAATTGATATTTACTAACTGGTTAATAAATAAATTCCTGATTAATAACAAATTACTGTTTATTAAGAATTAGCTAATCAAATCATTAACTTAAACTAACTATAATTAATTAATTAACTAATTAATCATACTAAACTAATTAAATGACTTAACTAAACTAATTAAAGATTACTTAACTAATGACATACTTATTACCTTAATCAAATCCCTAAATTCTATTTACACAGAACTGAAAGAAAGGAAAAGGGGAAAGAGGGAAGAAGAGAGGCTCACCGGACTTCACTCCGGCGTCGGCTTCGGTGGTCAGCGGTGGACGGCGCGGTGGACGGCGTGGAGCTCGAGGGCAGCGGGCTCGGCGCTCGAGGGGGCGGCTCGGCGCTCGAGGTCAGCGGCTTCGAGGAGACGTCGGCGCGGGATCTCGACGACGGCGGCGTCTGGTCGAGGAGGCGGGCTCGGCGGTTCCTCTGTTCGAGGCGGTCGGTCTGCTCGCACCGAGGCGACGGCTTCGACTCTGCGAGGCGGTGGCGGTGCTCGACTTCCAGCGGCGGCGGCGGCTTCGAACTCGGCTCGAGGTCGTCGTTCTCCTCGGCGGCGGTGCTTGACGCGGTGAGGCATGGCCACCGGCGGGTCTGGCTCGATGCGGCGGAAGGAGATCTTGGCCGCCGGCGGTGGCAGTTCAGATCTAGGGTTAGGGTTAGGGTGCTGTGTGTCAGGGGGTCGTGTCCGGGTCTGCCGGACACGGGGATGATGCTCTGTGGGCGTGTCCGGATGTTGGACACGGGGTGGGTGTGTACAGTGGTGGATGTGGAGGTGGTGTCCGGGTGTGTCGGACACGGAAAGCTGGTTGTAAACTGTAAATCTGGACACAGGAAATGAATGGATACGGTGGGACACCCGGGGTCGGACCCGAGGCCATCACGGCTGACACGGTGATGCTGGACACACGGTCACGAGCACAAAAATTATGATGATGGCTTGTGGGAAATTGTGGAGGCTAGCTAATAATTAGGAGATTAGGGTTTCTTGGGAATTGTGAGAATGAGAACTTAAATAGGGAGAGATGGTGAGGGATAAAGGGTTGCGGGTTGGCTCAATAATGAATGGCCCAGAATTAAAAAATAAAAAGGGTTTCTCATGTGGGAAAAATGAGGGTGTGAAGGCTAGTTAATAGGAAATGGCAATTTGTAAAAAAATAAAAATAAAGATTATAATTTCAGAAAATGTTTTTAGGAAAGCTAGCAAATTTCCAATTAATACATTTTGCAAAATCTTAGAAAGTATGACATTTATTTATTTACTAGCCCAATAAATAAAAATCTATTTTATTTTATCAACTAGTCTTTTAAATAACTATTTAGTTAAAACAATAAATTTATGACTCAAGCCAATAAATATTTGAAACTAGAAATATATATTATTACTTATTTATTTATTTTGTAATACATCGTCATCTAGGAAAAATAATTTTTATAAAGATTTTTAAATTACCTTCTAAAATCAGACATCGTTCAAAATCAAATAAAAATTTTCAAGGAGAAATATTTTATAAAACTTGATATTTTAAAATAAATTAAAATCTAATTATTTTGGAAATTGGAAATCGGAGGTTACAATCCTTGTGGAAGTTCCCAAGTCGATCACATGTTGAAGCTGGTACTCACTCACTTAGTAGTAGTATTTCTTGCTCATTTCTATGATGCTCATTCTTGTATTTAATTCCAGTATTCCTATTATGCATAACTCTTGTACCTTTATATTGTATCTTATATATTCGCTCTATTTACTGTTATATAGTTTATATCATTTATTAGAACTACTGTTAGAGATGTACTTTGTCCCTTTTCTGAATGGATATATTTTTTCCAGATGACACTGAGGAGTGATATCCCACTCACTACGGGCCTTAGGACTTAGTTGGCTTAGAGCCAGAGACTTTGGCTCAGGAGGGTCTCATCCCGATTGAGACAGACGACCCAGGACTCGTAGCTCAGTAGATAGATCTTTTTGTACTGGATTTGTCTCCAGCATTGTTATTAGTATTTTTTTATATGACTCATTGACTATTATCTTGTCTTGTGAGTTATATTGTCTCTTTTTTTATCTTATTTGTACGATTATTCCATCTTATAGATATGTGATTAAGTATTCATATTTTATTGGTGGCATTATTATATCTTGATTGATTAGATAGATAGTTTACCCAAAATAGCATTCTACCGTCGATGCTGCAGCATAAGTTGGACGTTGTTCACTACTCGTGCTCCTACACCGGGTACGGGGCATGACATATTTTAGTGGTGGCCCATGCAGGTCTTCGAGGTCACAATTAGTGCGATTCGTAGTGATGCTTTGAATTGAGTGTTATTACGAGCCTGTTTCAGGATATATGATATAGGCTATAGGCTGAGAATACTCAATCACATCTAGGAAAAACTTTATTGTTCATTTCAACTGTTCTTTCTTGATATTGATATTTGATCTTTAACTGTTCTTCTTGATTCTATTCCAGCTTTAGCTTTATTTGATAGTGGTGCTTCCTATAATTTTTTATCAGTTTTTTTTGCTCTGAAGCATCATTTGGTAGCTGAGTCTTTACTTAGGACTTACATGATCATGACCGGAGGAGGCATTATCCTGGTTAGTGATATTTGTAAGGATCAGAGTGTTACTCTGGGAGGCCGGAAGCTGAGTGCGTGTCTACTTATAATGCCACTTCCGAGCTACGATATTGTACTCGAGATAGATTGGTTGAGTAGGCACCATGCTATTATAGATTGCAAAGGAGGTAGAGTTTTGTTTAGCCCGTCAAGAGAGCCAGAGTTTGAGTTTGCTAGAGGAGCTACATAGCAGAGAGAAGACATTATCTGTAGAGCTATGGTGGAAGACAAGGAGTTACCGCATCCGTTGATAGCAGAGTTCTTGGATGTATTTCCTGAGGAATTAACAGGATTGCCGCCAGATCGAGATGTTGAATTCTCTATAGACTTGGTGCTAGGTGCAGAACCAATTTTACAACAAGTCTATAGAGTAAACAACAACGAGCTGGTCGAGCTGAAGAAGCAAGTAGATGAATTACAAGATAAGGAGTTTATCAGATCCAGTTCTTCATCGTAGGGAGCCCCGGTATTGTTTGTACCGAAGAAGGATGGATCGGTACGCATGTGCATTGATTATAGGGCATTGACTAATCTCACTATCAAGAATAAATACCCGTTGCCACAGATTGATAACCTGTTCGATCAGTTGAGTGGCGCCAAGGTATTTTCCAAGATGGACTTTAGATCAGGCTACCACCAGGTAAAAGTGAAGCCGAAGGACATTCTGAAGACTGCTTTTAGGACTCAGTATGGCCAATATGAGTTCATGGTGATGCCGTTTGGGTTGACTAATGCCCCGACGATATTTATAAATTTGATGAACAAGGTATTCCCCCAGTACCTTGACAAGTTCGTGGTGGTGTTTATCGATGACATACTCATATACTCGAAGACACCAGAGGAGCACGAGGAGCATTTGCGAATTGTGTTGGATGTGTTGAGGAAGGAGAAGCTGTATGGGAAGTTGTCCAAGTATGAGTTCTTCTTGGACAAGGTAGAGTTCTTAGGACATGTTGTGACTAGTGATGGAATTTCAGTGGATCCAAAGAAGATCGCAACAATGGAGTCTTGGAAGAACCCGAGTTCAGTGGCAGATATCAAAAGTTTCTTGGGTTTGGCAGGCTACTACAGAAAGTTTGTGCAAGATTTTTCAAGAATTGATGAGCCGATGACTAGACTCACCAGGAAGGATATAGAGTTTGTTTGGACATAGGAGTGCCAGGTTAATTTTGAGAAATTGAAGATGAGGTTACATCTGCCCCTATTTTGACGTTGCCATCAGGGTCTGGAGGTTTCACTATCTATAGTGATGCATCGGAGAAAGGGCTGGGTTGTGTTCTTCAGCAAAAAAAAAGAAGTGATTGCCTATGCATCCAGGCAATTGTGTCCTCATGAGAAGAACTATCCTACCTACGATTTGGAGTTGGCAGCAGTCATCTTTGCCTTGAAGTTATGGAAACACTATTTCTACGGAGAGCGTATAAAAATCTTCACAGACCACAAGAGCTTGAAGTACGTTTTTACTCAGAAGGAGTTAAATATGAGGTAGCATCGGTTGTTGGAACTGAGGAAGAATTTTGACATATCTTTGCAGTATCATCCTGGAAAAGCCAATATAGTTGCCGATGCCTTGAGCATGTATCCAGTATCTATGTTGTTGACACATGGTCGATATTTGTTGGAGGACTTGGAGAGATTGGGCATTAAGGTGATAGTTCCTGGTTTTGCCATGCAGATGTGGGAGTTCCAGATACACTCAGAGTTGATGGACATGATCAAGACAACCCAGTATGAGGATGTATCTCTAAGAAGCATCAGAGCTCAGGTGAGAGCATGATTGGAGGATGATTTCACCATTGCTGAGGATGGTTCTTTGCGGCATAGTGTTAGATTATGTGTGCCTAGTGGGGAGCTGCATGAGGAGGTATTTTAGTAAGCGTATCGCTCTCATCCATGCATCTAGGTGCCAACAAGATGTATCGGGATATGCGAGAGAGCATGTGGTAGTATGGCATGAAGAAGGAAGTGGCACCGTTTGTATCTAGATGCTTAGTGTGCCAGCAGGTGAAAGCCGAGAGGCAGAGGCTAGGTGGTTTACTTCAGCCATTATCCATTCTAAAGTAGAAGTGGAAGCAAATTACTATGGATTTTGTGTCCGGACTTCTACGATCTCCAGGAGGGAAAGACGCAATTTGGGTCATCATTGACAGGTTGACCAAGTCGGCCCACTTTTTGCCTTTCAAGGTGGGGTTGTCTACGGAGAAGCTGGCAGAGATGTATGTGAGGAAGATCATCAGGATACATGGGGTTCCCGTCAGCATAGTCTCGGATCGGGATAGTTATTTTACTTCTTATTTCTGGAGGAGTTTGTAGGCGAGTTTGGCCACATAGGTCAAGTTCAGTATTGCATATCACCCCCATACAGATGGGCAGTCAGAGAGGACCATTCAGACTCTCGAGGATATGTTGCGCACCTGTATACTAGATTTTGGAGGATCTTGGGAGGACCATCTTTATTTGGTAGAGTTTGCTTACAGTAAAGCTACCAGTCATATAGAGATGTCACCATTTGAGGCTCTGTACGGTCGGAGATGTTGTACTCCCTTGTCATGGGACGATATTGGAGAGAGAACTTTTTTAGGGCCAGAGATAGTTGTGGATACAACGAAGAAGGTTAAGTTGATCAGAAACAGACTTCGAGTAGCGTAGGACAGATAACAGCATTGGGCCGATAGCCACCGGAGACCTTTAGAGTTTGAGGTATAGTTTTAGATTTTTGTTTTGTGCTTGATATTGGTTGTTTGCTAGATATTAAGTTCTTAAGGTTGTATTTTGTTCTAAGTTGGTGGTTTGGTATTTCTGATGACTTTTTCGATACAAGGCATGATTCATTTCGGTGGAGGCGGAAAGCTTAGTCCGTAATTTATCGGACCTTTCAGTATTCTCGAGAGGGTCGATGCAGTTGCTTACAGACTAAATTTTCTACCTGCATTGGAGGGAGTGCACAACGTGTTTCACGTGTCATAGTTGAGACGGTACATGGCGGATCCTAGTCACGTATTGGATCACTCGAAGATAAAGGTAGGCCCTACTCTTAGCTATCCAGAGAAGCTTGTTGAGATTCTGGATCGGAGAGAGAAGGTACTGAGAAACCAGACCATTTCCTTGGTACGCGTCGCATTGAGGCATCACTCTCCGGGTGAGTCTACCTGGGAGAGAGAGGATGAAATACGAAAGCGTTACCCATATTTGTTTATGCCTTGACGTATGTTCTTTCCTGATTCTGTTCTATTTTATTTTCTCGGAGTAGTTTCGTCTTTGAATTTTGAGGAAGAAATTATTTTAAAGGGGGTAGACTTGTCACTACCACATTTTCTAGGAAAGGGTATTTTGGTCATTTCATAATTAATTAAATATTGTGCATGTTATAAATTTATTTATTGTATTATTTATTATTATTAGTTGTTAGTATTTAATTTTGGACTTGTGTTAGTGGACCTAACTAGTTCAGATTAGATCCATGGACCAACATTTAATTCTAGTTAGAATTGAGTCCAATAATAAGCCCAATCATTAGGAGGATGAATTAATTAGTGTAACCAATTAGACTAGAACCTTCCCTCATTAATTAATTCCTTCATGACAAGCCCCAAGGGGTATTATGGATATTTCCTAGTGACTTGGAGGAGGGGGTAATAGCCGACCTAGTGGAAATGGAGGGAGACTCTCTCTTCATTTTTTATTTCAAATCTAGATCTAGAATTTTTTTCTTCTAAATTTCTTCATTCCTACATCAAATTCAATCCAAATTTCTTTCCAATTCCTTCCCTAATCATCATTGGAGGCCATTAGAATAAGGAAAAAGGAAGGATCTACAAGGAGGAAGCAAGGATCTATAAGGAGGAGCAAGGATCTACAAGTTAAAGGCTCTTGACACTCAATTTGGTAATTGTATTGGGAATCTATCTCCCAGTAGGTACAATTTAGTTTTTTCTCTTTAATTAGACTCTAAATCTGTAATTTAATCATTAGGAACCCTCTCATGTACTAAGGCTACCCAAAGGAAATTGAATTAGGTTCATAGGAGGCATATGGAGAAAGTTACGTGGTGTTTTGTGTCAATTTTGGGAGAATTTCGAGATTGACACATCTTGTGTTTGTCAATAGGTTAATTAGACCAAATTAACATATGTTTGATTGTGTCTCATGACTCGCACCCTGGATTTGGGCATGAGTCATGAGTACGTCCAGCTTACGTCGCAGTGTCGATGGTAGAACACTGTACAATAAGCCACAAGTATAATCTACAACTCACAACATATATACATCTCCATACTATACTCAATCACGGGCACTAATTTAAAGAATACACCATAGTTAATAATAAAATAATAGTCTCGATGCGGGTCCAAGAAGTCTCTCAAAAAATGACTAAATATCCAAAGAACAATATTCAAAATACTCTAGAAAAATTTGCCGAAGAACAATCCGGTCCAAAATAATAAAACCAACTACTCTACTAAACTACTCCATTGCACACGATATCTGAGCTGCTAACTCTCGTTGATCCTCCTGAAGGGTAATATTTGGCTCAGCTATATCGCTAACATACGGTCCATGTTGTGTAGGGATCACATCCTCATCGTAGTCACCTAAAATATGGTTATCCAGTCAGGAAAGGAACGAGTACATCACAGTGAAAACAGTTCCAACACATGGTAGAAGCTATAAGATAATAAATAGTAAAGAATATATGATAGAAATAAAATTGAAATCATAATAAGGTAACCAGAATAATTAAATACTGAAGTCATGTCATGATGAAGATGTAGTACAATATCTCCAAGCAACATAGAAAATAACTGCAATGTATGAAAGAACATATAGGAACAAACTACTCTATGTGATTTGAAATACCTTGTTGACATGTGAACGGCTAAGGATAAAATTTGTCAACCATACATGTTGTGCATGGCTGCTATTATTCCAGTAAGACCATGGGATGGAAAGGGTAGTTCACACGTCCACTAAGTATTTTCCCTCCCCACGAGTACAACATAGATTCCGAACCAGTCACAAAGAAATAACAATAATACAGAACAATCCCGCATCTCATAATAAGAACCCATCATACTAATCCGTGTAACAAGTGTCAAGAATCAAATAATCAATACTAAACATGCATTATAGAGACTATCAAGCACTGAAAGTGATCACGAAAATATAATGGCTTGTGGTCCTTAGCTGTGGTTGGACCAAGTCCCAATTCAGAGTCCAAATCCTACGTATGATATGTTACCATGTCAAGAGGTAAGTTATTTTAATTTATTTAATTCTAGAAAAATTACTCTAAAATCCTATTTTAATTTTATTATTCTAATTTTTAAGTTAATTCCTAAATTTTGTCCAAAGAAACTAAAATTTATCAACTCGAGACTCATGACACGCAAATTGAGGCGATCTGTTGACCAAAGAGTCAACCGATACACACTCGACTTTTATGTATGATTTCCTATAGATTTCAGCATAAAAAATATGCTGGAATTTACGGCTCATCCGAATTCGAATTCGTTTGAAAATTATTGCACATACAAAATCGTATTGTGCAACGATGGTTGATTGCTAACCTAAAAGTTCTATAGAATTAAAAGCATAGAAATATTTCGAATTAAATTCTGGAAGAAACATATATCGATGATCTCGATATTAGCTTTTGAAACGTTAAATGGTTCATGATTCTGATTCCTGGTTCTCCCGAAATCATAAAAATATCGAGACGCGTCTATTTTCGGACATGCTGTGCTCTACGAATTTTTTAGAATTTAATATTTAGAATTTCGTGAAAAAAATTAATATTCAGAAAACTAACCTCAATACAATTCTAACGCAAGAAACTGTGATGCATTTGGAGTCCGGAGTGGCTTTTGGAAGATGAAGGAACTCTAGATGACAACTACTCAAAATCGGTTAAAAGAAAAACCCTACAAAATTATAACCATAATACTATTTATATAGAGGAGAGAGAAACAGATAAGGCTTGGAGTGCACCACGTGGCAGCTATCCGCTACTGTCCGCTCGGACCGAACGACCAGGGTTCAGCCCGGCTTAGCTCGGCTGAGTTCGAGTCAAATTCGGACACGACTCGGCTTGGCTTGGACTGGTTGCACCCGCACCCACGCCCGTGAGTCACTGACGGATGGGCCCTTGTTGGCTGACTGGGCATGATAATATTTTTATGTTTAAAAAAAAAAACAGAGTTTTTAATTCAGTTTTGCATAATTAACTCAAAATAAATGCTAAAAATAATTAGAAAATTCTCAGAAAATTCTAGAAAATATATTTGATTATTTTGAACCTAAAATAAAAGTTTGGAATATTTTTAATTATGTTCGACCCTAAAATAAATTCTTGAAAGTACTAAAAAATTAGTGTTACTAGTTTTTAATTAACCAAAAATTATAAAAAAATTCCAATAGCCCCAAAATAACCTAATAACAATATTTAAGCAAGAATTTCAGGATACGGAGGTTACATTGTGTGTGACTAGTTTCGTGTCCATAATTGGATATGTGTAGGCCGTATCCCGATAATTTGGCGATACGGGTTAATTTTGGAGTTTTCTTCCGATACGGAGATTTGAGCATGTCACATTTTGACATGGACACGTAGTTAAGTAGATAGCTCTTCGTATTATTTATAATTATGATTTTAGACTTGCTCGTGCCATTCGGGGTACGTTTGATGGTGTGGTGGAGTCGTATCGTAAGTGTATCATAAATTGAGTGTGATACGGGTGCGGTACACTCCACGCGTTTGATGCTTTGCATTTTAATTCAATTTTTCTTGGTTATAGCCATTATAATATGATAATTATAATTGTTATATGATATATATATATATATATATATATATATATATATATATATATATATATATATATATATATATATATATATGTGAGTGAGTGTATGTGTGTATTAAATGTATGGATGTGTGTATGTGAGCTAAAGGGGAGAAGAATGAGCAGAAAAAAGCAGTGAGAAGCAGCCAAAAAGCAGTGAGAAGCAGGAAAAAACAGCAGTATAAGCAACAATAGCAGAAACTGCTGAAGCAGCAGAAGCAGACGTAGCAGCAGAAGAAGCAGAAGCAGCAAGCCGCAGCAGAAGCAGCAAGCAGAAGCTGCAGCAGTAAGTGGCAGCAACAGCCGTAAGCAAAAGCTGCAGCAGTATGCAGAGGCAGTAGAGATAAGCTGCAGTAGCTTGAGTGCTTATAGTTAAGTTGTGGGTAAGTTAGGATAAGCTTGTAATACGCTAGTTAGTTTATATTGATAAGTTAGTAAGTTATGTATATATTTAGTAAGTTAGTATATATATATATATATATATATATATATATATATATATATATATATATATATATATATATATATATATAAGCACTAGTTGGTTAGTATTATTTCTAGATTACCTTGAGTTACACTAAGATAATGAAAGTTGAGGTATCTTGGGTACAGATATTGAATATCCGAAGGGGTATATTAGTATATTAGTTTAGTATAGTATTATTATAAGTTTAAATACATATTAGTGTATAGTGAGGAGTATGTGTAGTTAGTTATATATTAGATATTGAATTACCTTGTGATACTTAGGTAATATCAAGGTATTGGGTTTTACTCGAGGTATTGAGTTTGCATATCAAGATGGGTGTGTAGGTGATGTGATACCGCATTTGGTTCAAAGCCAAGGTATTCACTTAGCATTAGCTTAGCTAGGAGTGCTATATATTTTATCTTGTATATATATTATAGTATTTTCATATCTAATAACTTGCGTATCTTATGATACGGTATCTTGTTGGTTTTCTAGTATCCTAGTATAGCTAGTATAGCCTAGTTACATAGTGTATGGACCCAATATCCTAGAGATAGACTCATACAACCTAGAAATAGCTAGTTTGACCAAGTTTGACTAGTTTGACCTAGAGTTGACCTAGTTTGACTATTTTGACTTAAAAATGGCTTTATGACTTAGAATTTGATAGTTTAACTTATATTGATGTATTATTCCATATTTAGGTCTCCGAGGTACCGTACCAGACATCTTTGATACTGTTCACCAAATTTTAGGCGAGTACATTCTCTGATAGTTTCTCATTCATGATATCCTCTATGTCTCTTATATTTAGTGTAGATATCCTTGATTTTTTGACATGATGGTTACACGGATTTGGTATATCCAGATCTCGGCATGAGATATTATTCCTTGGTATTTATGATATATCTTGTGCAAGCCTTGTTCCTTGTTCTTCTTGCATATGTACATACATTGATTCTCGGGAAGACTTGCTACCTACCCAGAGAATCCTGTGTCATAACGTACCATGGTTGTATCCACTATACCAGTCGAGGACGGAGAGTATTTAGTCTAGATATGTAATCATACCCTCCTTGTGCATGTCTTGTTCCTTAAATAGTGTTAATCATACACCGCACGTATGATTAACCAGGCCATTATCCTTATACAAGTTCCCGAGCCGATCACATGTTGAAGCTGGTACTCACTCACTTAGTAGTAGTATTTCTTGCTCATTTCTATGATGCTCATTCTTGTATTTATTTCTAGTATTCCTATTATACATAACTTTTGTACTTTATATTATATTTTGTATATTTGCTCTATTTACTGTTACATAGTTTATATCATTTATTAGAATTGCTGTTAGAGATGTACTTTTTCTCTTTACTGACTGGATATATTTTTCCCAGATGTCACTGAGGAGTGGAATCCCACTCACTACAGGCCTCATGATGTAGTTGGCTTAGAGCCAGAGACTTTGGCTCAGGAGGGTCTCATCCCGATTGAGATAGACAACCCAGGACTCATAGCTCAGTAGATAGATCTTTTTGTACTGAATTTGTCTCCAGCATTGTTATTAGTATTTTTTTATATGACTCATTGGATATTATCTTGTCTTGTGAGTTATATTGTCTCTTTAGTTCTTTATCTTATTCGTGCAATTGTTCCATCTTATAGATCTGTGATTGAGTATTCATATTTTATTGGTGATACTATTATATCTTAATTGATTAGATAGATAGTTTATCCAAAACAATATTCTACCACCGATGTTGCGACGTAGGATGAGCATTATTCACTATTCGTACCCTTACACTGGGTGCGGATTGTGACACTAGCCTACAGATTCACTCAACTTTGGTAGATAGAATCAAACTATCTTAGGAAGAGGACCTGAAGATTCAAAAGCTACGAGAAGAATGTGAGTTAAGTCTTCGGTAGGAGTTGACAATACATGCAGATGGAATGCTAAGGTTTGGTAATCGTCTATGCGTACCAAACGGGGATATTCGACAATAAGTTATGAATAAATCACATAGTTCTCAGTATTCCATTCATCCGGGAGGTACGAAGATATACCAAGATATCAAGCAACACTTTTGGTAGAACGAAATAAAAAGGGAAATAACATGCTTCGTATCGCGATGTCTGATATGTCAGCAAGTGAAGGCAAAACAACAGAGACCGACATGATTATTGTACCCGCTTTCTATTCCAGAGTGGATATGGAAACACATCACGATAGACTTTGTGACTGGTTTACCTAGATAACCGACTGGTCGAGATACATTTTGGGTGATAGTAGATCGTCTCACAAAAGTATATCACTTTTTTTATTTTCGTGTAGGATAGTCTACAGAATAATTGGCTAAAATGTATATATGACAGATAGTGAGACAATACGGTATCCTAGTAAGTATCGTGTCAGATCGAGACACATTTACTTCACATTTTTGGAAAGTTTGCATCAGAGTTTGGGCACCAAGTTAAGATTTAGCACAGCTTACCACCTCCAAACAAACGGACAATCAGAGAGAACTATCCAGACCCTGGAGGATATGCTACGGGCCTATCTCTTAGACCTTGGTGGATCTTGGGAGAATTACCTTCACTTGGTGGAATTCTCGTATAACAATAGTTATCAGGCCAGTATTCAGATGACACCTTTTAAAGCACTGTACGGCATGAAGTGTAGATCACCGTTGGCTTGGGACGACATTGGTGAACGAAAGATGTTAGGCCCTGAAATGATCACGCAGACAGTAGAGGTTATCAAGCGGATTAAAGAGTGAGTTTGGGTTACACAAGATAGGCATCGATATTGGACATATCAGCATCATAGGCCTTTAGAGTTTTGTGTTGACGACCACGTGTTCTTGCGAATTTTGCCTACCCATCAAGTTATTAGATTCGGGTTCGCAGGAAGCTTAGTCCGTGATACGTAGGTCCGTTCGATATTCTTGAGTGGGCTGGCGATATTGCTTATCGTCTTGCCTTTCTACCTTCGCTACATGAGGTGCATGATGTATTTCAGGTATCTCAATTTCGTAGGTATGTTCCGGATTTGAGTCATATCCTCGATCACTCTGAATTAGGCGTTGGTACCGACTTATCTTACGAGGAGCAACCCGTATCCATATTGGACCGAAGGGAGAAGGTGCTCAAGAACCGGACTATTTCTCTTGTTCGAGTTGCTTGGGGCCATCAATCTCAAGAAGAATCGATGTAGGAGCACGATGACGATATTCGATCCCGGTACCCGCACCTATTCGATTCAGAAGGTATATTCTTTCTTACGCCTTCATATTTCAGATTCTGTGATCAGATTATCACTTATATATTATGATGATATTGCTTGTATATGTAGTTTTACTAGTAGGATTTTATCGTGCTTGTCCTGACTTCTTTAGCTTACTTGGATTCAAATTTCAAAAGATAATTTTTTTAAGGTGGATAGAGATTTTACTCCCCATTCCCGATATACGTATTTGGAACGTATTTTTATTTTAGCCTGGTTGCATGTGCATGGAAACTAGATCCATTCTTTGGTTTAACCTTATTCATGGTTCATTTTGCAGGTTGGTTCAAGTCATGAGAACCCTTGGTTCAATCCTCAACCCTACTATATATAACCCAACCTTTTCCATCTCTCTCTTCATTACTTCATTCTCTTTCTCTCTCTTGTATTTTTATTAAATACATATTTGAGGAATGTAAACATGATAAACGTTATTGGTTTATGTAAAACCCCCTTCCTAAAAATCGTATATACCCTTATTTATTAATTATTAATTAAATTGTAGTAATTAGGTCTAAATAGGAGAAATAGATTTTTAATAATTTTTTATTTTAGGTGCTCGGGCACTTAGAGGATTTATGGGACCATCCAAAATTTTTCGGAATATATTCCATGTAGGAGACCCCCTTAAGCAGTTGCTAGCCAAATGGTGTACATTATTCTAATCCATGAATTTTCTTATGAGTATATATATAATATATATGTATACACAAATATATATATGTATATATATATTTAGAAAGAAAAAGAAAAAAAAGAAAGAGAATTATTAAATAATAATAATAATAATAATAATAATAATAATAATAATAATAACACTACTCTACCATCCTTTAGTAACTTGCTCCAGGGACCATCCTTCAGCAACATAATAACAATGCCTAGGACCCGCCCCTTCAGCCTTTAGCAAATTGCTAACTCATAAAGACCCGCCTCTATTTGCAATAGCGGCAAGCCGAATTATTTTACCCCCCTTTCTTTTTTTTGCACGCGGCCGCTCCATATCCTCTCTCTTCCTATCATATATATATATATATATATATATATATATATATATAAAATTTCATAAAACCCTAACCTAAAATCTCCAGACCCCCTCTTCTCATCTAGAGCCATCACCGCAGCCAGAGAACCCCGCCAAGCCGTCCAAACCATCCCGACGACTCCGACCTCGCGCACTGCAGATTCCCACACGAGACACCTTCGCTCCGGAGTTGTTTTCCGTCGACTCGCTCAACCAAACGCCGTTCCGTCTTCACCGGTATGCTTACCCCTTAACCCTCTTCCATATTTGTATAATAGCCAACATCGAAAAACGTGTACCCCTAGGTGAAAAATAGCGTCCAAGTTGGCACGAGCAGACCCAATTCTGGGATCGAAGAAAACTACGGTGACCACCCATATTGCCGAGTTCGTATCTCCCACCACAGGGATCCGAATTCGGTGATTCTTTTTGATATGTGTAGAACACTTGACCTAGTTTATTTTCTGTTAAATAATCCTATATTATTAGCTACTGTGGACAGAATTAAATTCGTCATAAAACTATGCGAACCCACTTTTTCCAGATTTCCAAAAGTTGGAAAACGGAGCGCGCCCCACCAAACGGGACCGCCCCGCCATGTACCAAGTGTACCAAATGGTGCACGAAGCGTAACCGGACATGTAAAAATTTGTGGAGGCTGATTCGGACGCGTGTGCACGCCGGAATCAGGCCGTATCCGCGGACACACCCCGTGTCGCAACTTTTGTAGAACTCGCGCGTAGTTTGTGCACGCTTGTCAGATTGCGACGAAACTTGCGCCACTGGAATCGTGGAAACGCGCTGGTCCTGTGACCCAATTTTCATATAATTCTGAGACGGTTGACCAAATCGCCAATTGGCGGGCCCCACAGTTGACTTTTTGGACAAAATTGTGTTCGGCTCATCAGAATCCACATTTGGACATATCGTTGGGTTCCTATTGACATTTAGAGTTATTTGACCTATAGTTTGTCCCATTTAGAGACTACTACCTTCGACACGCTTTTCGGTGCAAAGTAGGCCACACGTGGACTCCACTTTTGCCTGAAATTACCGTTTTGCCCCTGTGTCCAAATTGGACAAAAGGGATGTGCTTTTTAGCTATTTTGCTCATTTCGAAAATATTGATATTTATTTCAGCATCCGGAGACGTTTGTTCGGAGTCCTTAGTTCCAGGTTCCGTGTCCTTGACATTGGACGCTTACATTTTACAGATTTCTTGCCAGGCAAGTATACCTTGCCATTGTACTGTATTTATATTCCATATGAGGTATGCATGTTTATTTTCTGCTTATTTAGTTCATTTATTTTAACTATTATATAAACTGCGCGTCCAAGAAAACTTGGGTGCAACGACGTTGTCGTCGTACTATATTTTTATTTATGTATATGCATTGGACCTATTTTCTGAGACTACCCCATCTTCATGAGGCATTTATGTTTCATTGGCCATGACACTATTCTTACACGAGTGTGAGTCACATGTAGAACACAGACTTGCGTACTTGGTTGGCCACTAGTACGTATAGGTCGTGCGACGGGTAGGGATAACTGCTAATAGAAACTTTGCATGCTAGTAGACCTGGCAGTTATTAGAGGTTATCGTGTCATGGACATGACATGCTTAGAGCATTGGGTGGGAAGAACAATAAGTACCGCATTTGAGCTCCTTTGCACTTTTCTCCTGTGCACCCGGATTCTCCACTGGAGATACGGGCGGTGATGACCCATATATATATATTATGTACATTGGCGGGCCTCCGCCGTTCAAAAGACGACGTGTGCCAAATCCCAGTTTTCAGCCAGATAGCTCACTTGTGGGGAAAGTTGTTCTTAACTGCATTCACTTAGACGTTTAGGCGACCCCAATGGATGTTTATTTTCAGTACTTTATTGGCATGTGCTTTTTGTATCTTGTTACGTCTCTCTGAGGACCTGGTCCCTTTCCAGATATAGATGAGCAGGAGTACCCGCAGGAGTATGGACCTGGACCTGACGCTACCTATCAGTCTGAGGCGATCTTACCTTCTGATTATATGTGATTCATTGCAGCTGTTTAGAGATTTTAGTTGCTATTCTTTTCGAGATATTTATTCTTATATTAGAGTTTATTCTCTTCTCTCTTTAGTAGTTTATTATAGTCGAATTGCAGTGGATTTGTTTCCACCCGACTATCACACTTTGAGATTTCTATTTTGAGACTGCTTCTTTGATATTCAGTTATTGATTTCCATGATTCTATTATTTGTGCTGTGGATGAGATATAGAACTGCGTGTGACTTGTTGTGACATATATTACCACAGTGGATTGGATATTCATGTACAGCGTACGTGTGTATATGGTTTTCATATATTGGAGTTCGTATACATACGGCTGGCGTGTTACGTATTCCTAGTCCTACGTATTTTGGGACTGGGGCGTGACATATTTTTGTGGTGGCCTATGCAGGTCGAGAATATATTATCTCGGTTACGTAACTGTACCGAACAAGCCTACATATAGGAATAGAGTATAAGGATCTCATCCACGCTTGACTGAAATTTATCCTTCCTATTTAATACTTGCATCCTGTTTGATTCCTGTACTTTTTCTAATCGTTTCGTACATCACCTGCAGAGAGATGGATTTGCAAAATGGATGTACTGCCGCCGATGGCGACACAACTTCTGGAGTCAATGGTCAGACTCAAGGAGGGACCCCAACGATTCCTAGGCTTCCGGGGCCAGATGGACAGACTCATACCCCAGTTCCATCTGATCTTTCCGCTTCACCTATTGGGAACCTTCCACCTGTCCTAGTACCGCAAGATGGCCAAGCGCAGATGTTCCAATTCTTTCAGATGATGATACAGGAACAGAGGCAGTAGGCAGCCGAGCAGAGGCAAGAATTTTTGGCAGCACTGGAGAGGATGGCTGCACAGGCTACTGTACCAGCCCAAGCACTAGCTCCAGTACCTCGAGCTAGGGTTGGATCAGTAAAGGATTTTGTTCAGATGGGTCCAAGGCAGTACAAGGGCACTGAGAGCCCGGAGGAGACTACCAACTGGATCACTCACACGCAGAAGCTACTGGAGGCATCGCAGTTACCTACGGACCTATGGATGACGGGTGTACGGACACTTCTAGATGGTAATGCTCATCAATGGTGGGAATCCATGGAGCGCCAGTTGGGTACTTACCAGACTTGGGAGCAGTTCTTGGAGTGCTTTGAGGGAAAGTACTTTCCGGACACTGTCAGGGACACCTTGTATGATCAGTTTCTTCACTTAGAGCAAGGGAACCGAACCGTGGACGAATATGATGCCGAGTTTAGTCGACTCAGCAAATATGGCGCTGCTTTGATACCAAATGACTTGGCTAAGGCTAAGAGATTTCATCGAGGACTGACCCAGGAGCTACAACATTATACAAGCTCGCAGTCCCGAGTCTCTTACGCTGAACTACTGACAGAGGCCAGATTTTAGGAAACCATTAGCAGAGGAAAATGAGGTCAGCTGAGGACACAACAAGGATCAGCAAGGATACAACAGGGACCAGCCAGGACACAACAAGGGGGACCTATCAGACGTCCCTTGGCACAACAGCATCAGCAACACAGAGCCGGACCGTACCAGATTTCGGAAAAACCCCAATGTAATTATTGTGGGAGGATCAGACATGTTTCGAGAGATTGTCGAACCCGCTTGGGTCAGTGTAGGAGATGTGGCTCTGGACAGCACATGGCGAAAGACTTCCACATGCAGCAGACACTTCCACCGCTAGTTCAGAGATTAGCGCTTCCAACACCAAAGCCAGCTCAGCAGATGACTGGACCGGGAGCACCTCGACCCCCAGCAGCAGGAGGATTTCAGAGAGGACCACCGCTACCCACTCAGGAGGAGCAGTATATGAGGACCGGACATGGACAGCCGCAGAGGAATGGGCGAGCTTTTGCATTGGAGGTAGATGACATGGATCATGAGGTGGATGTCATAGCAGGTATTACCCTTGCTTTTACTTTTCCTGCTGTGACATTATTTGATACGGGAGCCACCCACTCATTCATATCATCTATTTTTATTGCCAAACACAACATTGCTTCTACACCATTATCTAGTTGTGTTAGAATTCTTACTGGAGGAGGAGTTGTACCAGTTAGTCCAGTTTGTAGATCGGGCCCTATAGTGATACGTGGCAGAGAGATGAATGCCCAACTCTTAGTCCTTCCCATGCTATTTTTTGATATTGTGCTTGGAATGGACTGGCTAAGCAAGTACCATGCTTTCTTCGATTGCTTTGGAGGAAGCATTCTTTTTAAGGTACCAGGCCAGCCTGAACTTGAGTTTGTCCGAGGATCCACAGAAATCCTTGATGGTATGCAGCTCGCAATGGACGATGTTGTCTATCACCCTATTATTTCAGAATTTCTAGACGTCTTTCCAGAGGATTTGCCAGGACTACCCCCAGACAGAGACATAGAGTTTTCAATTGAACTAGCACCCGGAGCAGCACCTATAGCATCGCATGTTTACAGACTGGCGAAGAAGGAGATGGACGAGCTGAAGGCACAGCTAAAGGAGCTAGAGGAGAAATGTTTCATCCGACCGAGTGCATCACCCTGGGGAGCACCAGTGTTATTTGTACCCAAGAAGGATGGGTCAGTGCGTATGTGCATTGACTACAGGGCCGTGAATGCAGTGACAGTGAAGAACAAATATCCATTGCCATGCGTTGATGACCTATTTGATCAACTCAGTGGAGCTAAGGTATTCTCGAAGATAGATTTGAGATCGGGATATCACCAAGTGAAGGTACGGAAGTAGGACATTCCGAAGACCGCATTCAGAACAAGATATGGGCACTACGAGTTTTTGGTCATGCCATTTGGATTGACCAACGCTCCAGCGATCTTCATGGACTTGATGAATCGAGTCTTCCACCAGTACTTGGACCAGTTCGTGGTCGTCTTCATAGATGATATACTTGTCTATTCGAAGAGCCACGATGAGCACGAGGAGCACCTGCGGATTGTTCTAGAGACTTTGAGGAGAGAGCAGTTATATGCTAAACTCAGCAAATGTGAGTTCTTCTTGGACAGAGTTTCATTTCTTGGATATGTTGTTACAGGAGATGGTATTTCGGTTGATCCAGAGAAGATCTCAGCAGTTGAGACATGGCCTGTTCCTAAATCAGCAGCAGAGGTGAGGAGTTTCCTTGGACTTGCGGGATATTACCGACGGTTCGTGGAAAACTTCTCAAGAATAGCGGCACCTATGACTCGTTTGACTTGTAAGGACCAAGAATTTATATGGACTGAAGAGTGTCAAGCAGCCTTCGAAGAGTTGAAGAAGCGACTGACTACAGCACCAGTATTGAAGATTCCGTCAGGATCAGAAGGTTATGTGATCTACAGTGACGCATCAGGAAAAGGCTTAGGATGCGTATTGATGCAGCATGACAAGGTGATTGCATATGCATCTAGGCAGTTACGAGTATATGAGAAGAATTATCCGACTCATGACTTGGAACTTGCAGCCGTTGTATTTGCTCTGAAGCTATGGAGACATTACTTATATGGGAAACGAGTGGAGATCTATACAGACCACAAAAGCCTCAAGTATGTCTTCACGCAGAAGGAGTTAAATATGAGGCAACGTCGATGGCTCGAGTTGATGAAAGATTTCGAGATAGAGCTACATTATCATCCAGGCAAGGCTAACATGGTAGCAGACGCGTTAAGCCGGAAGCCAGCAGCTTACTTCTTGACAGCACAGAGGGAACTATTGGAGGACTTGCAAGAGCTTGGCATTGAAGTGATATTACCCGGAGCAGATGGGATACTAGCCAACTTGCAAGTACAATCATCATTGGTAGAGAGGATTAAGGCATCTTTGCCTATAGATGCCAGATTCAGGAGACTAAAGGAAAGGACAGAGGTTGGAGAGCAGAACGGATTGCGCATTCATGAGGATGGGATATTACGATGTGGTGATCGTCTTTATGTTCCAAATGGAGAGATTCGACAGGAGCTGATGGCAGAGGCTCATAGTTCAATTTATTCTATTCATCCTGGAGGCACCAAGATGTATCGTGACTTACGATAACACTTTTGGTGGCATGGAATGAAGAGAGAGATAGCTCGCTTTGTAGCTAAATGTCTGGTATGTCAACAAGTGAAGGCGGAGCACCAGAGGACAGCAGGATTATTGCAACCACTCCCGATTCCAGAGTGGAAGTGGGAGCACATCACTATGGACTTCGTCATGGGTTTTCCCAAGAGTCCAAGTGGGAGAGATGCAGTGTGGGTAATAGTGGACCGACTCACCAAGTCAGCCCATTTTATACCTTTTAGAGTGGGTCAGTCTACAGAAGCTTTAGCTGACTTATATATGAGGCAGATCGTGAAATTTTATGGCATACCAGTCAGCATTGTATCGGACAAAGATTCGCGCTTCATATCGCACTTTTGGAGGAGCATGCAAGAGAGTCTTGGTACTCGTCTGAAGTTCAGTACATCTTACCACCCGCAGACAGATGGGCAGTCGGAGCGTACTATTCAGACCTTGGAGGATATGTTGAGGGCTTGCATGTTAGACTTCGGAGGATCATGGGAGGACCACCTACATCTTATAGAGTTTTCTTACAATAATAGCTATCAAGCGAGTATTCAGATGGCTCCGTTTGAAGCATTGTATGGAAGAAAATATAGGTCTCCTGTGTGTTGGAGTGACGTGGGAGAACGTCAGATTTTGGGACCCGAGTTGGTGGTCACACCATAGAGACAGTCAAGAAGATTCAGGCACACTTGCGAGCAGCGCAAGACAGGCAGAAGCAGTGGGCAGACCTTCATCGTCGTCCCTTGGAGTTCAAAGAGGGCGATCACGTCTTCTTGAGGATATCACCGACCAGAGGCACCATCCGATTCGGAGGGCGCGGCAAGTTGAGTCCAAGGTATATTGGACCATTTGACGTGCTCGAGAGAGTTGGAGAGGTGGCATATCGACTTGCGCTACCACCTTCACTGGAGGGAGTACATGACGTATTCCATGTGTCGCAGCTCAGGCGATATGTGGCAGACAGCAGTCATGTTCTCGACCATTCGGAGATCACCATTGGGCCGAGCTTGTCTTACCAAGAGCAACCCGTGGGAATCCTTGATCGTCGAGAGAAAGTGTTGAGGAACCAGTCTATTCCCTTGGTTCGTGTAGTATGGAGGCATGGCGCGCCAGGAGAATCAACTTGGGAGCGCAAGGACGACATTCGCAAGCATTTTTCGAACCTATTCGCAGACCAAGGTATGAATTTACATTGTTAATTTATATCTTATACCATCCTTGCATTCTATCGTGGCTTAATTTTAATTTCGAGGACGAAATTTTTACAAGTTGGGTAGAATGTAAAACCCCCTTCCTAAAAATCGTATATACCCTTATTTATTAATTATTAATTAAATTGTAGTAATTAGGTCTAAATAGGAGAAATAGATTTTTAATAATTTTTTATTTTAGGTGTTCGGACACTTAGAGGATTTATGGGACCATCTGGAATTTTTCGGAATATATTCCGTGTAGGAGACCCCCTTAAGCAGTTGCTAGCCAAATGGTGTGCATTATTCTAATCCATGAATTTTCTTATGAGTATATATATATAATATATGTATACACAAATATATATATGTATATATATTTAGAAAGAAAAAGAAAAGAAAGAAAGAGAATTATTAAATAAGAATTTACTAATAATAATAATAATAATAATAATAATAATAATAACACTACTCTACCATCCTTTAGTAACTTGCTCCCAGGGACCATCCTTCAGCAACATAATAACAATGCCTAGGACCCGCCCCTTCAGCTTTTAGCAAATTGCTAACTCATAAAGACCCGCCTCTATTTGCAATAGCAGCAAGCCGAATTATTTTATCCCCCTTTCTTTTTTTTGCACGCGGCCACTCCACATCCTCTCTCTTCCTATCATATATATATATATAATTTCATAAAATCCTAACCTGAAATCTCCAGACCCCCTCTTCTCATCTAGAGCCGTCACCGCAACCAGAGAACCCCGCCAAGCCGTCCAAACCATCCCGACGACTCCGACCTCGCGCACTGCAGATTCGCACACGAGACTCCTTCGCTCCGGAGTTGTTTTCCGTCGACTCGCTCAACCAAACGCCGTTCTGTCTTCACCGGTATGCTTATCCCTTAACCCTCTTCCATATTTGTATAATAGCCAACCTCGAAAAATGTGTACCCCTAGGCGAAAAATAGCGTCCAAGTTGGCGCGAGCAGACCCAGTTCTGGGATCGCAGAAAACTGCGGTGACCACCCATATTGCCGAGTTCGTATCTCCCACCACAGGGATCTGAATTCGGTGATTCTTTTTGATATATATAGAACACTTGACCTAGTTTATTTTCTGTTAAATAACCCTATATTATTAGCTGCTGTGGACAGAATTAAATTCGTCACAAAACTATGCGAACCCACTTTTTTCCAGATTTCTAAAAGTTGGAAAACGGAAAGCGCCCCACCAAACGGGACCACCCCGCCGTGTACCAAGTATACCGAATGGTGCACGCAGCGTAACTGGACACGTAAAAATTTGTGGGGACTGATTCGGACGCGTGTGCGCGCCGAAATCAGACCGTATCCGCGGACACATCCCGTGTCGCAACTTTTGTGGAACTCGCACGTAGTTTGTACACGCTTGTCAGATTGTGACGAAACTTGTGTCACTGGACTCGTGGTAACGCGCTGGTCCTGTGACCCAATTTTTATGCAATTCTGAGACGGTTGACCAAATCGCCAATTGGCGGGTCCTATAGTTGACTTTTTGGACAAAATTGTGTTCGGCTCATCGGAATCCACATTTGGACATACCGTTGGCTTCGTATTGACATTTAGAGTTGTTTGACCTATAGTTTGTCTCATTTAGAGACTACTACCTTTGGTACGCTTTTCGGTGCAAAGTGGGCCACACATGGACTCCACTTTTGCCCAAAATTATTGTTTTGCTCCTGTGTCCAAATTGGACAAAAGGGATGTGATTTTTAGCTATTTTGATCTTTTCGGAAATGTTGGTGATGTTTATTTCAGCATCCGGAGACGTTTGTTCGGAGTCCTTAGTTCCAGGTTCCGTGTCCTTGACATTGGACGCTTACATTTTACAGATTTCTTGCCAGGCAAGTATACCTTGCCATTGTACTGTATTTACATTCCATATGAGAAATGCATGTTTATTTTCTGCTTATTTAGTTCATTTATTTTAACTGCTATATAAACTGCGCGTCCAAGGAAACTTGGGTGCAATGACGTTGTCGTCGTACTATATTTTTATTTATGTATATGCATTGGACCTATTTTCTGAGACTACCCCATCTTCATGATGCATTTATGTTTTATTGTCCATGACACTATTCTTACACGAGTGTGAGTCACATGTAGGACACGGACTTGCGTACTCGGCTGGCCACTGTTACGTATAGGTCGTACGACGGGTAGGGATAACTGCTAATAGAAACTTTGCATGCTAGTAGACCTGGCAGTTATTAGAGGTTATCGTGTCATGGACATGACATGCTTAGAGCATTGGGTGGGGAGAACAACAAGTACCGCATTTGAGCTCCTTTGCACTTTTTTCCTGTGCACCCGAATTCTCCACTGGAGATACGGGCGGTGATGACCCATATATATATATATTATGTACATTGGCGGGCCTCCGCCGTTCAAAAGACGACGTGCCTTTGGGCCCCTGGATCTCCAAAAGAGAACCATGCCAAATCACAGTTTTCAGCCAGATAGCTCACTTGTGGAAAAAGTTGTTCTTAACTGCAATCACTTAGACGGTTAGGCGACCCCAATGGATGTTTATTTTCAGTACTTTATTGGCATATGCTTTTTGTATCTTGTTACGTCCCTCTGAGGACCTGGTCCCTTTCCAGATATAGATGAGCAGGAGTACCCGTAGGAGTATGGACCTGGACCTGACGCTACCTATCAGTCTGAGGCGATCTTACCTTCTGATTATATGTGATTCATTGCAGCTATTTAGAGATTTTAGTTGCTATTCTTTTTGAGACATTTATTCTTATATTAGAGTTTATTCTCTTCTCTCTTTAGTAGTTTATTATAGTCGAATTACAGTGGATTTGTTTCCACCCGACTATCACACTTTGAGATTTCTATTTTGAGACTGCTTCTTTGATATTCAGTTATTAATTTCCATGATTCTATTATTTGTGTTGTGGATGAGATATAGAACTGCGTGTGACTTGTTGTGACATATATTACCACAGTGGATTGGATATTCATGTACAACGTACGTGTGTATATGGTTTCCATATATTGGAGTTCGTATACATACGGCTGGCGTGTTACGTATTCCTAGTCCTACGTATTTTGGGACTGGGGCGTGACAGTTTATGTTATGACCAACACCCGGTGTAGGGGCACGAGTAGTAAACAACGTCCAACCTATACCGTAGCATCGACGGTAGAACACTGTTTGGGTAAACTATCTATCTAGCAATCAAGATATAATAATGCCACCAATGAAATATGAATACTCAATCATAGATCTATAAGATGGAATAATCGCACGAATAAGATAAAAAATGAAGATACAATACAACTCACAAGACAAGATAATATCCAATGAGTCATATAAAAACTAATAACAATGCTGAAGACAAATCCAGTACAAAAGAATCTATCTACTGAGCTACGAGTCCTGGGTCATCTGTCTCAATCGAGATTAGACCCTCCTGAGCTAAAGTCTCCGGCTCTATGCCAACTACGTCTTGAGGCCCATAGTGAGTAGGGTACCACTCCTCAGTGTCATCTGGGAAAAATATATTCAGTCAGGAAAGGAGCAAATTACATCTCTAACAACAGTTCCAACAAATGATATAAACTATGTAACAGTAAATATAACAAATATACAAGATGCAATATATAGGTACAAGAGATATACAATATAGGAATACTAAAAATAAATACAAGAATGAGCATCATAGAAATGAATAAGAAATACTACTACTAAGTGAGTGAGTACCAGCTTCAACATGTGATCGTCTTGAAAACTTGTATGAGGATAATAGCCTGGTTAATCATACGTGCGGTGTATGATTAACACTATTCAAGGAACAAGATATGCATAAGGAGGGTATGATCACATATCTACACTAAATACTTTCCGCCCTCGATGGATCCAACCATGGTACGTTATGACACGAAATTCTCTGGGTAGGTAGTAAGTCTCCCCAAGAATTAATGTTTGTACATGTACAAGAAGAACAAGGAACAAGACTTGCACAAGATATACCATAAATACCAAGGAGTAATATCTCATGATGAGATTCAGATATACCAATCCGTGTAACCATCATGTCAAAAAATCAAGGATATCTACACTAAATACAAGACACATAGAGTATATCATGAATGAGAAACTATCAAAAAATGTACTCGCCTAAAATCTGGTGAACTGTATCAAAGATGTCAGATACGGTGCCTTGGAGACCTAAATATGGAATATTACATCAATACAAGATTTTGGATTGAAAATAAGTTAAACTAGTCAAATTCTAGGTCATAAAGCCATTTCTAAGTCAAAATAGTCAAACTAGGTCAATTCTAGGTCAAACTAGTCAAACTTGGTCAAACTAGCTATTTCTAGGTTGTATGAGCAAACTAGCTATTTCTAGGTTGTATGAGTCCATCTCTAGGATATTGGGTCCATACACTATGTAACTAGGCTATACTAGCTATACTAGGATACTAGGATACCAACAAAATAACGTATCATAAGATACACAAGTTATTAGATATAAAAATACTATAATATATATACAAGATAAAATATATAGTACTTCTAGCTAAACTAATGCTAAGTAGATACCTTGACTTTGAAACAAATACGGTATCAACCACCTACGTACCCATCTTGATATACAAACTCAATACCTTGAGTATAAACCAATACCTTGACATTACCTTGGTATCACAAGGTAATACAATATCTAACATTAACTAACTAACTAACCAAGATACCTCACTATGCATTTAAACTTATAACAATACTTTACTAAACTAACATACTTACATACTCCTTCGGATATTCAATACCCGTACCCAAGATACCTCAACTCTCATTACCATGTTGTAACTCAAGGTAATCTAGGAATAATACTAACCAATGCTAACTAGTGCTTATATATATATATATATATATATATATATATATATATATATATATATATATATATATATATATATATATATATATATATATATATATATATATATACTAACTTACTAGCAATACATACATAACTTACTAACTTATCAATATAAACTAACTAGCTTATCCTAACTTATCAACAACTTAATTCTAAGCAATCAAACTATTGCAGCTTATCGCTACTGCTTCTCCTTATCATTGTTGTTGCTGCTGCTTACTGCATCTTATCGCTGCTTCTGCTGCTGCTTACTTTGCTGCTTCTCGCTACTGCTGCTGCTGCAGCTTGCTGCTTCTTCTTACTGCTTACTGCTGCTTTTGCTTCTCGTTGCTGCTGCAGCTTGCTGCTTCTGCTTATCCGGCTGCTGCTGCTACTTATGCTCACTGCTTATTAGCTGCTGCTTATTGCTGCTTTCTGGCTGCTTCTCACTGCTTATTGGCCTGCTTATCGCTGTTTATCGCTTATAATTCCTCCCTTTAGCTCACATGTACACATCCAATACACACATACGCTCACTCACATACCTATATATATGTATGTCACCACATACTCATACTAATGATGCACATAAACTCTCCTACTCTACAATGACCACCAACACATCACAAAAAAATATAGAACATTCACCTATATATATATAATATCATAATATCTATAACCAAGGAAAATTGAATTGAAAAGCAAAGCATCAAATACGTGGTGTGCACCCCACCCGTATCACACTCATTCTATGATACGCTTGCGATACAGCTCCACCACCCCACCAAACGTATTCCAATGGACATGAGCAAGTCTAGAATCATAATTAGAAGCAACACGAAGTGTTAGCTACTCAACTACGTGCCCGTGTCAAAATGTGACATGCTTAAACCCTCGTGTCGGAAGAAAACTCCCAAATTAACCCGTATCGCCGAATTATCGGGATACAGCCTACATGTATCCAATTATGGATACAACACTTGTCACACACAACCAAACACATGTTAATTTGGTCTAATTGACCTATTGACAAACCCAAGATGTGTCAATCTCAGAATTCTTCCAAAATTGACATAAAATACCATATAACTTTCTCTATAGGCCTCCTATGAACCTAATTCTAATTCCTATGGGTAGCCTTAGTATATGGGAGGGTTTCTATTAATTAAATTATAGATTTAGAGTCTAATTAGAAAGAAAAAACTGAATTATACCTATTGGGAGATGAATTTTCAATAAAATTACCAAATTGAGTGTCAAGAGCCTTCAACTTGTAGATCCTTGCTCCTCATTGTAGATCCTTACTTAATCCTTGTAGATCCTTGCTTTCTCCTTGTTTTAATAGCCTCCAATGATGAATAGGAAATAAATTAGGAAGAAATTTAGGTAGAATTTGATGTAGGAATGAAGAAATTTGAAAGAAAAAAAATTCTAGATCTAGATTTAAAATAAAAAAATGAAGAGAGAGAGAGTCTCTCCCCACTACTATGGGAGATGACCACTAACCCCTCCTCCAAGCTACTATGAAATATCCCCAATATCCCTTGGAGCTTGTCATGAAAAATTTAATTAAGGAGGGAAGGTTCTAGTCTAATAACTAATTAATTCATCCTCCTAATGAATGGGCTTACTATTGGGCTCAATTCTAACTAGAATTAAATGTTGGTCCATGGATCTAATCTAACTAGTTAGGTCCATTAACATAAGTCTAAAATTATATACTAAAATCTAACAATAAATAAATAATATAATAAATAAATTTATAAAATACACAATATTTAATTAATTATGAAATGACCAAAATATTCTTTCCTAGAAAATATGGTAGTGACAAGTCTACCCCCTTAAAATAATTTCATCTCGAAATTCAAAGACGAAACTACCCAAAAAAATAAAATAGAACAGAATCAGGAAAGAACATACCTCAAGGCACAAACAAATATAGGTAACGCTCTCGCATTTTATCCTTCCTCTCCCAGGTAGACTCACCCGGAGAATGATACCTCCATACGATGTGTACCATAAAAATAGTCTAGTTCCTCAACACATCCTCTCTCCGATCCAGAATCTCAACTAGCTGCTCTAGATAGCTAAGAGTAGGGCCTACCTCTATGTCCGAGTGATCCAATAAGTGACTAGAATCCGCCACGTACCGTCTCAACTGCGACACGTGAAATACGTTGTGCACTTCCTCCAATGCAGGTGTCCAGTCTAGTTTGTAAGCAACTGCACCAACCCTCTCTAGAACAGTGAAGGGTCCGATGAATCGCGTACTAAGTTTTCTGCCTCCACCGAAATGAATCGTGCCTCGTGTCAGAGAAATCCTCAGAAACACCAGACCACCAACCTAGAACAAAATACAACCTTAAGAATTTAATCTATAACAAACAACCAATATCAAGCACAAAACAAAAAAAATCTAAACTATACCTCAAACTCCAAAGGTCTCCGGTGGCTATCGGCCTAATGCCGCTGTCTGTCCTACGCCACTCAAAGTCTGTCTCTGATCAGCTTAACCTTTTCTGCTGCATCCACAACCATCTCTGGCCCTAGCAAAAATCTTTCTCCAATATTGTCCCATGACAAGGGAGCACGATATCTCCGGCCATACAAAACCTCAAATGGTGACATCTCTATAGTAGCCTGGTAGCTGTTATTGTAAGCAAACTCTACCAAATGGAGATGGTCCTTCCAAGATCCCCAAAAATCTAGTACACAGGTGCACAACATATCCTCGAGAGTCTGAATGGTCCTCTTTGACTGTCCATCCGTTTGGGGGTGATATGCAGTACTGAACTTGAGCTGTGTGTCCAAACTCGCCTGCTAACTCCTCCAGAAATGATTAGTGAAACGACAATCCCAATCTGAGACTATGCTGACGGAAACCCCATGTATCCTGACGATCTTTCTCACATACATCTCTGCTAGCTTCTTCGTAGACAAACCCACCTTAAAAGGCAAAAAGTGGGCCGACTTGGTCAACCTATCAACGATGACCCAAATTACGTATTTTTCTCCTGGAGATCATGGAAGTCCGGTCACAAAATCTATAGTAATGTGCTCCCATTTTCACTTTGGAATGGATAATGGCTGAAGTAATCTACCTGTCCTCTGCCTCTCGGCTTTCACCTGCTGGCACACTAAGCATCTGGATACAAACTGTGCCACTTCTCTCTTCATGCCATACCACCACATACTCTCTCGCATATCCTGATACATCTTGTTGGCACCTGGATGCATGGAATTCTGAGAGCGATGCACTTCCTGCAATACCTTCTCACGTAGCTCCCTACTAGGCACACATAACCAAGCACCATGCCGTAAAGAACCATCCTCAGCAATGATGAAATCATCATCCAATCCTGCTCTCACCTGAGCTCTGATGCTCCTCAGAGATACATCCTCATACTGGGCTGCCTTGATCCTGTTCATCAACTCTGAGTGTATCTGCAACCTCCATATCTGCATGACAAAACCAGGAACTATCACCTCAATTCCCAATCTCTCCAAGTCCTCCAACAAATACCGATCCTGTGTCAATAATATACTACCGGATACCTGCTCAAGGCATCGATAACTATATTGGCTTTCCTAGGATGATACTGCAAAGATATGTCAAAATTCTTTATCAGTTTCAACCACCGACGCTGCCTTATATTCAACTCCTTTTGAGTGAAAGTGTACTTCAAGCTTTTATGGCATGTGAAGATCTCCACACCCTCTCCGAAAAATAGTATTTTCATAACTTTAAACTAAAGATGACTGCTGCCAAATCTAAATCGTGGGTAGGATAGTTTTTCTCATGAGGACGCAATTGCCTGGATGCATAGGCAATAACTTTCCTATTCTGCTGAAGAACACAACCCAGCCTTTTCCCCGATGCATTACTATAAATAGTGAAACCTTCAGACCTTGATAGCAACGTCAAAATAGGAGCATATGCCAACCTCATCTTTAATTCCTCAAAAGCAACCTGGCACTCCGCTATCCAAACAAACTCTGCATCCTTCTTGGTGAGTCTAGTCATCGGCTCAGAAATCCTTGAAAAATCTTGCACAAACTTCCTGTAGTAGCCTGCTAGACCCAATAAACTTCTGATCTTTGCCACTGAACTCGGGGTCTTCCAAGACTCCACTGCTGCGATCTTTTTTGGATCCACTGAAATTCCATCACCAATCATAATATGTCCTAAGAACTCTACCTTGTTCAGGAAGAGCTCACACTTGGACAGCTTCCCATATAGCTTCTCCTTCCTCAGCACATCCAACACAATTCACAAATGCTCCTCGTTCTCCTCCGGTGTCTTCGAGTATATGAGTATATCATCGATGAACACTACCATAAACTTGTCAAGGTACTGGTGCAACACCTTGTTCATCAAATTCATAAATATCGTCGGGACATTAGTCAATCCAAACGACATCACCATAAACTCATACTGGCCTTATCGAGTCCTAAAAGTAGTCTTCGGAATGTCCTCCAGCTTCACTTTCACCTGGTGGTAGCCTAATCTCAAGTCTATCTTGAAAAATACCTTGGCGCCACTCAACTGATCGAACATATCATCAATCCGTGGTAACAAGTATTTATTCTTGATAGTGAGATTATTTATTATCCTGTAATCGATGTACATGCACACCGATCCATCCTTCTTTGGTACAAACAATACCGGGGCTCCCCACGGTGAAGAACTGGATTTGATAAACCCCTTATCCTATAATTCATCCACTTGCTTCTTCAGCTCGACCAGCTTATTGTTTTTCACTCTATAGACATATTGTGAAATTGGTTCTGCACCTGGCAACAAGTCTATAGAGAATACAATATCTCGATCTGGCGGCAATCCTGACAATTCCTCAGGAAACATATCCAAGAACTATGCTATCAAAGGATGCCACAACTCCTTGTCTTCTACCATCACTCCACAGATAATGCCTTTTCTCTGCTCTGCAGCTCCTCTGGCAAACTCAAACTCTGTCTCTCCTAGTGGCCTAAACAAAACTCTACCTCCTCTGTAATTTATACTAGCATGGTGCCTACTCAACCAGTCCATTCCGAGTATAATATCGTAGCTCGAAAGTGGAATTATAAGTAGATACGCACTCGGCTCTCGGCCTCCCAGAGTAACTCTCTGATCCTTGCAAATATCACTAACCAGGATAATGCCACCCCTGGTCATGATCTTGCAAGTCCTAAGCAAAGACTTAGCTACCAAATGATGCTTCAGAGCAAAAAAATAGATACAAAACTATGGAAAGCACCACTATCAAATAAAGCTAAAGCTGGAATGGAATCAAGAAGAACAGAACCCGCGATGACATCTCCGGTGGGCTCGGCCTCCTCGATCGTCATAATAAATGCTCGTCCCTGACGTGCACCTCCCTGATGCTAGTGTTGGGCATAACGCTGCTGTTGGGTCAAAAGCGACGGTCCCCTCAGCTGTACTGCAGGTGGCCTTGCTTGTGTTTTCTGAGCTGGAGCTGCTCCCTGAACTGCACGACGAGGATTGGAAGGATAATCCCTCAGCTGATGCCCCTCGGCATCACAATACAGACAAACTCCTAACCTCTTCCTGTAAACTTCTCAGATATAGTCGGACTTCTTGTAGTAGTGGCATGAAGCTTGCTGTGACTGTCTCTGTTGCTGCGGTGTCTGGTGAACCGGCGCCCTAGTTGGAGTCTGGTGCTGTTACGGCTGCTGAAAAGGCCTGGACTAGAAATAAGGACGCTTAACAGTCACTGTGCTGTTACTAGCCCCCAAAAAAGAATCACGATCTCTCTTGGGTTTAAAGCCCAACTCCCGCTCAACCTTGCGTGCCTCCGCAAGTATCTCTCAATATGTCTCATAGAAAGACGGAATGAGGATGTAAAACCCCTAAAATTATAATTTTTTAGTAGATTAGATATAGTTAGAAATTTTGTTTTAGCATCAGGTTGTTTAAGGTTTAGAAATTAGGTTGCGTTAACTGGTTCTTGAAATTAAACCCTTGGTGCACTTTACCGTTGCTACAATAATTGGATCCCAATAATAGCCTTTAATTTCCAATAAATCTTTGCAGTATTGACCTGACAAGCCAACCTAGGTACTGGATATTTCTGTCACTCACAAACACACTCCCTTGTGCTCTAATTTAATTGCACAACTTTCCAGTCATAAAAAATAATTCTTTAATCCTATGTCGCTTACCTATGTTGTTGCCATCAATTTGGGGACACAAACTTAACCCGTTTCGCCAAACCAATTAAAGGGCCCAAGACTGACACCAAGCCTACACCGTTCATGACCTTTGTGTCACTCCTAATTGACCCCATGTACTCCCATTTAATTTAAGAATATGATATTTTATTTAATTAAATTAGGGATATCAACTTAACCTAACCCCAACTTAACCCAACACCCATTCATGAGGCCCATACAAAACACACAATACCCCCTCACCCTACAAAACACCAAATACCACTTCCCATGCCAAATCCTCAACATTTTTCCTTCATGTGCAAACACCCAAATGTTGAGGGGCTTAATGGTAAAAAGGGTGCTAGGTGTCACCACCCTATTGGTGAAAGCCAATGAAGAAACCCTCCCCCAACCACACATGACCGGTCATGTCATCCTCTCTCTTCCATTTTTTCTAAGTACAACTTTTCATGTTGAATCAAGACCCTTGATTCAAATTGTGACACCATCACAACCACACACCCACTCTATATTAACTCTTACACACAACCCTCCCCTGTCACTACCATATTTCTAGAATAGGGGCTTTATTGTCATTTATCATATTTATTTGATTATGTTAATAGATTGCATGATATGTAATATACATATTATATAGTGTTCATTAATGCATGGGTTAGTGGACTAGACCTAAAAAGCTACTAGACAAATCCCTAATCTTTTATTTAGCATTTAATTTAATCCCTCACATGTATTACTAAATTCCCTGACCAAAATATAGGATTATAGATTAAATTAGTATTATTCGGGATTAATTATTGGGGTTATAATTTACTACTGTAATTTTTATTCAATTGTTATACCTTACCGTTGTTTAAATATCTAGAGTACTACACTAGTTTTTGTCGTCCAACAAATTTCACACCCTTGTCCTATACGGGCCAGTCTTGCATTCTGATATTTGTGTAACTCATAAATACCCTCTCTTGTGCTTTATTCTAGTCACACAATATTCATTACAAATATTTATTTTTAAATCCGAATAAATCCAACTTTGCATCTTTGTCCGTTCCAATCAAAATTAGAGACACAACCTCGACCCATTTTGTGCAACCCAATTTATGACAATATTCTATTGTGAGTCTTCTACGTCCATGACACTTGTGTCCCACCCAATTTTAATCCTATGCACTTCCAGTTAATTTAAGAACACCATTTACACTAATTTTAATTAAATTGGTGTAAGGACCCAACCTAACCCAAAACTAGACCCAACCCAAACCCAAACCCAAACCCAAACCCAAACCCAAACCCAAACCCCCACTTACACCCTCAAGGTTCATACTAAATACCACACACCCTTTTAACCCACTATATCACACCAAACATGATATTTTTCTCATCCAATCCCAAACTCCATTGTTTGTGCAATTTTCTAATTGTTAGAGACTTTTGTGTAAAAAGATAATGAGGTATCCACCTCCAATTGGAGCCAAGCCTAGAAGAAACCCTCCCTTATTGTTGACCTATCACACATGGGTTTTCCTCCATTTTGAGTGTACTACACACTAACTTCCCCCTAGTCCATCGTAGCCCTCCATTCAAAACCTACACCATCCTAGCCCTCCATTCCTTCATGTAGAACCTTCCACCATCCCTAGGAAGCATGTAGCCGACCCTAATCCCAAGGCTATCCCCTCTCTCTCTCTCTCTCTCCTACATGAACCATTCTCCTCCTCTCTATTTTTTATCAACAGCCAACATACTCTTCTCAAAACCAAACCCTAAACCACCATCACCCATCATCTTCCCCGACTTCCCTTTCACCCGACTCCGGTCTTCTCCGACCTTCCTCCTCCGAGCAGCCACAACGGCCACCGGATCACCATCATCCTTCCCATCACCAGCCCGCCATCTTTCTCCTTCGAGTATCATCACACCACCGCCTCCATCATCATCTCCATCATCATCGAGCAATCCTGCCACAGCCAGTCATCCACCCACGACCGAGCAACCACCACCCCAGTTCCTCCCTCCATCTCCGACCGATCACCACCTTCCTTCTTCCCCGACCAAACGATAATAACCACATCCCGGCTACCACACCTCGATCACCACCATACCTCGATCACCACCACAGCTGACCATCTCCACACTCACCGCCGAATCAACCATTACCACCATACCTCGATCACCACCACAGCCGACCATCTCCACCACTCACCGCCGGATCAACCATCACCACCACACCCCGGCCACCACATCTTCTTCCCCGACTTATCTTCCCCGACAGTAACACACCATCGCCTCCACCATCATCTCGGTTATCACCATCACCATCACACCACCATCTCCGACCATCACCCCGACCATCACCACTAGTCGCCACCGACAGCAGCCATCACCAACATCATCAGCATCTCCACCACCTGTTACTACTGCTGCCACTGTTGCTACTATTGGCCGGAGCACCACCCGCCGGAGATCGACCTCCACGGGCCGCGGACGAGTATCACCCCTCCTCGGTTACGAGCACACCTAGGTTTGCACTTGTCTTAGTTTTCCTTCATGTTGTGTTGTTGCATGGACACTATGGATTCGTGAACCCTAGTAACTAGTGTATATGTGTGCATGTATGAAATAGTATTTGGTGTTAGTAAATACTCATGGAAATTAAGTTATAAGTTATGGGTATCACATATTCCTATATGTTTGTAGAGATCCTGGATATCCTAGCTAGTTTCAGTTTTTGGGTAATGTTGAGTATCCTGGGGTTTCAGTGTGAGGTAGGTGTGTATTAGTATAAAATATAAGTAGTGGGTAATACTAAGTAAAATATTAAGGTACTATATATATATTAAAGTATTTTGGTAACTCATTGTCTTATTATGCACGATATTTGAGGATATGACACTTTTACATTTTAACTATGCGTACACTCGACCTTGCTAGTTGACCGGTTATCACCCCTATTTGTGTTAGTTTCTAAGTGTAGTATAGTTGTATTTATGTGCGTACTAGTGTACCGACTGATGTAATTTTTTTATATTATATATATATGTAGGACCGTTGGATCGTTCGTACTAGACTTTGGGAGCAAGATATTGTATTGCCAGCTCAGGACCATATGCGAGTACATTCTCTGACATTTTTTATTATGTTGGTCATTTCTATGATTCTACTTGTATAGTGTACTTGATTCTGACACTATATCAAATAAGAAAACTATCAGAGAATGTACTCACCTCTGTCCAGAGAAAATAATGTCACTCGGTGTCTGAACTAGTGTCACACACACCTAGATGTGAAGGACATGTCAATTTGGTAATATAAAGTGAGAAATTAGCTAAATGCATTGGAAAATGCTCTCTAAGTCAATACTAGGTCCAACTAGGTTCATGCTAAGGTTATTAGTCTATAATACCTTATACTAGTTATACTAGGTCTCTTCTTAATTAATAACTTAATATTACTATATATATATATATATATATATATATATATATATATATATATATATATATATATATATATATATATATATATATACTACTACTACTACTAGTCATAGCTAACTACTACTCATAAACTTAGCATTCTATGATACTTACATATCCTAAATATATATACTAACTAATGCATCTAACTGATACAACCTTTACTAGTACTAGCACAACCCACACTTGATATATTTACTCATATTCTCAGTTGATCTCTTCCTTCCTTAACCCCCAAATAATTGCTACTACTGCTTATTCCCTGACCCAAGGTCACTGAGATACTCTTAATACTTGTGAACACCCATGACTGTGCACAAGATAACTAATATTAGTATCTGATCCTTACTAACTAATTTTCCCAAATGCTCTGATACCTGACTAAGCAACTGACACATGAGTCTTCATACTAGAATCACCACTGCACACTATTGATAACTACATAATTAATCTATACTTGCATTCACTAAACACATACTAGCTAATACACTCCCTTGCAAGTATACCCGACCCCCTTATAGTCCATATCCAACCTTTATTTCACTTGATGTTAAACTGATATCCTGCATCCTCCTATTTAACTATCAGTTTACTCACATTCATGCAACAATGGCAAGTACCTAACACCACTGCCATCATTCTCTTGCACACTTCAGTGACACATTCACTTACCTTTACTAATAAACCACACTCTATACTCGCACAGGTACATTCACACTTTAAACTCTCACATGTACACTCACATCATACAAGCACTGCTATCTGCTGCTGCTATTGCTGCTGTACACTGCTGCTACTACTGATGCTGCGGCATCACCTAGCTGCTATTGCTACTGTTGTTGTATCTTTATCGCTACACTACAGTCCCCTCTTGCTCTCTTCACTCCTCATCGATAATTTGTTATGGCTTTGCTATAATACCTTGATTATGGCCTACTACTCGAGCCTTCCATGACTGGAGGTATGCAGTCTCAGTCACCTAGACTGGAGGGACTACATTGCTCCCCCTAACCTGTTGTAAGGCCAACCTCAAACCTGCACAAAGCACCATGCACTTATGTACACCCACAACAGCAATAGCTGCTGCTGCTGCCTGCATAACCCTAGTAAACCCTTTACCTTGCCTCACATACACCAACAGTCCACTCCCAACTGCCCCTCACTATACACAGACCTGGTACAGACACTTAACAGTGCACACTCTCAACTGTGCATTAACTTATATAGTTGCCTGAGCTTCCCACTTCACTATCAAGTGAAACACACCAAGGGCAACCCCATATGTATATACACACATAAAGAGACATAAAACCAAACAGCTATACTGCACAATTTAGGATACTTATGATACACATCCAAATAAATAGTCAAAACCTATATTCTCTATAATAATCCTTCCTACTTATCAAATATATTACAATATTAATAAGGTAACTTGCTACAATGAAGATGGAAGAGTAATTGTACAAAACACTCAAAATAGCGCTCCGTATCACACTATATCGTACTGTATTATGATACGGCCTACTCGTGTCCAATTGTGGACACTTATCTAATCTCATAATCCCAATTTAAGTCTAATATAGCTAAATTAGGCTCATGACACATACTTGATGTGTCAATCTCGTAATTCTCCCAAAATATATATAAAAACCTATGTAGAGACCACAATTCGCAACCAAATAGCCTAGAACTTGTTCCTATAGGTACTCCTATGCTATTGGGGTGTTCCTAGGGGTCAAATGCATGATTAAGAATCTATAATGAAGAAAATGTTGGAATTTACCAATTGAGAGATGGATTCTCGATGAAATGCTCAATAGACACGATTCAAACACGATCTCTTCACCAATGCTCCTCCTCATTGTGCTCCTTACTTCTCCATGCACCAAGGCTCCTTGAGGAATAAAAATAAGAGAGAATTTGAAAGAATTGAGAAAGGAATTGATGGAGAAAAATATAAAAAAATGGGGATCTACAATTTGAGATCTAAATGAATGCAAATGAAGGAGGAGAGAGAGAGGAGACTCCCCTTATGTGTGGCCGGCCCCTTACTCCTTCCTCAAGTCATATGCTAAAATCCAATTTGCCCCTACATGATGGATTATAAGAAATAATTAAGGATGAGTATTTTAGGAAGTTTCTACTCTAATGCAAATTAAACTAATCCTCCTAATTAATTAGTGTGAATGGATTTATTGGGCTTAGTCCATGTTGGCTCACTACTTGTCATAAAAAGTCTAATTGGGTTCACAAGTGTCAAGTCTAACTAATAGGCTAGTCCACTAATTAATAAATAAATTGTACGACCACCAATATTAATTATTAGCACGATATAAATACATATTAATCTCTAAAATAGTTATATACAAATTGACTAAAATACCCTCATCTAGAAATATGGTAGTGACAAGTTCTCTTCTTATAGAATGTTATTGATTATCTTTCTTGTTCGTTCTTCTTTTGGATTATTGTGATTGAGTACATGGTACTACTGGTTGTACTAGTATAATAGATTTATAGATAATGATAACCTAGACAATATTCTACCGCCGATTCTGCGGCGTAGGCTGGACATACCCACATACTCGTGATTCGATAATGCGGGTGCGGGTCATGACAGGGGGGCTTCCACTCGAGCAGAGAGGGGCAGGCGGGAGGGGGATGAGGGTGTTGTCGGGTAAGAGGGTGTGAAGAAAGGATATATATATATATATATATATAATGTGGAGAAAGGATTCAGAGTTTTGGCTCTGATACTATGTAGAAAGGAATATATTGAATGATTCATTATCAATAAAGGAGTACACATATATAGGATATGCTAGCTTCTCTCTCTATTATTTATCTGATGTTGGACTAAAGTCCACTAATACTTTAACAAGAGTCATTCCTATTATTTGGACTGTCAAAATTTTGACTGTCCTGAAAAAAAATTAATTGGGAGTGGACAGCCTGGTGAGTAATTTTTGGGAGTGGCAAACTTGTAATTATCCCAAAAAAAATTTGGGCTGCCCTGAGTGTATTTTTAGTACCTTTATCAAGGGCCAAAATTATCTTAGATTTTGTCAATGTTTGGGATACTAATGCAGGAATTTTATATAGAAGATCTCCAAAGTGATTTGATTTACCAACGATTTGGTTAATCATGGCTACTACTTTTCTTTTCTTCACCCAATGAGATTAGCCCTTAATTATTTTTTTATTCTAGAATTTACTCTTCGGCCAAGGAGTCAAATAATGGCTTTAAGCATTTTTATTTTTTTATTTTAGGATTTTATTTTATACCAAGTAGTCCATAAAGGTTATATGGTCTTGGTTTTTGAAGGTGCCACCCCCCACTTTTCAAAATAGGGATAATTTGGTCATTTAGCATAGTTATATTATTTTAGTAATTTAATAATTAATTAGTATGCTATATTAATAATTATGGATTATGCTATATTATTTATTAGTTAGTAGGCTAGCCTATTAGTTAGACTAGACACTTGAGAACCCAATTAGACTTGTCATGACAATTTGTGAGTCCAATATGGACCAAGTCCAATAGACCATTTTCCACTAATTAATTAGGAGAATTATAGTTAATTTGGATTAGTTAGAAGACTTTCTATTTATACCTTCCTAATTAGGACCTACTTGAGACTAGTAGAGGGCCAACTTGGACATATAATATAACTTGAGGAAGAGGGAAGGGGCCGACCACTATAGAGAGACTCTCATCTTTCTCCTCTTCATTTGGGCACCCATTTTTAGATCCCCAATTCTAGATCCCCAATTACCTTTCTTCCTCCATCAATTCACCATCAATTCAATTGCATTCTCCCTTATTTTCATCCCTCAAGGGGGTTTGGAGCTTGGAGTAGCAAAGAGAACAAGAAGAATGAGCTTTGGTAGAGAGATCGTCCGGATCGTGTCCATTATGATTTTTATTAGAAATTAACTTTTTATTGGAAATTAATCTCCTAATTGGTAAATTCTTAAATTTCTCTTCATTCTAACTTCTAATTCATGCATTTAAACATTAGGAATTATCCCTTGACTTAAGGCTACCCATAGGATCAAGAAATAGGTTCATATAACTTTTATTATGGAATCTACATAGGTTTTTATGTCCAAATAGGGGAAATTATGAGATTGACACATCAATTATGTGTCATGAGACTAATTTAGTCTAATTAGACTTAGATCGGGGTTGTGGGACTAGGTACGTATCCACAAATGGATATGTGTAGGCCATATCATGGTATTTTGTGATATAGTGTGATACAGAGCTCTATTTTGGGTGTTTTGTATAATTACTCCTCAATTCTTATTGTAGCAAATTACTTTAGTTGTATTATGATGTATTATAGACATATAAATTCTAATTGTAGTGAATTAGGTGATTTGGTGTGTCACTTGGATGTGTATATTAGTGTATCACATTAATGCCTATTGTGTTTGATCAATGACCTTTAGAGTGTGTGGATAATTGTATGAGAGCAGTGCGTGTGTATATATATATATATATATGTGTATATGATTTCTATGATGATATGTATATATACGTATATATAATTGAGTATGTGTATGCAGTAAAGAGGGGACTGTGTGTGTATTATTATGATGGCAGTGGTGTGGTGGTGATGTTAACTGACAGCAAGTCATGAATGACAGGGAGTTGTGGCGTATGTCTATTTAGATATTTACCTATCTATATATTTATCCACCTATCCAATGTATTGGTGTTTGTTCAGTAAGGATGTGAGCACCCAGATTTTTTCATAGGGTTAGTTTAGTAATTAATAATAATAATATTTTTTATTTTAATATTTATTTGATAATTTATTTAAACTTTGGAAACCAACCCCCATGGTTTTAAGATATTGAGTACAACACTAGCCTTTCCCTTATAACCAACCTAGCATGCTCCACTTAGACGAGTCAAATTAGGCTTCTGCAATGACTGTCCCTCACAAATTTGCAATCACATGCCTTATTTTGGTCGCACAACTTTCATGATACAATTATGAGAAAACGATGATTAATTAACCCTTTTGTCGTGGCGTACGATTTTAACGCGCCACACCAACCCATTGCTTTCAACTAAATTCATGCTATGAGCCTAACTGGTCTATTAAGCACACAACACTCGAGTTGCGTTATTCGAACCCCCTACATGCTTCCAATATAATATTAAGTAGAAAATAGAATTTATGGATTTATTTAATTTTTTAATATTTACTAAATATTTTTTTAATTAATATAAATTGGATAATAATTATTATTGGAGGAAATATAAATTTTCTAGAATTTTTCAAGTGCCTAACTATTTTTGAAAAAATTCTGTATTTAATTATTGAATAAAATAAAAGAAATAAAAGAAAAGAAAAGAAAATGAAACAAACACAAACCCATAAACTATAAACCTAAACCTAAACCCAAACCCAAATCCAAACCCAAACCCATTAACTAAAACCTAAACTCTAAGCATTCCCTCATCTACATACAGGAACCCCCCCATGTCACCTATATATATATGTATGTATCAACAAACCTAAAACCCTAACCATCACCCACGCCTCCACCTACGGCGACCGCCCGCAGCTCCGCTGACCGTCGCGGCGTCGCAGCGCCGTCTGCAGCGCCGCCGCACGCGAGAAGCAGCAGCAGCGGCCGCAGATCCTCCCCCCCCGAGCGCACACACACAACCGTGCGGCCCCCCTTCACGCGGAGATTCTGCCTTCCTCGCTTATCCGTTTTGTGCCACATCTTCAGTGGTATGTTCACAACCTAACCCTCTAGGATTTCCTTCAAGTGGAACAAATTTAGGCACCCGAATTTGATCAAAAAATTGACCGAAAGTTGCCCGAAAAACTGTTCAAAAATAGTTCAAAAATTCAGTCCAAGTACCCCTATTCATATCCAATTTTTTACCAACTCGTTAATTATTTTCAAAATATATTTGAAAGGACTTCTTCACAATATAAAATTTTTTTTTACTGTTCTTTTAGTTTTTATTAGTTTGTTTTAATGGTTAAATTATTCAAGTTGCAAAACAACAAAAAAATTATTTTTAAAACACCCAAAATTTTGCGATACGAGGTGCGTCCTGCCAAACGAGGCGACTTCGTCGTGTGCGAGTTACATCAAAAAGAGCATAACATAAACGCGGATGTGTGAACTTTCACGGAACTTGATTTGGATGTGCGTGCACACCGAAATCAACGCGTATCCGTCAAAAAGTACCGTATTGGCCTGTTCTGACACTCACTATAACTTCGTCTGTACTCATCAATTCATAACGAAACTTATGCCATTGGATTCGCAATGTTACGCTGGTCCTGTGACCCAAGTTTGGTAAGATTCTGAGAACGTTGACGAAATATTATTTCGTGGGTCCTACGGTTCCACATGACGGGCGATTTCGTGATCGGCTCATCAGAATCCAGTTCTGGATATTTTGTTGGGTTTGTGCCATCGTTCTAGATTCATAAATACTAAGTTTGACGAATTTTGAGAACTTTATCTCTAGCATATTTTTCGGTGCGAAGTGGGCCACTTGTGGATCCTACTTTAACCCAAAACTGTCAATTTTGCTCCTGTGTCCAAATTGGACTTATGGGTAGTCAATCCTAGATATTTCAAGTAGTCTGAGAACATTGTTGATGTTTGTTTCAGCATCCGGAGGTATACGTGAAGATTCTACTTTTTCAGGAGCAGTTGACGGAGTTCAGAACCCAAGCAAGTGTACCTTGCCAAACCTGCAGAGATCCTGTTATATTATTTGCTTGTGTTCTTCCTATATATATATACTCTTGTGATGTGCCTGTTCAACCTAGGACTGTGAGACATTGCTTAGCGTCCGAACAAGATTCAGGTGTCGACACCGTACGCGAAGTCGTACAACGTCACCTAGATAGTTGATTCCACGATCCTATTTTTACGTGGTTGCTTTACCAAGTATACCATACCGTTAAACACTTAACACTATTTCATGTGACGTAATCTTTCTTGAGTTAATCATGATAGTTCTGTATAGGCTTACATGATTCGTGACATGATACTTGCATATACATGGATATTATTATGACTCATTGTACTAGCTAGAGTTCATGATCTTGCGTGTTATGGACATGAGACGTCGTGGACATGAGATATGAGATTACATTGGGTGGGAGAGTCACACAGGCTACAGGATAATTATTTATATATATACTACTGGAGGTGCCTTAAACTCTGTCTCAGATCTTTGGCACATATACTGGAATAGTGATACAACTTGCTGCTATGGGCTCCCCGACAAAGAGCCTGTAGTCGTCTCAGCCTGAGTACTAGTGATGCTCTAATTTTTATTTCACTTAGCATGTTACATAACTTGCCCTGAGGATGTGTTTATATTTATTTGCTGTATTTTATTTGGCTTGAGAGTTTATTGTACCTTGCTATGTCCCCTGAGGACCTAGATCTGGATTATGTTCCCAGGTATAGACGAGGAGAGCTATCCCGAGGTTTACGGGACAGGTACTACTATTGGAGACGTACATGTTGCAGAGGACGAGGTTGTTCTAGAGGACTTCTCTTGAGCACACAGTATTCTCACAATTTATTTATTATGCTTAGTGTCCTTAGATATTTGATCTTGTATTGACATCTGGATATTGTACTTGGATTTATTTTCTTTCTATTTTGATGACGGGTTCTTCCCCGTGACATTATTTATATTACTTTGGTTGGACAGATTATTTTATATTATTGTGACTAGACTTGTCTTTTTATGATTTTGATGCTTATTGTGGATGATATTAGATATATAGACTGTGACAAGTATTTCTAGACCATTTTATATGTATTACAGCTTAAGTGCACTCTAACGGGTCCATTAAATTGGGTTTCCCATTGGAGTTGTATTGCTGGCCATTGCCACGTGGCTAGCCCCTTGGTATTTTGAGACCGGAGCGTGACATAGTTTTAGTGGTGGCCCATGCAGGTTTACGAATATATTGCTTTGGTTTCAACTAAGGAACCAAGCAAGCCTGCGATTAGGATAAGAATCAATTTATAGGATGTCATCCACATGTTGACACTTTCTTGACCTCTATATTGGACTCGAATAATTTTTTTGACTTGCATCATGCTTGATTCATCTGTGCGAACCTCATAGTTTACTTTGTGTGCAGAGTAATGGATCTACGAGTTAGCAACGAGACTCCCACAGGTACACCACCAGGTGTTGTGGTTACCTATGATGATGGAGTGACGCCATCGAGTGGAGATTCCTCCACTCAATAAAACAATCAAGCAAATAAGCATGCCTCGAGGTTCCAGCAAAATGATATTCTACTACCATCGCAAATCACTCCACCGATACCACCGATGCCAGTTTTTCAGCCAGGGCAGCCTATGGACGGACATCAGCTATTTCAAGTATTCTATGCAATGATGCAAGATCAACAACAGGTTCAACAAGAGGCCCAACAACGCCAGACAGAGAACTTAAGGATCAGTATAGTGACAACATTGGAGCAGGCGACTCTACCAGCAAAATAACCATCGACATGATCCATCTCAGATTTTTACCACCTGAAGCCACATATATTCTCAGGCAAGGAGGATCCCACTGAGGTCCATAAGTGGCTCACTAACATCCAGCATCAGTTGGAAGAAGCAGAGCATCAGTTGGAAGCAGCAGAGCTTCCGAGAGAACGTTGGATGACTGCTGTCATGATACAGCTGACAGACAATGCACATCAGTGGTGGCTCAGTAAGGAGAAACGACTTAGGCCAGACTGAGTTACTTGGGAGGAGTTCTCTAGATTCTTCCAGGAGATATACATTCCATCTATTGCTCAGGCAAAACTTCGAGAAAAGTTTAATCGTCTCACCCATGACAATATGACGGTGGAAGAGTACAATTCTGAGTTTATACGATTGAGCCGCTTCGCACCTACACTGATCCCGATAAAAGAAGAGAAGGCGGATAAATTCTTTGATAGAATAAGCTTTGAACTACAGAGACAGATTGGCACAGTTGCACCTGCTTCTTATACCGACGTCCTTGTAGCAGCTCGACGCATGGAGCGCATCCATATGAGGGAGTCCACCCAGAAGAGACCATACGCATTAGTACCAGCTCAAGCACTACACGGGGAGCCTGCAGAGCGACCCCAGATAAATCTACCATAGAGAGCAGCATCATGAGCCCCATCCCTTCCTACTTGTCACTACTGTGGCAAGGTAAGCCATATTGAGAGAGAGTGCAGACGCAAATTGAGATTATGTTTAGCTTGCGTATCCAGTCAGCATTCAGCCAGGGATTGCCCTGAGCGTCGGGGAGGAACACCAATGGTTCACCGACTAGCTTTACCAGCACCGGAGCCAGTCCAGCAGCCACATCGACCAGTTTATCCAGCACTAGGAGTATTACCGGTGGAAGATGAAGGATTCAGACCACCAGCACCGGGAGGATATCAGCCGAGGCCACCCTTGGCACCATAAGCAGTACTCTTGCAACAGGCCAACAACAGCAGAGGGCATCACTACAGGAACGTGGACATGCTTTTGCGATGACAATGGAGGAGGCATGGACTCGAGGAATAGAGAATATGGGTAAGATTTAGTTTTACCATAGCCAGCTATAGTAACGAATATTCCTAGTAATACTTTAGCATGTGCCTGTTAGTTCCATTCCCTGGCCTATACCTAGTATTATGTTAACATGAACTTGTTCGTCTAGATTAGTAATATGTAAGAGGTACCCAAGTTATCAGAATTTGTAGTTTGATCCTCGCTCTAATCAGACTCCTTTATTCTTGAGTTACTTATCTCTCATTACCTAGAAAAAAGTTTTCATTGCTTCCCTACATGTTCTACTTGAACAGAACCCTCACCCTTCCTCTTAATTTTTTCCTTGTTCATGGTCCTTTATCCTTTGTGTTGTGCTTCAAAAAATGTCATACAACCGCGTTATATCTTCTGGAGAAAACCTTTTCTGACCGGTTATGTTTTATTTTTCTTAATTGCAAGGACGCAATTCTTTTAAGATGGGTAGATTGTGAGCACCCTGATTTTTTCATAGGGTTAGTTTGGTAATTAATAATAATTATTTTTATTTTAATATTTATTTGATAATTTAATTGAACTTTGGAAACCAACCCCCATGGTTTTAAGATCTTGAGTACAACACTAGACTTTTCTTTCCAACCAACCTAGCATGCTCGACTTAGACGAGTCAAATTAGGCTTCTGCCATGATTGTCCCTCACAAATTCGTAATCCCATGCCTTGTTTTGGTCGCACAACTTTCGTGACATAATTACAAGGAAACGATGATTAATTAACCCTTTTGTCATGGCGTACGATTTTAACACGCCACACCAACCCATTGCTTCCAACTAAATTCATGCTATGAGGACTAACTGGTCCTATTACGCACATGACACTCGAGTTGCGTTATTCGAACCCCCTGATTGCTCCCAATATAATGTTAAATAGAAAATAAAATTTATGGATTTATTTAATTATTTTAATATTTATTAATATTTAGTAAATACCTTTTTAATTAATATAAATTGGGTTATAAATTATTATTGGAGAAAATATAAATTTTCTAGAATTTTTCCAAGTGCCTAACTATTTTTGGGAATTTTCTGTTTTTATTTATTGAATAAAATAAAAGAAATAAAAGAAAAGAAAATGAAACAAACCCAAACCCATAAACCATAAACCTAAACCCAAACCCAAACCCAAACCCAAACCCAAACCCAATAAACCCAAATTCATTAACTAAAACCTAAACTCTAAGCATTCCATCATCCACGTATAGGAACCACCCCCTCCTATCTCCTATATATATATGTATGTATCAACAAACCTAAAACCCTAAACCCTAACCATCACCCACGCCTCCACCCACAGCGACCTTCCGCAGCTTCTCCGTCCGCCGCAGCGCCGCCCGCAGTGCCGCCGCGCGCGAGAAGCAGCAGTAGCCGCCGCAGATCCGCCCCTCCCCCCATGCGCATACGCATAGCCGTACGACCCCCCCTTCGCACGAAGATTTTGCCTTCCTCGCTCGTCTGTTTCGCACCCCGTCTTCACTGGTATGTTCAATACCTAACCCTCTAGGATTTTCTTCAAGTGGAACAAATTTAGGCACCCGGATTTGATCAAAAAATCGACCGAAAGTTGGCCGATAACTGTTCAAAAATAGTTCAAAAATTCAGTCAAAGTTCCCATGTTCATATCCAATTTTCTACCATCTTATTAATTATTTTTAAAATATAATTGAAAGGACTTCTTCACAATATAACCAAAATTTTTACTGTTCTTTTAGTTTTTATTAGTAATGTTAAATTATTCTGGTTCCAAAACAACCAAAAACTTTTTTAAAATACCCAAAACCCGGGATGCGTTCTGCCAAACGAGGCTACTTCATCGTGTGTGAGTTGCATCAAAAGGCGCATAATGTAAACGCGGACGTATGGACTTTTGCGAAACTTGATTTAGATGTGCATGCATACCGGAATCAACGCGTATCCGTCGAAAAGCACTATATCGACATATTCTGACACTCGTCATAACTTCGTGTGTACTCGTCGATTCGTAATAAAATATACGCCATTAGATTTGCGGCATTACAATGGTCCTGTGACCCAAGTTTGGTTCGATTCTGAGAACGGTGATAAAATATTATTTCGTGGGCACCACGGTTCTACATGACGGACGATTTCGTGATCGGCTCATCGGAATCCAGTTCTGGACGTTCCGTTGGGTTTATGCCATTATTCTAGATTCGTAGACACTAAGTTTGATGAATTTGGAGAACTTTATCTCTGGCATATTTTTTGGTGCGAAGTGGACCACTGTGGACCCCGCATTGACCAAAAACTGTCAGTTTTACCCCTGTGTCTAAATTGGACTTATGGGTACTCAATCCTAGCTATTTCAAGTATTCTGAGAATATTGGTGATATTTGTTTCAGCATCTGGAGGTGTACATGTAGATACTACTTTCCCAGGAGCAGTTGACGGAGTTCAGAATCTAGACAAGTGTACCTTGCCAAACCTGCAGAGATCCTGTTATATTATTTGCTTGTGTTCTTTCTATATATATATACTCTTGTGATGTGCCTGTTCAACCTAGGATCGTGAGACATTGCTTAGCATCCAAATAAGATTCGGGTGTCGACGCCGTACGCGGAGTCGTGCAACGTCACCTTGAGAGTTGATTCAACGATCCTATTTTTACGTGCTTACTTTACCAAGTATGCCATACCGTATGACACTTGACACTATTTCATATGACAGAATCTTTTTTAAGTTAATCATGGTGATTCTGTATAGGCTTACAGGATTTGTGACATGAGACTTGCATATTACATGGATATTATTATGACTCGTTGTACTAGCTAGAGGTCATGATCTTGCGTGTTATGGATATGAGACGTCGTGGACATAAGACATGAGGTTACATTGGGTGGGGAGAGACACACAGGCTACAAGATGATTATATATATATATATACTACTGGAGGTGCCTTAGACTCTGTCTCAGATCTTTGGCACATATACTGGAGTCGTGATACTACTTGCTGCTATGGGCTCTCCGACAAAGAGCCTGTAGCGGTCTCAACCTGAGTACTAGTAATGCTCTCATTTGTATTTCACTTAGCTAGTTACATAGCTTGCCATGAGGATCTGTTTATATTTACTTGCTGTATTTTATTTGGCTTGAGTGTTTATTGTACCTTGCTATGTTCCCTGAGGACCTGGATCTGGATTATGTCCCCAGGTGCAGACGAGGAAAGCTATCCTGAGATTTACGGGACAAGTAATACTATTGGAGACATACGGGTTGCAGAGGACGAGGTTGTTCCGGAGGATTTCTCTTGAGCACACATTATTCTCACCATTTATTTATTATGCTTAGTGTCGTTAGATATTTGATTTGTTATTGACATCTCGATATTGTACTTGGAGTTATTTCCTTTCCATTTTGATGATGGGTTGTTCCCCGTGACATTATTTATATTGCTTTGGTTGGACAGATCATTTTATATTATTGTGAGTGGACTTGTCTTTTTGTAATTTTGATGCTTATTGTGGATGAGATTAGATATATGGACTGTGACAGGTATTTGTAGACAATTTTATATGTATTACAGCTTAAGTGCACTCTAACGGGTCTATTAAATTGGGTTTGCCCATTGGAGTTGTGTTGTTGACCATTGCCACGTGGCTAGTCCTTCAGAATTTTAGGATCGGGACGTGACATGATTTTTGTGGTGGCTCATGTAGGTCTACGAATATATTACTTTCGTTTCAACTAAGGAACCAAGCAAGCCTGCGATTAGGATAAATTTATAGGATCTCATCCACATATTGACACGTTCTTGACCTCTATATCGGACTCAAATAATTTTTTTGACTTGTATCATGCTTGATTCATCTGTGTGAACCTCATAGTTACTTTGTGTGCAGAGTAATAGATCTACGAGCCAGCGACGAGACTCCCATAGGTACACCACCAGGTGTTGTGGTTACCTACGATGATGGAGTGACGCCATCGAGTGGAGATCCTTCCACTCAACAAAGCAATCAAGCAAATCAGCATGCCTCGAGGTTCCAGCGAGATGATATTCTACCACTACCGCAATTCACTCCACCGATACCACCGATGCCAGCTTTTCAGCTAGGCAGCCTATGGACGGACATCAGTTATTTTAAGTGTTCAATGCAATGATGCAAGCTCAATAACAGGTTCAGCAAGAGGCCCAGTAACGCTAGACAGAGAACTTAAGGAACAGTATAGTGACAATATTGGAGCAAGCGACTCTACCAGCCAGACAACCATCGACAGGATCCATCTTGGATTTTTGCCAAGGAGGAGCCCACGGAGGTCCATGAGTGGCTCACTAACATCCAACATCAGTTGGAAGCAGCAGAGCTTTCGAGAGAGCGTTGGATGACTGCTGTCAGGATGCAGCTGACAGACAATGCACATCAGTAGTGGCTCACTAAGGAGAAATGACTTAGGCCCGACCGAGTTACTTGGGAGGAGTTCTCTAGACTCTTCCAGGAGATGTATATTCCATCTATTGCTCAGGCAGAACTTCGAGAAAAGTTTAATCGTCTCACCCAGGACAATATGACGGTAGAAGAGTACAATACGGAGTTCATACGATTGAGCCGCTTCGCACCTACACTGATCCCGACAGAAAAAAAGGCAGAGAAATTCTTTGACATACTAAGCTTTGAACTACAGAGACAGATTGGCGCAGTCGCAACTACTTCTTATACGAACGTCTCTGAACAATACAATCAAGCAAGGTGTACTTGTCTGCTAAGCCAAGCTACGAGTACAACAAGTCTGGTCCGGAGTTATCCACAGGAACGTCTCGAACACATACCAATTAATTATTATACTAATTAGACTCTTACTTTCAAGTTAAAATTAGGTTATTATCTAGTTATTAATTCTACGTTGGTGGCACATGCTAGTAACTACACACCAAAATATTACTAACCATCAAACATTAACAAAATCTTTTTTTAACATTATTTAATAAAAACTATTATTTCTAGAATTTATTGGAAAAATAAGGTTTTTATTGATAGGTTCATCTCCTATAAATTCTATGAGTCCAAAACCAAGTAGAACCAAAACTAGGTCATAACGGGTTACCTACTAGTCACCAAAAATTAATTTTTGACAAATAATTAAATCTGGAATAAATACTCATAAATCAGAATTAAAATATAATAATATAATTTTAAATGCTAAAAATATATTTTTTTGGTCGTGGTTTAAGTCTAAAACTGCCGGGGTCAAGTTTTGTCAAAACTATGTCAACTTACTACATAAAACACCAAGAATTCTAATTTTTATAAATAGAAATAAAATATAAATAAATATGGTAAAATTAGTAATAAATACAATATATACTAATTCTTTTATCCAAAATAAAATTATTTGGATTTTACCATTTATAAGTTGATCCTATTAGGGTTGGCAATCAAACTTTGCTATTATGCATGCCAAGGGGTGGTACATGGGTGTTATGACATCATAGACATCAAATTTATATTTATTTAATATAATTTTAGAATATGTATTTTCTTGAAAAATAATACTTCATCAAGAAAATTTAGGATTTTATATCTATGATCAAGTCCAAACAAGGTCCAAGGGTCTCCAATATGCATACATCAAAACTAGGTCAAAACTATCCATAAAATATGCTCAAACTCAAATTTAATAAAAACTAATAAATCTGGAATTTATTATAAAAACTGAATATATTTCCTATTATTAACATATATATAAATATATTAACAAGAATTAAAGAGAGTTTTGAAGGAGGTTTCATGCATGCACAAAAGTTTTGGGTTGAACCTCAAAATTAGGGTTCATGGGTTGCATGAGTTCTTCAAAATAAAACAATGAGGTTATATCACACACACACACACACACACACACACACACACACACATATATATATATATATATATATATAAAGAAGAGATCGAAGAAGGAAGGAGAGAAAGATTAAAGAAACTTACTAGAAGAAGAATGAGGGTGATGCTAGGGTTCTTGGATGGAGGCGGTGGTTGTAGTGTCCATGTGAAGGGGGGTGGTCGGCCTTGGTAATGGAGGTGGCGGCTAGGGTGATGGAGGAAGGAGAGAAAGTTAGGGTTTTGTAGAGAAGATTTTAGGTTAGGTTTTTTTTGAAAGAGAGATGAGAAGGAGATTATATATATATATATATATATATATATATATATATATATATATATATATATATATATATTTATATATATATAAGAGAGGTCAGATTAGGGGGTGTGCGCGCGGATATGGGGAGGGGACCGCGGGTTTGGGAGAGGGTGTAGGATTATGATAGGGTAGTTTGTTTGTTAGGATATTTTCTAATTAGGTAGTTAGTTATTAAAAGTCAACAACTAATCAAATAATTAATTTATGACAAATATTTGATTTAATTCCATGGAATTAAAATAATGGACAATTAATATGCAAATCTAAGGTAAATCTTTGGTAGTTGAGATTTGATTGGACTTCTAAGAGAATAATAAATAAATAAATAAATCCTACAAAAGAGGAAAGTGGCATAATTTGGCATGGAGAAATTTTGGGTTGCTTATTGAAGATGGTTGGATGGGAAATAACCATAAATAAATTATATATATATAGAAATATCTAAATATTAAATAAAATAAACTACGGTTGTTACACTAGTGCTATACTAATGTTGAATGATCGAATTCTGAGTCACAGAAAGATCCCACAAATTTTGTCTCCCGTGTAGGCTACTTCCTACGAAGGGCTTTATAGATTTTGGGGTCGTCCTACTTCACTAATTTCTGAACTACGATAAAGTATCATAATAAAATAATTATATTTTAATTAATTTTAAATTAATCTAAATTAAATACAATAAATATAAAATACACACAAAATACCTATTTTGGGTGAGAAATTTTACAATCTACCCAAATTAGAAGAATTTCGTTCTTGAAATTAAAAATAAGGCATGCTTTATTAAATCCTTCACATTCGTATCTAATCCAAGTCAACCACAATCTTCTCAAAAATTTAAATGACAAAATTTATTCAAATCTACCGTAATCTCTTCAAAATTAAAATAATTACTGTTTAAATCAAAATTTAATCTATCATAATCTTTTCTCGATTTTCAAATAATTAACATCCAAATTTAAGTCAAATCTATATGACATCTTCAAGATTTAAATAACCCACATAAAATTTTAAATTATGATTCCAACGATCATAAACTTCTCTAAATTTTTAAATATTAACAACTATAATCGAATCTTATTCCTAGTTTTGAACTTAATAATTTTATACTCATTAAATTTTAAATTCAATTTACATCCTCAATATTTCAAATAGGTGATCCAACAATCAAATCATTAAATTGTAAAATTTTGAATTTAATCCATCAATGTTCATATTTAGAATTCTATTTTTATCCTCAAAATTTAAATCATTGATTCAATCTCCAATATTTAAAATTTAAATCATGTTCTCAAATTATAAATATTTGGTCAACAATATCAAAATTTTAAAATTTATTCTATAAGGCATTCTTCTCTTTAAAGTTAAATCCTTATCATCATAAAAATTCTCAAAATTAAAATGACTTAAATCTCTCAATCTTATCTTACTTGATCACGGTCTAAGATTTTCACATGCATATAAAATTTGGCTCAAGTTGGCAATGCAACTTCTACCCAACTTAGAATTTACCAATCTTTCATAAACACAAGACTATAAAAAAAAAAAATCCTCAATCGTTCAATAGTGCTTACTAATTCTCAAAATTTTAACACAAAATCTACTACGTGTGATTTGTCCTTAATTACAAAGATAGTCACAAACTAATATGATTGGCCTATGGGGTATATCTAGTACTATCAGTGTGTCAACTTATATCAAGCACGAGCACTTGTCTTTTCGAAATAGGGGAAGACGAAAAACATCGATAAAGAGTTCAAGGAAGGGGTGATAGAAAATAAGTACATGGTTCAAGGCTGATTAAAGAATTCAAAAGAGAGTTGTCAAGGTAGTTGTGGATTAAAATCTTATTTTTATTTTTTTGGTAAATTCCTATCCGTATGCTCATATCAGTAAAGTTATGTAATTGATACAATATGCTCTGACTTGTCTAGAGGGCAAGTATATTTGTCTAACAAGCTAAATCAACTATATCTCAATCCACGTAAAGTGGTCATACGAAGAGCGAATCAAGCGCACTAAGGTTAGCTAGACCATAATACACTGATTCTGATTTAGACAATGTATTAGTGTGGGCCCCCACTAACACATATGTCAAGAACAAGCTCGATAAAAGGATAAGCTTACAAAACCAGGCTGTAATAGCAGCATGAGTCAAGATAGTCCAAATAATATAAGTACGTGGGATTATGATGAGTGAAAGTATAAATAGTTCAAGTTTATCAAGAATCTAAGACTCGTCTAGTGTTGTGCCTCTACAATTGACATACTAACTTCTTGTCTAAGTCTCTAGTCAACCAAATTAGGGTATGGATCTCTAAAGTTCTATAGTCTAGATAAACACTATCTTCTTATGCTAGCATATCGTTCTATTACACTTCATTAATGGGTCAAAAGGACTATGTGATATTAGGTTGTGAGACATGCTACCCAACTTACAAGAATCAACTAATATTATAACTTAAGAATAGAGAAGTTACAGGCTCTCAAGTGAGAGAGGATATAGCCTGTATTGAGATATGTGGTACAGATTACTTGATTTGAAACTAAATTATAATCATAAAATTATAATCTAAATGAATAACTCAAACTTATCAAGTTTTAACTACTAAGACAAAATTTAAAATTCAAGATCGACAACTATCATCCTATCAAGCTATAATTCTATCATAAAAGAAATCACTAGGCCTACCATTAGAAGGGTAAGGTGGCACAATTGAAAAGATGAAGAAAATTTTTAGTCATCGCACAAATAGCGAGCGTTAAGGTTTCGGAGAACCAAGATATGAAACTAAATAGATAGACTCTTGGTAATATCATAGTTTCCTAAGGGTAGGTGGTATGCTAGTCTCTATATTTGAGGTATGATCTAGGAAAATGTTCTAATCATTCAATAGGTTTTAATTGGTAAAGAGCTATGATAATTAATCTATGATGGATGGAAGGATTAAATCAAGATGAGAAAGTATATAGATAGTTGGATGAGATGGCACGGTCGGTGACTCATGAAGACTCAAGTATGACTCAAAGATGATCATAGATTCTAGGGGATCTACTAAGTTGAAGATATGGTACCCTTGCTCTTACTAAGGTATTGTTTCATTCCTCTTGGTTTTCTAAGGTACTGCTCTGCTAATATCAAGACAAGAATCTAAATTTACAGTCCTCTTATATTATCTCAGTATGAAAGTTAGGTTTAGTCCTAATATTCAATCTTGGATTTCTATTGGTTCCTTAATACTAGGGTCAAACAATATGGTTAAATTTTTAACTAACCCTTGTAGTATCTATACTACTCTCAAGTCATTCCTAAATATATCAAGGGATAATGGTCAATCAATTTACCGGTGTTGGATGCTAGGGTTCATTAGGTATGCTAAACTTTTGGAAGCTGCCAATATTCTAATTTATTTTTCTTAGTAGGTATGCTAACATAATTATCTTCTAAGAACAAAAATTCCTATATTTTGGCAGGAGGCTATACTTAAGAAATTATTAGGGAAGTACATTAAATAGGAAGATGTGAGAAAATAAGGATACCGATGTCAAGAGAATTAAGCGAGTATAATTTTGAAGGTCAAGGAAGGTAGGTGAGTTCAAGAATTCGAAACAGAAATAAAGAGGAAAGTCTAATATATGGATGATATCCTATGCTCTAATTCTATTTGAAGGCTTGCTCGATACAGTAATGTAACCGAGACAATATTACTCTAGACCTGCATGGCAAATTTATCTCTCCACAAGAGATAAACGAAGGATTATGAGAAGTACATAAATCAAGTAGGATAAAATTATTTAAATAAAATAGGTTGGAAGGAAGGTGAGCCAAATTCAAATATGGATGAGACCTAAAACTCTAATCCTAGGTGAAGGCCCGCTCTGTATAGTTACGTAACCAAAACGGCTAACTGGACCTGCATGGGCCATAACTAAAAATTTTTCACACCCTAGTCCTAAAATACGTAGGACTAGGAATATGTGAGCATGCCAGCCGTATGTATATGGCAACTCCAATATATAGAAACCATACACATACGTACGTTGTTTTATGAATAATAATTCACAAGTGGTATATAATTACACAAGCAGGCAATACTAATCTCATCCACAAAACCAATTAGTAATAAACCACCAAATATAAAAATTAACCAAGTATAAAAATAGTCGAGAAGAACTAGTAGTCGGGTGGAGACAAATCTACTACCAACTAGGATATGAAAGACAACAAAATAAGTACATCATCTAGTGATCAAGAAGCTTTAAGGGAAGACCTCCTCAAAAGAGAAATAAGTAGCAAGTCCTGATCCGTGCTCCTGCAAATAATCATGATCTTCTATACTTGTAAAGGGTGCCAGGACCTCAAAGGGACATAACAAGTACACAAGAAATCGACATGCATGAAAGTAAAGCAGTAAAAAATAAATAGGCCATCTATGTGATGTATACTCGAGACATCTCTAATGGCATATGAGGGGAGAGAAATAGAAGAACAATCGTCCCACCAGGCATTCCGTAGAACTTGGGGCTTACACAGTTGCACCATATTTACAGTACAGTAAGAAACAAAAATCCCATATGCTCACTAGTAGATTCTTCCCTCCCAATGAACTATCCGAATCGTATATGTGGTACAGACATAATACAATGACGTCAAATAATATCTTGAAAACTAAACCAATACCAACTACTAACACAAGACTCGAACTCTCGTACCGATGATCAGTCGACATGCTAGTCCATGCACTCTCTCACTCAGATATTGAACGTATTTGAAATAGTGTCAGGTCAGAAGATACCACGTATCTTTACAACATACCAGGTAAGTCAACTACTTCTAAGACGCGTGCACACATCTAGCAAAATAAAACCTAGGCATAATATAAACTGAATAATACAATCAAGCAAGGTGTACTTGCCTTCCAAGCCAAGTTGCGAGCACAACAAGTCTGGTCCGGAGCTATCCACAGGAACGTCTCGAACACCTATCAATTAATTATTATACTAATTAGACTCTTACTATCAAGTTAAAATTAGGTTATTATCTAGTTATTAATCTTACGTTTGTTGCACATGCAAGTAAGTACACGCCAAAATATTACTAACCCTGAAACATTATCAAAACCCTTTTTTTTAAAACATTATTTAATAAAAACTATTAATTCTAGAATTTATTATAAAAATAGAATTTTTATTGATAGGGTTGTCTCCTATAAATTCTATGAGTCCAAAATCAAGTGGAACCAAAACTAGGTCATAAAGGGTTACCTACTAGTCACCAAAAAATTAATTTTTGACAAATAATTGAATCTGGAATAAATACTCATAAATTAGAATTAAAATATAATAATTTAATTTTAAATGCTAAATATATGAATTTTTGTTCGGATTTAAGTCTAAAACTGTTGGGGTCAAGTTTTGTCAAAACTAGGTCAACTTGCTACATAAAATATCTAGAATTTTAATTTTTATAAATAGAAATAAAATCTAAATAAATATGGTAAAATCAGTAATAAATACAATATATACTAATTCTTTTATCCATAATAAAATTATTAGAATTTTACCATTTACAAGTTGATCATATTAGGATTGGCAACCAAATTTTGCTAGTATGCATGCCAAGGGGTAGTACATGGGTGTTATGACATCATAGACATCAAATTTATATTTATTTAATATAATTTTAGAATATATATTTTCTTGAAAAATAATACTTTATGAAAAAAATTTAGGATTTTCTATCTATGGTCAAGTCCTAATAAGGTCCAAGGGTCTCCAACATGCATACATCAAAACTAGGTCAAAACTACCCATAAAATATGCTCAAACTAAAATATAATAAAAACTAATAAATCTAGAATTTATTATAAAAACTGAATATATTCCCTATTAATAACATCTATATAAATATATGAACAAGAATTAAAGAGGGTTTTGAAGGAGGAATGAGGTTTCATGAATGCACAAAATTTTTGGGTTGAACCTCAAAATTAGGGTTCATGGGTCGCATGAGTTCTTCAAAATAAAACAATAAAGTTTACATCATCACACACACACACACACACACACACACACACACACACATATATATATATATATATATATCAAGAAGAGGTTGAAGAAGGAAGGAGGTAACGATTAAAAAATTTACTAGAATAAGAATGAAGGAGATGCTAGGTTTCTTGGATGGAGGACGTGGTTGTGGTGTCCATATGAAGGGGGTGGTCGACCTTGTTAATAGAGGTGGCGGCCAGGGTGTTGGAGGAAGAAGAGAAAGTTAGAATTTTGTAGATGAGATTTTAGGTTAGGGTTTTTAGAAATAGAGATGAAGAAGATTATATATATATTTATATATATATATATATAGAGAGAGAGAGGGTCGGAATAGGGGGTGTGTGCGCGGATATGGGGAGGGGGCTGCGGGTTTGGGATAGGGTATAGAATTATGATTGGGTAGTTAGTTTGTTAGAATGTTTCCTAATTAGGTTGTTAGTTATTAAAAGTCAACAACTAACCAAATAATTAATTTATGACAAATATTTGATTTGATTCCATCGGATTAAAATAATGGACAATTAATATGCAAATCTAAGGTAAATCTTTGGTAGTTGAGATTTGATTGGACTTCTAAGAGAATAATAAATAAATAAATAAATAAACACTACAAAAGAGGGAAGTGGCCTAATTTGGCATGGAGGAATTATGGGTTGCTTATTGAAGAAGGTTGGATGAAAAATAATCATAAATAAATCATATATATAGAAATATCTAAATATTAAATAAAATAAACTACGGTTATTAATCTAGTTCTATACTAATGTTGAATGATCGAATTCTGCAGTATTGTTGGTTTTACTCTATACTTGCTGGATACATGCCATACCTACTTTAGCTATTGCTCTTACTTATATACTTATCTTTACTGCCATACTCTCTTATCCACCCTATTTACTTTTTATTATTTTTATATTTATCTATTTTCTCTATTTTCGTACCATGATTCACTCCTTATCTGTTCATCATGTATTACTTTACTATTACTATTTTATAGTCTTTATCATTTAATTGGAATTGCTATTGGAGTTATGTTCGTTCCATCCTGACTGGATAATATTTTAAGGGGACTGTCTCGAGGAGTGGTGTCCTACTTTCTACGGACCCCAGGATATTGAGAGTGCAGACTTGGATCCTATAGCACAGGAGTAGTTGAGATATTGCTGGGTGGTTTAGCCGAAGTCGTTTGTTATTTTAGTTATTTTCTTTAGTATTCTGGCACTGGATCTATCTCCGGCAGTTATTTGAGACTTGGATTGATATTTTGGATGTTAGACTTATTATTTTTGTTTAGACTTTTAGAACTTGTCTTTTGGATTTTATCTCTTATATTATATCGTATCTTTTCTTCCTTAGCATGTGATTGAGTACTATATTGTTATATCATTGTTTCCTTATGGACTTGGATATTATTATGTGAGATTGTTAGATATTTATAGAAGACCTAGATAGTTTTCTACCGTCGATGATGCGGCGTAGGCTGGACGTACCCATGTACTCGTGCCCCGATCATTAGGGTGCGAGCCATGACAATTAGGAATATACAAGTACCATTTTTGTTGGAAAGACAGTTAAATTTTTAGAAAATAACTTGAGGGCAAGTTTCTTTTAGGGTGGGCAATCTGATATGGGAGAAATTCCCTTAAATTTTTCGTAAGTCTAGGAAACTAATATAGGAATCCTATATAGAAGATATCATGATTTGATTTGATTTAGCTAGGTATTTGGTTAATCATGTCTACTACATTGCTTTTCTTCACTAATATTTGTGGCGCTTATCCCCTAAGCATTTTTTTTATTCTAGAATTTATCTTTTTACCAAAAAGTCAAATAATAGATTTAAATATTTCCCCTTTTTATTTTAGGCTTTTATTTTCTACTAGGTTGTCTATAATGTAATATGGTCTTGGTTTCCTATTTAAAGGACCAAACTTCATTCGTAATGATATCAAACTTCATTTCGATCATCCATATAACCCTATAACTGGCTCGATCCTTATTTTGTCTTTTGAAATAACTAACCGAGATCTATAGTACCTTTAAGATACTAAAGTATATACTTCACTTCTTCTCAAGCCTTCCTAGATTGGACATGTATATGCTCACCAAAATGACCATATACAAAAAATTTATATATCAATGATTACATCGCACTAACGTACAGAACTTGAGACATCTTTTTCTTCTCCTCTAATGACTTCTAATACTCCTTGTAAAATAATATGAAATGATCGATGGTAGGATTACTCACCTATCTTTACTCCTTTATATTTAACTACTTCAACACCTTATTAAAGTACTTCCTTTAGCATAGTCGTAGCATTCCAGCTTTTCTATCTTGACTTGTTTTTATTCCAAGAATTTTCTATGGTTCATCTGAATCGTTCATGTCAAATTTCACACATAATAAAGCTTTAAGATTTATTTTTATCATACTCTTGGAAGCAATCATTATGGCGATAATATATAAGAGAAGATATATAGATGAACCATCATTGAGATGCTTTAACAAAATAAAATTGTCATACTCACATCGAGAAATTTTTAATATAAATGAGTTAAAGCGCTTATACCACGGTGTTGGAGTCAATTCAATCCATAAAGAGACCACTTGAGCTCAAATACATGATTCTCATTGTAGCACTCCATAAAACCTTCGGTCTGACTCATGAAGATTTTCTCTTATAATGACCCGCACTCGGATATTCGGGCACGTGTACGTGGGTACGTCCAGCCTACACCACAGCATCAGCGATAGAACGATGTCTGGGTCAACACTACTATCTAAATATCCTAAACAATATATATATGGTACCTGCCAATCCTTTCAACTCCAAACGGAGGAACAATACGGTATCTGATAAATGTAAACTATACTCAATCACAATGCAGACTAGGGAGATAAAGCACGAGATAGAATAACGAAAGAACACAATACATCCACAAGACTGAACTAATATATACATGCCAATAATCTCAATAAAAGTCTAATACAAGTCTAATAATAATCTAAACCTCCTCAGGATCTGTTCTTAAGTCCTCCTCTAAATGAGTATCCTCTAATAGAATACCGTCCTGCGGTCCATAGTATATAGGACACTGGTCTATGAGCCAATCATCTGAAAAATATATCTAGTCAGGATTGGAGCAAAGTACATACCTCTGAAAGCAGTTTCAAATACATAATCGAGCATATATAACTGATAATAGAAAAGAATACAAGATAACTAAACAACAGAATAAAATAAACTAGAGTGAACAAGTAATATATTAGAATGAAGAATATATAATAGAATATCTACAATAAAATAGAAATAACTGAAATCTAGCTAATGTGCCATAGAATACAAGTTCATTATGTGATCGATTTAGGTTGAACACGAATACAATATGGTAACTCGATTACACATGTGGTATGTAATCGATATGTACACGAATACATTAGGGCTTGATCACATAATCAACTCCTATTCTTGTATCCCCAACTAATACCAATAGATCCAATCACGACACATTACGAACACGAATATGGGCACACTGAACACGAGCAGTGTGTGTACACGAATATGAGCATACTGAACACGAGCAATGTGTGAACATGAAGTACACTAAATCAATACCCGATACACACGATGAAATACATGTGAAGGAGTACCCGCTGAATATGGTAAGAGATAATATCTACTGACAGGATCCATGTATGTAGTACCAGTCCGTGAAACCATTGTATCAGAATCAAGTATACAGTTCTAGAACATGAGATATATACACTATTATGAAATAAAAACTAACAGAGAAATATACTCGCCTGAGGTCCTGAGCAAGGCGTGTCTCTCAATGCCCAAGCTGGTGTCACACAGACCTATATATGGAATATTGTATCAATACAAAGTTTTGGAATAAAAATAAGTTAAATTAGTTTAATTCTAGGTCATAAAGGCATTTCTAAGTCAAAATAGTCAAACTAGGTCAACTCTAGGTCAACCTAGTCAAACTTGGTCAAACTAGCTATTTGTAGGTTTTATGAGTCCATATCTAGGATATTGGGTCCATACACTATGTAACTAGGCTATACTAGCTATGTAAGGATACTAGGATACCAACACATTACCGTATCATAAGATACGTAAGTTATTAGATATAAAAATATAATATAATATATATATATACAAGATAAAAATATATAGTACTCCTAGCTAAACTAATGCTAAGTGGATACCTTGGCTTTGAGCCAAAAGCGGTATCACACCACCTACGCACCCATCTTGATATACAAACTCAATACCTTGAGTATAAACCAATACCTTGACGTTACCTTGGTATCACAAGGTAATCCAATATTTAACATTAAATAACTAACCATATAGACCTCACTATACACTAACATGCACTTAAACTTATAACAATACTATACCAACTAACATAACTAACATACCCATCGGATATTCAATACCCATACCCAAGATACCTTAACTCTCATTACCTTGGTGTAACTCAAGGTAAACTAGAAATAATACTAACCAATGCTAACTAGTGCTTATATATATATATATATATATATATATATCATAGGAACTCCAGCTATTCTAAGTGTTTTAAATACCATTTAGATATGTGATCAGCTTAGGATATTCAATGATTTACTCTAAAAAAAAGCTAGCTCAATCATACGTGAAGTGTATTATTAGCTAGTAGACGATAATTTATACTACTTGCCAATAGTTCTTGATCACATATAAAGCTAGTCCTTCCCCTGCCCCAACCGATATGATGGATCCAACCATGACACGTCACTAGCCAATGTATCCAATGTTATAAAATATTAACCAATATTATCCAAAGTTATCCAATACCAAACGATGAGAAATATTCGATATCATTGCGATGAGTCAAGATAACATCTCATGACTGAAGATCCAATATCAATACCAATATGTTTACCATCTTGTCAAGAATCATAAGTAATATTTCTAAATACTTGAATTATATAAATGATCAAATAATAAAAACTATCAGAGAATGTACTCACTTGTGGTCTTGAGCATATGATCCAAATCGGTATCCGAACTGGTGTCACACTGACCTATATATAAAATTCTATGTCAATATAGTGTTGAGAATCATCAATGAGTCTTAAATAGGTTAAAAATTATATTCTAGGTCAAGACTAGAATATACTAGTCAAACTAGGTCAAACTAGGTCGATACCTTGATTCTAGGTTGTTACAAATCTAACTAGCTGATACTAGGCTATACCTAGGTTTCTAGGCCAAACTAGTTAGTATGATATACTATATATCATAAATATACTATATAGGCTTATAGTTATCAAAATATTATAATATCTTGGCCTATTCTAAAATATCACACCATTATCTGAACTAATATCTATATCTAAACCAATACCTTAATTATCCATACCAACTATATTATCCTAACCTCAACTTAGAATCCATACCTCACTTAATATCTTGACACCCATATCATATAATACCATAATACCTTTTCTTTGAGTCAAAACCTTACCCCTTATCTTAACCAATATCCAAACCTATTACCTCAATCTAGTATCTTGACCAAATACCCATATCCTAGCTCATATATATTACCTTGGTTAAATGCCTAGTCACTAAGAAACTAGTACCTTGGGTACACCTATCCAATATCCATACTTACCTATTAATACACTCTTGCAAGTTGGTATCTTTCTCAATATATTCAAGTATCTTGATACTAGGTGTCTCACATTTCTAGCCCACTCTTGACGCTAGACCACTAATCTAGGATACTCACTATCAATTCATATTGATATCATTCTATTAGTGGATACTAACCCTCATCCATATGCACTCAACCCATGGGTGTCTACACCTATGCATATACTTCACACTTCTAGAATTAATCTAGATTCAAACATCACTCGACCCTATCCCCCTTATCTCACTTTACCTCACATCCCTTCATATGCTAGACACTCTTGTAGAACCCTAAATATGTGCCCTTCCCATTGCATACTTGACTACTACATATGAACAGACTGTGCACTGAGTTGCACCCAATTTTGGGACCTGGACTGCATGTGCAGGATTTATCTGCTATAGAATACTCTGTGTAACAGAGATCGAGGTATAGGGAACTGATGCACTAATGCACTGGCATCCAGTTCATTTCTTACCCCTTAACATGCTGCCCTCTACCTGACTGTAGATGCACAGTCAAGTGCACTGCCTGCACTACCAAGCTTGAGCCCCACTTGACTACTAGCTGCCACTTCTTTAACATAATAACCACCTATACCTGCATTTATTGATGTTAACTAATATCTCAAGCATACATATTAACCTAGGTCTGATACCTATCACTGAATACTTACCCAATACGAGGTGGGACCAAGCTCAATTACCCTCTTAAGCAATCAAGTCTGTTACACTCAAACCCAACTAACTTGCACTAGGATCTACACACTACCTACACAATATGTACTAGCTTTCACTCAACTCAAATACCGTACTGCAACTTGTTTGCAGGTGCACAACAACATCAATGCTTCTCCCATCCCCAACTGTCTGCAGGTTAGCTCTGTGTTGCACCTGAGCCCACTGTGCAATAGTTCAGTGCATATTGCACTTGCCTACACTGGCATTGGTGCACTGGGTGCACCCCTTAGCCCAATACCCTAGTTCCCCTCAGTACAATACCTTAAATCACACTGGTGCCTACACTTCCCTTCATCACACCGGCAGTTGAATGCACAGACTGCTTAAAACCCAGTGCTCATCTCCCCCCTCATGGTATGAACTAGGTTCCCCCTAATGCCTGCCTGCAACCCAACACTCCAAGGACTGCACTGCCTGTGCTGGATACCCGAGCCTTAATGTTTCTGACCTAGGAACACTCAACTTCCCCTAGCACTTGACTTGCTGCACTGAATTAGTAACTCAACACCCCTGATAAATACATATTTTTGCACTTATCCGAGCCCCCTCTCATCTATCAACTAATATCCTGCTTGGAACACACTGTGCTGACCTGAACCCAACTCCACTGGTTACACATCCAAATACAGAACTAAGCTCTACTGAAACTCCTCTTCTTCCCCTCTAATACCTATTGTACTGATCTGGGCAGTACCCGACTGGCCCTGCTGTAAAACCCTAAAATTAGTGCACAAGTGTGCACCTCAGACCTCAAAGCCTACCACCTGCACATCAGTTTCCCTACTGTAATATTACCTGGACAGGATTTAGTTGCATCCCCTCTGTTACTTTACTCTTCTTCACTAACCCCAGGTGCACCTGATACCAACACTGTTCAGTTCCTATTGCAACCAATGACAGCATGCTACTATACCCCCATCTCTCTAGTGCACAGCAAATGAACTATCCCCTCACTCTTCCTCTCTTCTCTAACACATATATACACATGTGTTAACACACACACACACACACACACAATTGACATTTCAACAAACACCCATGGTGTACTAATGTGAAACTCATGATACACCCCCAACTATGGTACCAACACTCACAATATCAAACATACACTATATCTACATATCAAATATATCCTCATATTACTAAGTAATTAGTAAAAATGCAAATTAAGGAGAATTAAACTAATATACCCAAACCCCCAAATTTGAGGCACAAAATAATATTCCACAAGAAGAAATCATAGATCTAGATAAATAAGGGCTTCTAGCACCTAGATCTAGCCATAGAAAGCAAATTTTGTCTATGGAGGGGTGGGGTTCCTATAGGTCCAATGAGTGTTCTTAACCATAAATAGAGTAGAAAATAGAGAATTACCTAGGTTTTGAGTAACCTCCTTGAATAACTCTGAATTTGGACACGAGAAAGATGAAGCGGACACGATCCTCAATACTTGGACTCATCTTCAATCTTTCTCTAGCAATGACAAGCTCCTTAGCCTCCTTGAAAAATAAAAATAAGAGGGATGAGATTTGAAATGGATTGATTAGAGTTTTCTTCTCAATTTGGGGATGAACTAATGAGTAAAGCAAATGGGACTATAATGAATAATGAAGGCTTATATAAGCTCCCTCTTAGGGTTAGGGTTAGGTTTAGAAATAGTTTGATATGACTCAAAAGTCCCACTCCATTTTTCATGAATATAATCTAATTTAACTAAAGGAAAGAATCTCTACAACTAAAAAGAATATTCCTTTCATGATACTAAACTTAATTAATTCTAATTGCTAAAGTCATAACTAACAACAATTAGCACTAACTAATACTTGCAAATTCTAATTGGCTATCCACTAACTATCACTAATATAATTCTAAACAATCACTAATATAAAATAATATATAAAATTTTTAACAACATACAAAATTACTAAAATACTCCTATGGTAGAAAGTGGTAGTTACACGCACATAAACTTGTATGGTTCAAGTAAGATCGACCTACGTGCATGACGAAAAAGGAGGATTTTTAAAGAAAAAACACTTACAAGAGTGAGTACAATAATATTGTATAGCGTAAACCATCCTTCAAGAGATCTTTAACAAGTTATCAACCTTCTTCTCTCTAGATTCCTTATGGCTTCCTAACAAAATCACCAAGTAGCCTCCTATTTGCTCCAATACCTGAAGCACACAAGTTTAGGATTAGAATTTTTTTTATTATAACTCTCTTGATCTTTTTTAACTCGGGATCAATCTGCACTGTCAAAATCAATACTTAAATTTGACCTACACACCAATACGTGACTCATTGATATACTAGTGATATACCCCCAATATATTTGATGAAAAAAATTCCAGTCGAAGAATTATTAAAAAAATATGTCACTGTATATTGATATTGTGGTTGGTGCTTTATTTCAATTATAAGTTTGCCACTACCAAAAATTACTCACCGGGCTGCCCATTTCCAATTAATTTTTTGTTAGGACTATCAAAATTAAAATTTTGACAATCTTCACTATAGTAATGACTCTCAAAATTTTGACAGTCCTATAATTAAAAGGACTCTCAAAATTTTGATATTCCTAAAGAAAATAAGTTGATTCTTTAGAATTGTCAAATTTTTATAGTACTTTAAATATGTAGGACTGTCAAAATTTTGACAGTCCAGAGAGGTGTGCGAGACGACAAAGAGTGCGTGAGGTGGTGCAGCGCGAGTCTGAACGGGCTGTGCAAATATCGAAGGGGGCGGGGTTGAGCAAGTTGGCACAGAAGGAGGAGGTCGGAGGGAGGCGAAGGAGTGGGAGGAGAAAGAGATGGGCTGAAAAGGAGGAGGAGGAGGCCGGAGAGGAGCAAAGCAGCAAAAGGAGGAGGACAGAGGGGCAGAGGAGCGGGAGGAGGATAAGAGGGGCTTGAAAGGAGGAGGAGGCGACCGTAGAGGAGTGGGGGAGTGGGAGGAGAAGGGCGGAGGAGCATGAGAAGGAGGAGGAGGAGGAGGAGGAAGCTGGAGAGGAGCGGAGGACCGGGAGGGGGAGGAGGAGGAGGAGAAGGAGGAGGAGGAGGAAAGGGCATGGGGTTGGGCAGCCCTGAGACAAATTTGGATAGTCCTGAATGAAAGTTCTTCATTAATGGGCTTGCACCAATACTGGGCTAGCCCTGAGTGTATTTTGTAATGCCTTTATCAAGGGCCAGAAAAAAGAGCTCCATAATGGGGTAACAATTGTTATCCAAAAAAGAATTTTGGCTGTCATGAGTGTATTTTGTAGTACCTTTATTAAGGGCCTTTGACTTACGATAGTTGAGAAATGAGCTGAGAAGGCAGGAGCGGATAGGTAGTTGCGAGATGAGAGTTTCGAGTTTGATTCTTGGACTTTTCTCTGTCTTCAACTTCTCACTACCAAAATATGTCCAATTCACAAATTTTTTAGCGATGTTTAGTTTTGACGTCGCTATATTTTACGAATTTAGCGACATCTTATTATAACGTCGTAAGACATCGCTGTTAGCGACTGTCCGCGACCTTCAACGACTAAGAATAATATTACAGAATAAGATGTCGTCAGGTATCGCAAGACGTCGCTATTATTTTTATTGTAGTGATATTATTTTGCATACGTTGCTAAATATTATAAAATTAGCGACATTTAGCGACGTCTAATTATGATGTCGCTAACATTTTTTATATAGTTTAGGAAATTTTATTTTCCCCCATACTCTTCAAAAAAAATTCCAAAACTTTTTGAACCCCCGCGCAACTGTGCTCCCCCCGCGACCCCCTTCGGCCCCACAGCTCCGGAGCTCCGGTGCCGACCCGGGCACCTCCTCCTCCACCCAGCTCCTCCTCCTCCTCCTCCTCCTCCTCTCCGGGCTCCAACTACTCCACCAACCTTCTCCTCCTCCTCCTCTACGTGCACCCCTTCCTCTCCGCCACCCATTCTTAAGTAAATCCTAACCCTAACTCAAACACACACGCGGATACTAACCCTAACCCTAACTCAAACACACACACACGCAGACACTAACCCTAACCCTAACTTGAAAACTAACCCTAACTCGGACACACACACATAACACATGCACGAACATAAACCCTAACATGAACACGGATATGGACACACACACACACACACACAAACACACTCGGTGCTGCATTTATTATAATTGTGATACTTAAGTTAAGAATAAAAATAGAAGGATTAATATTATACTCCGTGTACACACACACACACACACATTGATTATTGTGTGTGTGTGGTTGGGGCGAGAGAATGTCCAAAAAACTTTTTAATGTATTAAATTGGATACTTCAAGTGATCATATAACTAATGTTTGATTGGTACTGCTGTATTATTAAATTTATTAGGATTTTTTTTAAGGTTGCAAGTGGTTTTAAAAGATGCTTCACTATGGTATATATTACTTGTTTCAATTCAAGCAAGCCAAGCATGACCTGTAGATTGGTCACTTACTTTGAGCTAGCAAATGTTGACTAATTTCAAAATTAAAATAAACCAACCACTTCCTTGGAACGAGTGTGACGGATAAATCACTATAATTTTGATTCTAAATTTAGTACTTTTATGGAAAGATGAGTTACATATTAGGTTCAATAAGTGAAGAGTTAAGATGACATGTAGGTAAGTGCTAGGTATCGATAAGAGTATACTTGAAGGTTAGTTCTGGAAAGGAGTTAGTATCTAAGATACTTTGCTAAAAGTAGAATAACTAGGTTTATGTTACAACCTAGACAAATATAAGTTAAGTGGTAAATATTTTCACATAGATAATACTTATTATAAAAGTAGAATAACTAGGAACGCTTGTCGTCACCTTCGAAGTCAAGTGTCCATGTGAGCCAATCTCTAATTTTTTTTACTTCTGTAAATCTTTTGAGGCTATTAGAGTTCTATTGGAAATCTAGTAGACTTTTGGAAATCTAGTCTAAAATTAATAGCCTCAAAAGGTTTGTAGAAGCAAATTTCTTTTTCATAGAATGGCTCACATTGAATACGTGATGTCACGCATATCCTTTATTAGTGTTCACATGTGTATCCATCTTTGCTTCTATTTGGATGGATAATATACTTGAAAGATGTCTATTCACCTTTTTGAAGTATTTAGAAATGGATCTGAATTACTACCTGTGTCATCGTTCATGGATGTACAACCGTCATCCTGATGACATGTGCGGTGTACGGGATAAATTTATACTGGGGGTGGAACAGTTCCTCCAGTTCGCCAAGCCGTTCCTTCAGTACATGGACGACACCAAAATTAAGTATCCGTGTATGAGATGTCATAACTTAAAATATCACTCATAAGTGGATGTGACATATCATTTATACTCGAGAGATTTTATGCCGAATTACTATCAGTGGACCTCACAAGGAGAACTTGTGTCTTTAGCATCGGAGTCGGAGCCTTATGTGGAGCCGTATATGGGTGTCCACCACCACGCTGATTACGACGACAGGTGTGTGAACATAGTTTTCGACGATGCTGGGCCTAGTTTCGATCTGGACAATAATGATGCAGCTGAGGAGGCACCGAATATCGATGCTGCAAAGTTTATGGAGTTACTAGAGAATGCACGAACTCCATTATATCCTGGTTGTGAGGATCATTCATTGTTGGAGGTGGTTATAAGACTGTTGAGCATCAAGTCCAATTTGAAAATATCGTAAGAATGCTACAATCGAATGATGGAGTTGATTATAGAGATCTTGTCGGCGAGTACTAAGTTACCTAAAGACTTTTACTGGTCTAAGAGAATGGTGAGATCGCTCTGGATATGATACAAAAAAATGGATGCATGTCGCAACGGGTGCATGTTGTACAAAAAAGATGACATGATGAAGATGTGTGCAGATTTTGTGGTGCTGATCACTACAAGGCAACTAGTACATGAAGGTCTATCGGTGCAAGAAAGCCGATCGATTCGATGCATTACTTGCCTTTAATTTCGCAGTTGCAAAGATTGTTTATGGTGAAGGAGATTGCCAAAAATATGAGTTAGCACAGACAAGAATAAATTGAAGGAGTGTTTGATCACCCATCCGTTGGAGAAGCATAGAAGCACTTCGATCAAGAGTATTCCGATTTTGCTTTAGGTCTGCGTAATATAAGATTGGGGCTCTCCTCCGACGGTTTTACCCAATTTAGGCTTTTGGGCTATCATTATTCGTGTTGGCCTGTGACCGTCACCCCGTACAACCTACCGCATTGGATGTGCATAAAGACTCTGGTTATGTTCTTAACCGTCATTATTTTGGGTCCAAACAATCCAAAGAGGAACATCGATGTGTTCTTGCAATTGTTGATAGATGAGTTGAATCAGTTGTGGGAAGTAGGCACCAACACATACGATATTTCAAAAAAATAGAATTTTAAGACGAGAACAGCACTTATGTGGACCATCAATAACGTTCTGGCTTATGACATGTTATCAAGATGGAGCACTCATGGTCGTCTCTCATGTACGTATTGTATAGACAATACTAAGTGTTATTCCCCTTAAGCAAATTTTAGGTATATTTGGTGTAGCAAGAGATTAGGGTTAATTTGGATTCAAATAGGGTTAAAATATTGGGTTTAATAAAAACCAATTTATATTTGTAACACTAGGTGCACCTTACCGTTGTTACAATATTTGGAGCACAACACAAGCCTTTACCTTCCAACTAAATTTATACCCTTGACCTAGACAAGCCAATATCCAATTCTGACCTTTGAGTCACTCATAATAACCTCTCTTAGGCTTCATTTTATTCACGCAATATTCGTTCAATAATATCTTTTTTTAAACCCAAACTTTGTACCTATGCCGTTCCAATCAAAATTGGAGACACAATCTTGACCTGTTTCTTGTAACCCAATATATGACGATAATGTATTCTGAGTCTACAACGTCTATGATATTTGTGTCACTTTCAATTAAGATCCCATATACTTCCATTTTATTTAACAACACCTATGAATTTTTTTTATTTAATTTGGAGCAACCGACACAACTAAACCCAACTAAACTCTCACACCCAATCTTGAGACTCATACAAAATACCCAACACCCTCTCCATCTTATAAAATACCAAACATCCTTTTTCCCATATCAAATTCTCTTTTCCTTCATTTGTAAATTCCTAAAACTCTTAGGGAACCAAATGTAAAGGTAATTCAAGGTGTCAACCTCCTATTGGTGCAAATCAAATAAAAAAACCCACCCCCTTGGTTATGTGACAGGTCACATCTTACCCTTTCTCCCATTGTATGGTGCTATTCACCCTACATCTAATCCTAGCCCTTCATTTAAACTTTTCCTATCACAACCTTATATTTCTCCTACATAAGGACACATACGCTTATTCCTAGGCCGGTCCTAACCCCTAGGAAGCCTCCCTCTTCCTTTAATTCATCCCCCCCTCTCAAACCCCTAAAGAACACCACCACCCGCACCCATCCTCCTCATTCTTCTTTTTCTTCTTCATCAACCATCACTACCTTCAACCAACCTTCATCTTCTTCTCCACCACCAACAACTACCACTGCCACCCCGATACCGTAGCACCACCATGGCCAACCACCATACTGCTACCACCATTACCATACCCCGTTTCCTTCTTCTTCCTTGTTGTCGAGCATAATACAGTAACACCATCACCACAACTTCACACCACCATCACCACCACCACCACCCTCAACCACCATGACCACCACCACCATTACCATCACCCCTCTCCTCCCCCTTCATATTGTCGAGCATAACACAGCAACGCCATCACCAACACCACCAATTCTCAGCACCATAACCACCACTACCCTCAACCACCACCACCACCATTACTATCACCTCTCCCCTCCTTCTCCTTTGACCTATTATTGCTACTACTTAAACTACTGCTGCTGCTGCTGCTGTTATTTCATTGCTACTGATGTTGCCTTATTTGCTGCTACTATGGCTTGTATTGCTGCAACTGCTCTTCTTGTTCTCCTTTATCCTTCCATGCTCAAGAATCCCCCAACCCGTAAGGAAGAAGATACTGCACAGTAGTTGCATCCGCATCGGCACCTAGCCGAGCATCTGTGTCTGGAACATTGACTCAGTATAATTCCATCACTGCTTGCTTCTTCGTATATGCTATATTATTATTTCACGTATTTATTATTTAGTCGGTTTATTTTAATATTTCTATGAGATACATCATTGGACGCATCAAAAGTAGAGTGGACTATGGCCTCCCAACCAAGGATGCGATTGCACCCTTCATGCTCAGGTGAGTGGTCACTCACCTCTCGTAATAGTCCATTAAAATCAAATTTATATGAACTTTATTTTTAGCATAAATTAGGATTAGGAAGAAATTAACAATTAAGCTAACCAATTAACTAAATTGAATAACCGCTATTTAATTGCTTCATTTGGGATCGTGCAAATAATGCTTATTTGCTCGTTGCTAAAGTCTAAACACTTTACCTCACATGTTTAGATATCATTCTCTTTCCATCCTAATTGATAGATGTACCCCTATCTAATTAGTATCATTAATGCTTACGTAGCTAATTTGCATTTAAATGATACCTATAAAATTATGTCATATATTTTATTTATTAGTTGTTTGAGTTTTGATATATTTACCTTTTCTTAACTCTAAATCATGTGGCCACTAGCATATAACACTATATTTATAATTATGTCGGTCATGGTTAGATTCACATGGATGTGGTTATTCCCCTTGGCGTTGGGCTTTTTTTTTTTACTGTTAGGGGCATTTTCTTGATAGTTAGACCGTTTTTTACTGCTTACTTATTAGTCCCCTATATATACGATGCTAATATTGTTTTCTTGAACATGTGAACTCTTTAATACTCACTTCTTTGTGTGTCCGGCTGGTTATGCCATGACTGGGATTATTGTGTGGATATGGGTTTGTGAGTCCGGCGGGTTGCGCCGTTGACATAGACTGGGTATGGATAATTTTTGGCCCTTATTTGTGTGTTTGCAGTTTTTTGAAAATATAAAAAATACAAAGGAGACTTTGCCAAAATTTACGAAAACTTTTAGTTTAAATTTGGATCAGCTTGCTTGACTTGATTTGGAACAGATTTCTTGACTTGACTTGGAACAACTTGTTGACTTATGTTTTGGAACAACTTACTTGACTTGCACCTTTAGAACTGCTTGATTTTATTATTCTATAATTACCTGATTACCTTTGATGTTTGTACTTTGGTGTTTTACTGCGTCACTTGGATGTTCTCTTATCTTCCATCATTATGTGTATATGTATTATTTTTATGACTCATATGCAGGCATATCCACACGCAGGTATGAACCTCCTACCGATGAACCTCCTACCAAATCTCTTAAATCATGTCTTTAGTTACATTGTATTTACTTCATACTTGTACCTTATAGTAGCTTGCTCTTGTTATGATTAAATTGATAGGATAGACTTAGCTACATACCTATGTATATATTTGTGTTTGATGTTTAGACCCTCGCTCTCCCAGAATTGACGGGCTAGATTTGTGTATCCAGGTTTTCGTGAAGTGAGTGACAGAGGATTGATCCAGCTACGCCACCACCTAGGAGTCATATTGAGGCATCATTACCCGGGCAGCCGTGGGTACCCTTACCTCGTATCTTATCTTTATCCTTCGTATTTACTTTTCGTATCTTTTCATGAGGAGCGATATGTGCTACCCATTGTATTCTACTTGAGAGTTTAGTTTTTATATGTCCATGTTCTTGTGTTTCGGACATATTCGAACATAAATGTTATCTGCTGGCCAACTTTAGTATTATATGTTCTGTCTTGCTTCCATTACCTATGTGGATTGAGATACAGTAATAGGCCAACCATAGGTTATGCATGCTAGAGTACCCGACTATAGACAACTTATACAGTTACCATTGGGCAAGAGTCCATGGTAGACGTAGGTGGCCTTTGCCACGTGGCTTAGTCCCGCGTATTTTGTGACTGGGGCATGACAGGTTTTTTGTGGTGGCCCATGCAGGTCTCGTTTTGAGATTTGTTGGGTGTTAGGATCTCAATCCATAAATTGAATTTGGAAACTTTCTTTGAAATATCTTATCTGTTCTTGATTTTCCCAAATATCTTTCACTTATCTCCTACCATTGGATTCTTATAATTATTTTTATCCTTCTCATCTCTTTCTTGTTCAGAGAGATGGATACTCGTGCCCAGCAACAGCACATACGCAGGCTCAGATGCAGGCATGATCATCACAGACACCTGCACCACAACAATAAGCCACTAAGGGCTACTTAATGTCTACGATGACGATGATACAGAGGATGATGGAAATGCATCAACGTTAGATTGACCTTCTACAACAAGGAATAGAAAATTCTCGGACGATGACACTAGCAGCGATCGAGAGGATAGCCCAATGCCAACGTCCCAGTAGTATGATTACCTTCCAATAACTTAACCCACCTACCTTTGACGGCACAGAGGATGCACTTGCGATAGACCGTTGGCTACAGGATATGGAGATCCTATTAGAGGTAGCCCAGATACCTCTTGAGGAAAGTATTTCTGTGGTTTGCATCCAGCTTAAGGATATATCATATGATTGGTGGAGTGCAACACAACATGGACTCACCTTTCCTATAACTTGGGATACTTTCATGGAGAAGTTAAAGAGAAATTTTTTTCCTCCATAGCCAGACGTATGCTACGGGAATAATTCATCAATCTAAAGCAGGGCAACCGTACTGCGGGAGAGTATTCATCAGATTTTTGTCGGCTTAGTAAATTTGTACCTTCTGTAGTGTCGACAGAGATAGAACGAGCAGAGAAATTTGAGAAAGGACTCAGCTTGGAGCTTTGGCCATATATACCAATTCAAATAATTACTAATTTTGGGGCCGTGTTGGACGCGGTCAAAAACTAGGAGAACATCTTGAGAAAGATAAGAGCCGAAGAGGAGCAAAAGTGACTCACTGGAGGATTACCCCTATTGTTAAGACTTCTATGTCCTCAACACCAAGACTGACATATTATTTTCCTTAACACCAACAGATTGCTCCAGCCTATTACACTTTCTACGGCAAGTCAGGGCACATTTAAGAGGAGTGTCAACGGGCCAACAACCAGTATTTACCTTGTGGAGGTCCAGATCATATTGTCACATAATACAGATTTAGCAAGCTACCAGTAGCACCAATAATAACATAATTTTGGGGAGTCCAGTATCATCAGATACAATAATATCAGTACCGAGAGATTGTGCCAGTGGTATACGAGTATTGTAGGAAGAAATGATATGATCAGAAGAATTGTTATCTGTTGAACAACCAATGTTTGATATGTGGAGGAACAGGTCACCGAGAAGTAGAGTATTCACAACACGACAGGGCAGTAGTAGCTCCGATAGGAGACTAGATGGGTTTACAACCCATGGTTCAGGCTCACCAGTTTCAATGAAGCATGCACCGAATTAGTACTATCAATAGTAGGACCAAGGCTAAAGATTTTGGAGTAAGAGCAGGTAATCATTGCAATAGTCTCCTCCATATTGGTGAATATTTGATTTAATTTTATTTGATTCTTACTCTTTCATGATTAATATTCATATCGAGCTTTTGGTGTGACAACAAGTTTTGTTATTGCTTCTTGTCTAGTTTCCTTGCCTTTCCATCCTTTACCTTTTATCTTTCTATGCTTTATTAAAGTTCTTCTTATATGTTGCATACTCCTACATTTTTACTTCTTTATCTTTCGTCTTCGGGCACAAGTCTTCTCTTTGGGCTAGAGAATGGTCTCCGAAAGAATGAGTGGCCTCATCACAACCGAATATCGCAATAGAGCTTAGAGACTTGGAAAATTTTTGGTGAGATTGTTTGAGAGTGCATACTATCATTTAGAGTAACTTAAATTTTTGGGACATCATGATAATATGTCGAGAAGTCAGAATATCCGTCTAGTTTGAATTACTTGGAAGCATTATTCTTTCGACGAGTTTACCCATGAGATGAGATGGACGATACCCGCCGATGGTATCCTCACGCGCTCGACTCGATTGGCAAAATTTCTTTTAATATATTATCTTTAATGATGGTTTGTTTATTTCTAGATCGCGTCCTAGCTTTTAAAAATTTTGACGACAAAATTCTTATAAGGTGGGTAGAATATAAACCCCCTTAACCAAATTTTAGGTATATTTGGTGTAGCAAGAGATTATGGTTAATTTGGATTCAAATAGAGTTAGAAAATATGGTTTACTAAAAATCTATTTATATTTGTAACACTAGGTGCACCTTACCGTCGCTACAATATTTGGAGCACAACACTAGCATTTACCTTCCAACAAAATTTACACCCTTGACCTAGACAAGCCAATCTCCAATCCTGACCTTTGTGTCACTCATAAATACCCTCTCTTGGGCTTCATTTTATTCTCGCAATATTCGTCCAACAATATCCTTTTTTTTAAACCCAAACTTTACACTTATGTCGTTCTAATCGAAATTGGAGATGCAACCTTGACCCATTTGTTGCAACCTAATATATGACGATAATGTATTTCGAGTCTACAACGTCCATGACATTTGTGTCACTCCAAATTGAGACCCCATATACTTTTATTTTATTTAAAAACACCTATGATAATTTTTTATTTAATTTGGAGCAACCGACACAACTTAACCCCAACTAAATCCTCACACTCAATCTTAAGACTCATAAAAAACACCTAACACTCTCTCCATCCTATAAAACACCAAACACCCTTTTTCCCACATCAAATACTCTTTTCCTTCAATTGTAAATCCCCAAAACTCTTAGGGACCAAAATACAAAGGTAATGCAAGGTGTTAACCTTCTATTGGTGCAAATCAAATAAAGAAAATCTACCCCCATGGTCATGTGATCGGTCAGATCTCACCCGCTCTCCCATTGCATGGTGCTATTCACCCTACATCTAATCCTAGTCCTTCATTCAAGCGTCCCCTATTATAACCTTATATTTTCCCTACATAAGGACACACACTCATCCCTAGGCCGGCCCTAACCCCAAGAAAACCTCCCACTTCCTTTAATTCATCCCCTCCCCCTCTCAAACCCCTACAGAAAGCCACCACCCGCACCCCTCATCCTTCTTTTTCTTCTTCTTCTTCTTCTCCACCTCCTCCTCCTTCTTCATCAACCATCACCACCTCCATCACATTCAACCAACCTTCATCTTCTTCTCTACCACCAGCAACTACCACTGCCACCCTGACACCGCAGTACTATCGTAGCTTACCACCATACTACCACCACTATTACCATCACCCCTTCTCGTTATCCTTCCTTGTTGTCGAGAACAACACAACAACACCATCACCACCACTATCACCACCACCCTCAACCACCACCACGACCACCACCATTACCATCACCCCCTCCTCCTTCTTCATTGCTATCGAGCTGTCATGACCCGTACCCGATGTAGGGATGCAAATCGAGAACAACGCCCAGCCTACGCTGCAGCATCAGCGGTAGAATACTGTTTGGGTAATCTATCTAATCAATATAATATGCCACCAACAATAACAATATACTCAATCACAGATCTAAGATAAAAAATAGCACGAATATGATAAAGAATAGAATAGTCATAATACAACTCTTGAGTCAAATAATAACATTAATGAGTTAGAGAAATACTAAAAGGTAAGCTGGGGACAAATCCAGTACAAAGAGTCTAACTAAGAAGCTACAAGTCCCGGGTCGTCTGTCTCAGTCGGGATGAGTCCCTCCTAAGCCAGGGTCTCTAGCTCTAAGCCCAAAATATCCTGAGGCCCGTAATCAGTAGTGTACCACTCCTCAGTGTCATCTGGGAAAAATATATCCAGTCAGGAAAGGAGTAGAGTATATCTCTAACAGCAGTTCTTATCAATGATATAAACTATGTAACAGTAAACAAATATGAATATACAAGATGTAACAATAGATACACGAGATATACAATAAAGGAAATACTAGAAATAAATACAAGAATGAACAATATGGCAATGAACAAGAATACTAATGACTAAGTGAGTGAGTACTAGCTTTAACATATGATCAGCTTGGGAACTTGTACCAGGATAAGGGCTTGGCTAGTTATACGTGCGGTGTATGACCAACACACACAAGGAACAAGACATGCACAAGGAGAGTATGATCATATATCTACACTAAAATAGTTTTCACCTCCGACTAGTATAGTAGATCCAACCATGGTACGTCATGACACATGATTCACTAAGTAGGTAGCTAATCTCCCCAAGAATTAATGTTTGTACATGTACAAGAAGAACAAGGAAACAAGACTTGCATAAGATACACCATAAATACCAAGGAATAACATCTCATGACGAGATCAAGATATACCAATCTGTGTAACCATCAAGTCAAAAAATTAAGGATATCTATACTAGATACAATAAACATAGAGGATATCATAAATGAGAAACTATCAGAGAATTTACTCGCTTAAAATTCGGTAAACAGTACCTAGATATGGAATATAATATCAATACAAGGTTTCAGGATGAAAATAAGTTAAACTAGTCAACATTTAGGTCAAAAAGCCATTTCTAAGTCAAAACAGTCAAACTAGGTCAACTCTAAGTTAAACCGATCAAACTTGGTCAAACTACCTATTTCTAGGTTGCATGAGTCTATCTCTAGGATATTGGGTTCATATACTATGAAACTAGGCCACGCTAGTTAATCTAAGATACTATAAAATTACTAAGATACTCAAGATACTCAATTAATAGATATAGAAATATCATACAAGCATATTCAATCAATATTAAATATACTAATCCTAATTACAAATGCTAAGTGTATACCTTGGCTTTGAACCAACGCTGTATTGCACCACTAAACACCCATCTCGATACCCAACTCAAATACCTTTAGTATCAACCCGATACCTAAATATTTACCTTAGTATCTCAAGGTAATGCGATTCCTAGTATATATTAGCTACCCCAAAAGTAATGACTAACACATATTTATCTAATACAAACTACTAACTAATCACTAACTACTAATACATGTGCACATATCTACATATATAGTAAGTACTAACTAGAGATACACAGGAGATATATATACCTATCACTAAATAGCTATCTCTAGTATATATAGGTAACAAGATATATATATATATATATATATATATATATATATATATATATATATATATATATATATATATATAAAACCATATAACTACTAACTAAACATATAACACCTATCCATATAATACTACATATCTACCAACTATCAAACTAACAATGCATATATAACTAACTATCTAGCTAACTACTAATTGCTAATATTAATACTAACTAACTGCACTTAAACCAGTTAACTGAACCATTACCTCGCTGATGAACCTACCTAACTGATATGCTGATACTGAGCTTCCTGTGCCTGATACTGTGCTGTTGCTTAGCTCATTGCAGTGATAACTTGCTGATGTTGCTACTGTGCTGATCCGAGCCTTGCTGCTGCAGTGAGTCGAGCAGCTCACTGCACTTGGCTCTGCTGCCCCTTGCTGAGACTACTTGTTGTTGATGACTCTGCTGGTACAGTGACTGAATGGCTGTGCAAGTCGATGAAAGCTGCTGAACCCTTGCTGCCTTGCTGAATTGCTGAACCTGATGTATAGTTGTGCTCTCCCTTTGCTGCGACTGCTACTGCGCTGATACCTTGTTGCTGTGCACGAGCACAGTACTGCACTGTGCAGTTGTTCACTGCACAGTCACTCGAGCTGCTGATTTCTCTCTGTGTGCACGAGATGCAGTACTCTCCCTCACTGACACACACTCACACACACCTACATATATACACCAATATATATATATATATATATATATATATATATATATATAACCACTTACACACATAACACTCAACTACACAACTATATATATATATATATATATATATATATATATATATATATATATATATATATATATATATATATATATATATATATAACTCTCATCTTAATACAACTATATATATATATATATATATATATATATATATATATATATATATATATATATATATATATATATATATATATATATATATGACTATTAATCTCAATATATATAGATACATAACATATCAACATATGGATACATAATCCTAAGTAACACATCCTCATACGTAAATATAACCACTTATGTATATATATAAATCATATTTCACATATATGTATATATATGCACATTCATATATACACATATATTATAACATTCACCTCAACATATATATATATATATACATACATATATATAGATATCTGTATACATAATATTATATCTATATACACACGTATACATATATTACCAATAGCTACCAATAATAGAAATTGGATCTAGAAATACAATGCAACAAACATATAGAGTGCATCGCACCCGTATCATACTAGATCTATGATATGCATGCAATACGAGTCGACCACACAACCAAACATATCCTGAAGGACACGAACAAGTTTAAAATAGTATATATGAACAATACGAAGAGTCTAACACACATCTATGTGTCCGTGTCAAAATGTGACATGCACAAAGTTCCGTATTGGAGGAAAAACTCCCAAATCAACATGTATCACCAAATTATTGGGATACGGCCTACACGTATCCAATTGTGGATATGACACTAGCCACAAACAATCAAACACATGTCAATTTGGTCTAATAGACCAATTGACCAACACAATATTTGTCTGTACCCCCTCACCCAAAATAGATATTTTATGTATATTTTATATTATTATATTTATTATAGATGTTGAATTTCTTTAGAGTATTCTCTTAGTTAATTAGAAAATAAATTTCTTGATATATTTACTTATATAAATATTTATTTAGAATTATTTTAGGTTATTTTAGATTTTGGAGATTTTCTAGAATTTTTGGTAATTAAAACTTAGGAAACATAAATTTTTAGGACTTCCATGATTTACTATGAGACCATACTTGAATGTTGTTACTACCAAACATTTATTTTAGAGTTAAAATATTTAAATATATTTTTTTGTAATTTATTTAGAATTTTAAGTAATTATTGGATTTTTGGAATTATTGAGGATTTATTTGGATATATAAAAGTCTTAATATTAGATAGAGCTAATTTAGTGTTAATAGATATTAATAAGATTATATGTAAATTATTTGTATTATCTTTAATTCTATTTAAGATTATAAATTATTGAGATGAACCCAAACTCTATTTTAAATTAATTCAAATCCTGAGCCTACTAGGAAAATAACTTCATGCATATCCTATCCTTATTTAAACTGATCCTAATCATATCCAAATTAGCCAATCCTAGTCTTATTCAATTAAACAATCTTCACCATTATAAATATCTATTAGACTTATGGAATAAAATCATCTTTCATATTTTTTATCCCCAAACTCCTCTTTTTTTCGTCCAAAAATAATCAAAATTTGTCATAAATTCAGCCTCATTTTCTAGTAATTATGACGACTTAAAAAGACGATATCTCCTAGCTCCGGACGCCAAACGCGCTCCAGTTTTTTTTTTTAGAATCATATCAAGGTTAGTTTTCTGAATATATAAATTATTTCAGTAATTTCAGAACCTATTTTTTCAGAATATTCCGAAAGTGCCAGCTGTCCGAAATTAGACGCATTTTTGTATTTTCGAGATTTTGGGAGATCCCGAACTCGGAATTATGAACCGTTTGAAGTTTCGGAAAGTTGACATGATGAAATTCCAGAAAAGTATTTTTCCAGAATTTAAAATATAATTTTATTCTACTGTAAAATTTGTGCAACGTAGACGTAAATAGGAAACCACCGAAAACTGTCATCTGTGCGCCCTTGTGGCCATAACTCTTTACCGACTTATGATTTTATGAAACTGTTGATTCTATCATTCATGTAAAGTTAAAATCTATAGGATTCCACACCCAAATCTAGGATTTGAGTTGGTTAACTTTTTGGTCAACGGATTGCCTCGATTTGCGTACCATGGATCACAAATCCGTAAAGTTGACTTTCTTTGGACCAAAATTAGGATTTAACAATAAAATCAGATTATAATAAGATTAAAATAATATTTTAGGTTATTTATTCAGAATTAAAAATTAATTAAAATGGAGGAATCTATTCACCCACTTTTGTAACCTAACTTGTTTAATTTATGTGACGGGTAGATCGGACGACGCCTTGACTTGTGACTTCATCCTTTTTCAGAGCAGGCAAGTATACCTTGCCATTGTAATGTTATTTATATTCCATATATTGCATGCATCTTTATTTTTTGTCTTTAGTTCATATATTTTAACTGTTATATAAAATGCACGCGACGGTGTCGTCGCGATATATTTTTATTTATGTATTTGCATTGACCTTGTTTATGAGACTACCCCATTATCATATAGCATCATTAGGTTCATTGGCCATGACACAGTTGTTACACGAGTGTGAGTCTCATATAGATCACGGACTGCGTGACAGGTCTGGCCTCCTGTACGTATGGGTCGTGCGTTAGGAATAACTGCTGTTAGAAACTTTGCATGCTAGTAGACTTAGCAGTTATTAGAGGTCTAGGAACATAGCCTATTGTAGTACGGTGGTCCCATCCTTGTCCTTGTTTGGTTGTAGGATTGGGCTGGGGTACTAAGAATAGGCTATGAACCAAATTGTGTCATGGATGTGACATGCTTAGAGCATGGGGTAGGGAGAACAACAAGTACCGCATTTGAGCTCCTTTGCACTTTTTTCCTGTGTGTCCGGATTCTCCGGTGGAGATATGGGTGGTGATGACCACTATATATTATGTACTATCAGGCGGGCCTCCGCCGTTCAAAAGACGACGTGCCTTTTAGTCCCCTGGATCTCCAATAGAGAACCATGCCAAATCCCAGTTTTCAGCCAGATAGCTCACTTGTGGGGAAAGTTTTTCTTAACTGCATTCACTTAGACGGTTAGGCGACCCCATTGAATATTTATTTCAGTACTTTATTGGCATATGTTTTATGTATCTTGTTACGTCCCTCTGAGGACCTGGCCCCTTCCAGGTGTATATGTTCTTAAGTGTTCGCAGGAGCGCAGATTCGGATGGTTACCTATGTTTCGAGGAGGTCTTCTCTTCGAGCCCATGGTTGTTAGCTGGTATTCCTATATTGTGTTTGTTGTGGTGTACTTATATTATATTTGCTCTTATATTTGAGTTGGTAGTGGATTTATTTCCATCCAACTATCATCCTTAGATGCTTCTTATTGAGATCTAGATTCATAGATATTGGTTGTTTATTTATATTTGATTTTGTGGATGAGATTTAGATTATACCCTGTGACTTGTGACATATGTTTATACCACTTGTGGATTGATATTCATATTACAGCGTACGTATTGGTTTGGTTTCCATATATTAGAGTTACCATATCCATGCGGCTGGCATGCTTACGTGTCCTAGTCCTATGTATTTTGGGACTGGGGCGTAACATATTTTTAGTGGTGGCCCATGCAGGTCGAGAGCATATTGTCTCGGTTACGTTACTGTACCGAGCAAGCCTTCACCTAGGAGTAGAGTATAGGATCTCATTCACAATTGACTATGACTCATTCCTTTCAATCTGTTCTATCTAAATAATCGCACCCTGCTTGATTCCTGTGTTTCCCTAATAGTTCCTTTAGTATGGCATTCTCCTAGAATATAGAAATCCTTGTTGTAGATGATAATTAGGGTAACACACCTATTAAGAATACGACTAGAGTATTGACACATCATTAAATTAGAATACCTAATAAACCCTAGTGTCCCTTATCTATAGATTGGTTTACCATTACCCCTTGATGTATTTATGAAGACTTGAGAGTAGTATAAACACTACTAGGATTAGTTTGAAATTTGACCATAGTGTTTGACCCTAGTACTGAGGAACCAATAGAAATCCAAGGTTAAATATTAGGACTAACCTAGCTTTTCATGGTGAGATAGTACTAGAGAACTACAACTTTAGCTTCTTGTCTTGATATTAGTAGAACAGTATCTTAGGAAGCCAAGAGGAATGACGAGAACATTTCTCTTGATTAAACCTCGAACACAGAGATTAGCAACCACCTTCCCTCAAGAAACCATGTATTATCAAGAGTCCCTCAATTTTTAATTTTATATCTTGTTCCTCCAAAACCTTAGCGCTCGCTATTTGTGCGACAACTAATTATATTTTTTTCTTCTTCATCTTTCAATTTGTGCCACCTAACCCTTATGATTGTAGGCCAAATGAATTCTTTTATGATATGATATATAGTTTCCTAGAATTATAGTTGTAATCTTGAATTTTAAAATTATGTGCTTAGTAGCAAGAATTTGATAGTTGATCTGTTCATTTAGATTATAATTTTATGGTTATACCTTAGTTTTAAATCATGTAATTGAACCCATATCTTCATATAAGTTATATCCTCTCTCACTTGAGGGCTAGTAACCTTTCCATTCTTGCTATTGACACTTGTTTTATAAGCTCTATGATTAAGACTTAAGATGACCATTACCAATATAATGCAATAGGATACCCTAATAAGTACCAAGACCTTTTCTCGTAAACCCTAACAGGAGTTTCTACTTTATCCTTAAGGCAGTACAATATTAGTTAATTCTTTTAAGTTGGGTAGTATGCCTCATAACCTAGTAACGCGTAGTCCTTTTTGACTCATTAATGAAATATAACCGAATGACATTACTGTATGCTAGCATAAGACGATAGTATTTATTCAGACTGTAGAACTTAAAGGCCCATACCCCTATTTGGTCGACTAGTAACTTAGACAAGGAGTTAGCATGACAACTATAGAGATTATAGAGTCTTATCTTCTTTGTGAACTTGAATTATTATGTAACTTCTTTCATCATAATCCAGCATATTTATATTTGCTGTACTACCTTGACTTATGCTGCTATTATAGCCTAGATTTGCAAGCTTATTATTTATCGAGCTTGTTCATGACATATGTATTATTGGGGGCCCACACTAATACAATTGTCTAATCAGAATCAGTGTATTATGGTCTGGACAACCATAGTACGCTTGGTTCACTCTTTACATGACTACTTTACGTGGATTGAGATACATAGTTGACTAGTAGACGAATATACTTGCCCCTAGACATGTCTGACATATCGTATCAGTTACATAATTGTACTGATATGAGCATATGAATAGGAATTACCAAAATAGGATTTCAATCCACAACTACCTTGACAATTCTCTTTTGAATTCTCTAATCGCCTTGAACCCGATACTTGGATTCTATTTCCTCCCCCTTAAACTCTTTATTATTGTTTTTTGTCTTTCCCTATTTCGGAAAGACGAATCTTGTGCTTGGTATGAGTTGATACACAAAGAGTACTAAATATACCCGTAGGCCAATCATATTACTAGATGACTATCTTTTATAATTGATTAAGGGCATATCATATGTGATATACTTGGTGTTAAAGTTTTGAGGATTGAATAACATGATTAAATAATTTGAGGAATATCTTTCTTAAACGTATAGCCTTATGTGATAGATGGGTAAATTCTAAGTTGGATAGAAGTTGCATTGTTAACTTGAGAGAAATTTTATTTAGATTGTGATCAAGTAAGATTAGATTGGGAGATTCAAGTCATTTTAATTTTAAAAAATTTTAAAAGAAGGATTAAGATAATGAGAATTTAACGAATTTTAAAATCTTGATATTGTCACGACCCGATTCCGTAGAATCGTTTGAGGCGTCCCCCGAATCGCGACCGCCGTGCGGGCCTGGGGTTGCGCCCGCACAAGGCTTTAATGATTTGCATAGCAAGCACATATTCAGAGTACGCAGATAAATTGAAACACAGATTTAAAACATGGAAAAGTTCTCTTTATTGATAATGAACATCTATTACAAACTCCTGAACGAGTCAGCTAATATGCTGAACGGCTTACAAAAGTGTTGACTCAAAATGAGCTAGCAGTCCTGTATATTACATCCCTTTATAAACTCAAAATGATAAAGACCTCCAGGCTGGAGGACGGCTTTGCCACGAAGCTGTATTTGTGTATGAAGAGTTGCAAGCTTCTGACTCCAAAATACTTCAAGGGGCGCGGTGAAGAAGCGCCAACAGCTGGATTGGATCGGGAAGACGACTTCAGCTCCTCGCTCGGTTCGCCTTAGTGCGGAGAACCTGTTTCAATGAGGGTCAGCATGTCGAAACATACTGGTGAAGGTAAGCTAATCGAACTATACCAATCAACACGTTGTTTTAGTGAAGCATGCATATTTATGGGTTTCTATCTTGCCTTAGTTCATTTACAAGTAAGCAGCATATAGAATTTACTGAAATGAATGTGCCACCGTTCGGTGGATTTTACCTGACCATCTGAATGACCTGCACAATACTTTCCTTGCCTTCCCTGCCACGAAGATACAAGTTAGTATGCAACAGGTTTAAATATACACAGGGATCACTGGCATAATGCCACAAAGGGACGGTTTATAGTCTCGAGACAAGAATGATATGCAACGCAGGTGGTGAGCCCCGCTACATAGCATCCCGTCCATGACAAACGACTATACGAACTCTTCCGCCCGGATCGGATCGGCCCCAGTGCCCTGGCGGTCGTCCGCGAAAGCCAAAATACCTTGTGCACAAGTTGTCCGTGATCAAGCACATTTAGTTCAAATTATTTCAAACGAATTTTGAACGAATAGGAGCAAGCTCCATAGCTAAACAGTTTTGCATAGTCTTACTGATCAATCTATGCCAAATTAAAGTGTGTTCCATATGCATAGCACAATTTATAGAAGAAACATGTATTCTAACTAAAGTTGAAACATATGTTGAACATTCCAAACGAATAAGCATGCAGTGTAAGTAATCGTTCCCAAGTTGAATGACAAGCAATACAAACCAAGTCTATTCCCGTTTTATCTTGGTATGTTTTATTATTACTTGGTATCGTTTGATCGGGGCAAAGAAGATTGCACGATTTTTGGGTGTGAAGCTTGGAAGCAGGGCTAGCTAATCGGGTTGGTAGCCACTCACTTAGAAGTTGGAAAGGAGAAGGAAAGAGGTGCTTCACGACTCCGCTCGCAAGCCGCCTACTGCTCGTTCACCTGCACAAGAACAGCTCGATTAATACTTCTTCCTCTCTTTCCAATCTCGGAATAGAAGTGCAAGTCAATGAACGAAAACAATGAAAACCATCAAAACTGTTCAAAGAAAACAAGCAAATCCCAAAACCAACTCAAAGTAAGAAAGCAACAAGCGACATCGAAAACCGAGGCAAATAAAAGATAGCAGCGAAGAGGTCCCTCCTGACTCTGCCGCTAAGCCGATCCTTGGGGCACGGTCCACTGAATATGGAAATCGATTCCGAAGAAACAAATCCATAACGAGGACGAGTTCTTAATTCAATCTATCCCGATCGAACGATACCGTCTTATGTTTCTTAGCCGCGCTCCTCGAATAGGAGGAACGGGGCGCTACATCCTACCCAACCAATTGGAAGTTTCGTCCCGAAACTTAGGAATAGAACCAACCGTTAGGGATTATTTTGTTGCTGGCGGCGATCCGGGAGCATACAGTTTCGAATCAAGTGTCCGTTGCCGCCACAGTTGTAACAAGACCCATTCTTCAAGTAACAATTAACGATGGTGTGCCCCGGCCTGTGGCAGTGCTCACAACGCACTCCTGCATTTGTCTTATTCCGACCACCGTTGTTTTATCGCTTTGCAGCGTTGTTTTCTCTCTCGTTGCCTTGACGTTTGTGATTGTAGGTATGCACAGCGTCGGTGGAAACGTGAGGATACTGCGGTTCAAGGGATAGGGCGTGATTCATGACTTCACGTATTGTCCCATACTGATTATTTACCACGTGTGCATGGATGGCAGGGTGCAAACCGCCTTTAAACCTTCTAGCTCGACTCGCTGTAACAAGTAAATAGGCCCTTTCGAATTTGGAGAGTCGGTTGAATTCGGCGGAGTACTGTTTAACCGTCATGCTGCCCTGCCTCAGTTGCACGAAATCATTCTCCATTTGACGTTGTACTGGAGGGGGTATAAACTCCTCTTCAAACGCGGCATAAAAAGTCGTCCACGAGATCGCCTCCTCTCCGTGATCAAATTAGAGAGATCGTCGATGCACGTTCCACCAATCGTGCGCGTTGAGGCGGAGCTGAAGTTGCGCGCAGGTGACGCGCTTCTCTTCGGGGACCTCTAGCAGAACGAAGTGATCTTCAAGTTCGGCTAGCCAATCTAGAGCTACCACTGGGTCCTCAGTCCCGTTGAATGGGGTGTTGCAGACTTTCTTGAAGTGGCCCAAGTTGAAGGCAGTCACATCCCTCGGCCTTGGGATTTGCGGCGTCTCTACTTCAAGCACGGGCTGTTCCACCGGAGTCGTTGTTGTTGCGACGGAATGGTTGGCAGCCAAAGTATGAACGATTTATTGCAGGGTATCTACCTGCTTCTGTTGGACTGAGAATCGGGTCTCTAGATTGCTCTCGAGCTTGGCTTGGCGAGCATCGTCTCGTTGTCGTTGCGATTCTAACATTTGCATCACCCGCTCAAGCGGGTCGACTTGAGACATGCCTCGTTGGCTCCGAGAGCTTTCCGAAGTGCCCGAACTGCTTTCTTGTGTTTCGTTCGGAGCTTGCGCTGCAGATTGCGCTGGTACCATTCCTTCAAAAGAAGGTAAATTATATTAGAATCATAATATATTATGGACTTATTGCATGAACGTATCTTATTTTGGCCTAGCGAGTTCAAGAGTTCGCACAAGAATTTGATCGTTAAAGGAACTTTTCCAGCACGAAGTCTAAGAAACTTGAATCTGTGCTCTGATACCATTATGTCACGACCTGATTCCGTAGAATCGTTTGAGGCGTCCCCCGAATCGCGACCGCCGTACGGGCCTGGGGTTGCGCCCGCACAAGGCTTTAATGATTTGCATAGCAAGCACATATTCAGAGTACTCAGATAAATTAAAACACAGATTTGAAACATGGAAAAGTTCTCTTTATTGATAATGAACATCTATTACAAACTCCTGAACGAGTCAGCTAATATGCCGAACGGCTTACAAAAGTGTTGACTCAAAATGAGATAGCAGTCCTGTACATTACATCCCTTTATAAACTCAAAATGATAAAGACCTCCAGGCTGGAGGACGGCTTTGCCACGAAGCTGCATTTGTGTATGAAGAGTTGCAAGCTTCTGACTCCAAAATGCTTCAAGGGGCACGGTGAAGATGCGCCAACAGCTGGACTGGATCGGGAAGATGACTTCGGCTCCTCGCTCGGTTCGCCTTAGTACGGAGAACCTGTTTTAACGAGGGTCAGCATGTCGAAACCTACTGGTGAAGGCGAGCTAACCAAACTATACCAATTAACACGTTATTTTAGTGAAGCATGCATATTTATGGGTTTCTATCTTGCCTTAGTTCATTTACAAGTAACCACCATATAGAATTTACTGAAATGAACGTGCCACCGTTCGGTGGATTTTACCTGACCGTCTGAATGACCTGCACAATACTTACCTTGTCTTCCCAGCCACGAAGACACAAGTTAGTATGCAACATGTTTAAATATACACAGGGATCACTGGCATGATGCCACAAAGGGACGGTTTATAGTCTCGGGACAAGAATAATATACAACGCAGGTGGCGAGCCCCGCTACATAGCATCCCGTCCATGACAAACGACTATACGAACTCTTTCGCCCGGATCGGATCGGCCCCAGTGCCCTGGCGGCCGTCCGCGAAAGCCAAAATACCTTGTGCACAAGTTGTCCGTGATCAAGCACATTTAGTTCAAATTATTTCAAACGAATTTCGAACGAATAGGAGCAAGCTCCATAGCCAAACAGTTTTGCATAGTCTTACTGATCAATCTATGCCAAATTAAAGTGTGTTCCATATGCATAGCACAATTTATAGAAGAAATATGTATTCTAACTAAAGTTGAAACATATGTTGAACATTCTAAACGAATAAGCATGCAGTGTAAGTAATCGTTCCCAAGTTGAATGACAAGCAATACAAACCAAGTCTATTCCCGTTTTATCTTGGTATGTTTTATTATTACTTGGTATCGTTTGATCGGGGCAAAGAAGAGTGCACAATTTTTGGGTGTGAAGCTTGGAAGCAGGGCTAGCTAATCGGGTTGGTAGCCACTCACTTAGAAGTTGAAAAGGAGAAGGAAAGAGGCACTTCACGACTCCGTTCGCAAGCCGCCTACTGCTCGTTCACCTGTACACGAACAGCTCGATTAATACTTCTTCCTCTCTTTCCAATCTCGGAATAGAAGTGCAAGTCAATGAACGAAAATAATGAAAACCATCAAAACCGTTCAAGGAAAACAAGCAAATCTCAAAACCAACTCAAAGCACGAAAGCAACAAGCGACATCGAAAACCGAGGCAAATAAAAGATAGCAGCGGAGAGGTCCCTCCTGACTCTGCCGCTAAGTCGATCCTTGGGGCGCGGTCCACTGAATATGGGAATCGATTCCGAAGAAATAAATCCATAACGAGGACGAGTTCTTAATTCAATCTATCCCGATCGAACGATACCGTCTTATGTTTCTTAGCCGCGCTCCTCGAATAGGAGGAACGAGGTGCTACAGATATTGCGGACCAAATATTTATACTCTGAGCACATGATTTAAATTTTGAATATTGAAGGTTGAATCATTGATTTAAATTTTGAGGATAAATATAGAATTTTAGACTTGAACAATTGGTGAATTAGATTTAAATTTTATAATTTGATGATTTGAATTAAAAGTTCAATTTTGATTGTTGGGTCACCTATTTGAAATATTGAGGATATAAATTGAGTTTAAATATTTAAAGAGTACAAAATTCTTAAGTTGAGAATAAGAATAAGGTTTGATTAGAATTGTTTATTGTTCAAAGTCTAGAGGAGATTATGATAGTTAAAAATTGTGATATAAATTTTGATGTGGGATGTCATATAGATTTGAGTTAGATTTGGATGTTGATTATTTGAAAATCGAGAAGAGATTACGACAGGTTGAATTTTGATTTAAACAGTGGTTATTTTAATTTTGAAGTGATTGCGATGGATTTGAATATATTTCGTTATTTAAATTTTTGGAAGAGATTGCGATTGACTTGCCTTATGTACGAATGTGAATGATTTATCAAACCATGTCTTATTTTTAATTTCGAGGACAAAATTCTTTTAAGTTGGATAGATTGTAAACCCCCTCACCAAAAATAGATATTTTATGTGTATTTTATATTATTATATTTATTATAGATGTTGAATTTCTTTAGAGTATTCTCTTATTTAATTAGAAAATAAATTTCTTGATATATTTACTTATATAAATATTTATTTAGAATTATTTTAAGTTATTTTAGATTTTTAAGATTTTCTAGAATTTTTGGTAATTAAAACTTAGGAAACATAAATTTTTAGGACTTCCATGATTTACTATGAGACCATACTTGAATATTGTTACTACCAAACATTTATTTTAGAGTTAAAATATTTAAATATATTTTTCTGTAATTTATTTAGAATTTTAAGTGATTATTGGATTTTTGGAATTATTGAGGATTTATTTGGATATATAAAAGTCTTAATATTAGATAGAGCTAATTTAGTGTTAATAGATATTAATAAGATTATATATAAATTATTTGTATTATCTTTAATTCTATTTAAGATTATAAATTATTGAGATGAACTCAAACTCTATTTTAAATTAATTCAAATCCTGAGCCTACTAGGAAAATAACTTCATGCATATCCTATCCTTATTTAAACTGATCCTAATCATATCCAAATTAGCCAATCCTAGTCTTATTCAATTAAACAATCTTCACCATTATAAATACCTATTAGAGTTATAGAATAAACTCATCTTTCATATTTTTTATCCTCAAACTCCTCTCTTTTTCGTCCAAAAATAGTCAAAATTCGTCATAAATTCAGCCTAATTTTCTAGTAGTTATGACGACTTAAAAAGAAGATATCTCCTAGCTCCGGACACCAAATGCGCTCCAGATTTTTTGTTAGAATCATATCAAGGTTAGTTTTCTGAATATATAAATTATTTCAGTAATTTTAGAACCTATTTTTTCAGAATATTCCGAAAGTGTCAGCTGTCCAAAATCAGACGCATTTTTGTATTTTTAAGATTTTGGGAGATCCCGAACTCGGAATTATGAACCGTTTGAAGTTTCAGAAATTTGACATGATGAAATTCCAGAAAAGTATTTTTTCATAATTTAAAATATAATTTTATTCTACTGTAAAATTCGTGCAACGTAGACGTAAATAGGAAACCACCGAAAACTGTCATCTGTGCGCCCTTGTGGCCATAACTCTTAACCGACTTATGATTTTATGAAACTGTCAATTCTAGCATTCATGTAGCATTAAAATCTATAGGATTCCACACATAAATCCAAGATTTGAGTTGGTTGACTTTTTGGTCAACGGATTGCCTCGATTTGCGTACCATGGATCACAAATCCGTAAAGTTAACTTTTTTTGGACCAAAATTAGGGTTTAACAATAAAATCAGATTATAATAAGATTAAAATACTATTTTAGGTTATTATTCAGAATTAAAAAATAATTAAAATGGAGGAACCTATTCACCCACTTTTGTAACCTAACTTGTTTAATTTATGTGACGGGTAGATCGGACGATGCCTTGAGTTGTGACTTCATCCTTTTTCAGAGCAGGCAAGTATACCTTGCCATTGTACTGTTATTTATATTTCATATGTTGTATGTATCTTTATTTTCTGTCTTTAGTTTATATATTTTAACTGTTATATAAAATGCACGCGACGGTGTCATCGCGATATATTTTTATTTATGTATTTGCATTGACCTTGTTTATAAGACTACCCCATTATCATATAGCATCATTAGGTTCATTGGCCGTGACACAGTTGTTACACGAGTGTGAGTCTCATATAGATCACGGACTGTGTGACAGGTCTGGCTTCCTGTACGTATGGGCCGTGCGTTAGGAATAACTGCTGTTAGAAACTTTGCATGCTAGTAGACTTAGCAGTTATTAGAGGTCTAGGGACATAGCCTATTATAGTACGGTGGTCCCATCCTTGTCCTTGTTTGGTTGCAGGATTGGGCTTGGGTACTAAGAATAGGCTATGAACCAAATTGTGTCATGGATGTGACATGCTTAGAGCATGGGGTGGGGAGAACAACAAGTACCGCATTTGAGCTCCTTTGCACTTTTCTCCTGTGCGCCCGGATTCTTCGCTGGAGATACGGGTGGTGATGACCACTATATATTATGTACTATCAGGCGGGCCTCCGCCGTTCAAAAGACGACGTGCCTTTTAGGCCCCTGGATCTCCAATAGAGAACCATGCCAAATCCCAGTTTTCAGCTAGATAGCTCACTTGTGGGGAAAGTTTTTCTTAACTGCATTTACTTGGACGGTTAGGCGACCCCATTGAATATTCATTTCAGTACTTTATTGGCATGTGTTTTATGTATCTTGTTACGTCCCTCTGAGGACCTAGCCCCTTCCAGGTGTATATGTTCTTAAGTGTTCGCAGGAGCGCAGATTCGGATGGTTACCTATGTTTCGAGGTGGTCTTCTCTTCGAGCCCGTGGTTGTTACTGGTATTCCTATATTATGTTTGTTGTGGTGTACTTATATTGTATTTGCTCTTATATTCGAGTTGGTAGTGGATTTGTTTCCATCCAACTATCATCCTTAGATGCTTCTTATTGAGATCTAGATTCATAGATATTGGTTGTTTATTTATATTTGATTTCGTGGATGAGATTTAGATTATACCCTGTGACTTGTGACATATGTTTATACCAATTGCGGATTAATATTCATATTACAGGGTACGTATGGGTTTGATTTCCATATATTGGAGTTACCATATCCATGCGGCTGGCATGCTTACGTGTCCTAGTCCTATGTATTTTGGGACAAGGGCGTGACAGTGTCAATCTCAGAATTTCTCCAAAATTGACACAAAATACACCATAACTTTCTCCATAGGCTTCCTATGAATCTAATTTCAATTCCTATGGGTAGTATCATCATATGGGGTAGTTTCTAATAATTAAAACATAGATTTATAACCTAATTAAAGGAGAAAAATTGAATTATACCTATTAGAAGATGGATTCCCAATGCAACCTCCAAATTTGGTGACATTGGCCTTCAACTTGTAGATCCTTGCTCCTCTTTGTAGATCCTTACTTCTTCCTTCTAGATGCTTGCTCTACTAGTCTCCAATGGTGATTTGGGAAGGAATTGAAAAAAAATTTGGGGAATTGATGAAATTGGGAAGAGGGAATTCTAGATCTAGATTTGTAATAAAAAGAAGAGAGAGAAATTTCTTCCCTCTCTTTATATGACTGGCCCCCTTAGCCTATTCCCCAAGTTTCTATATAAAGTCTAAAATACCCCTTGGGGCCTCTCATAAAGAAATAATTAAGGAGAGAAGGTTCTAGTCTTATGTGTTTAATTAAATTAACCATCCTCCTAATGAATGAGCTTCTAATTGGGCTCAATTCTAACTAATTTTAAATGTTGGTCCATGGGTCTAATCTAAACTAGTTAGGTCCACTAACATAAGTCCAAAATAATAAACTAACATCTAATAATAATTAAATAATATAATAAATAATTATTCAATATGCACAATATTTAATTAATTATGAAATGACCAAAATACCCTCTCTTAGAAAATATGGTAGTGACAAAGCGCAACACAACAACACCATCACTAACACCACCACTTTACACCACCATCATGTCACTACCACATTATGAAAATAGGGATATTTTTGACTTTTTATATATTATTAATATTGTAGTAGTTATTTTTAAATGATTGCATGATATATGTATTTAATTTAAATAATTGTATGAGATGTGTATTTACATATATATTATATACAGTGTTCTTAATATTTGAGCTAGTAGAATTGACCTAGAAGCCCACTAGATGAACACCTGACCGAATGATAGGATTATGAATTTAATTTGTATTGTTCAGGATTTAATTTATTGAGGTTGTAATTAATTACCGTGATTGTTATACCCTACCATTGTTGCACTATTCGGAGCCCAATATTAACCCATAATTTCCAACAAGTTGTTGCATTCTGGACTTGATACGCCAACTTAGGCGCTGGACTTTTCCGTCACTCAAAATCATAATCCTTTGTGCTCTAATTTAATTGCACAACTTTCCATATCCGAAATCCATTATTTAATCCCGTGTCGCGCACCTGTGTCGTTGCCATCAATTTTGAGACACCAACTCAATCCGTTTAGCCGGACCAATTAAAGGGTCCAAGACTGACACCAAGCCTACACCTTTCATGACCCTTGTGTAACTCATAGTTATGCTCTCTTGTGCCTCATTTTAGCCGCACAATATTCGTCGTGGATGTTTATTTAATTTCTAAATAAAATCCAACTTTGTATCGTTGTGCATTCTAATCAAAATTGGAGACACAATCTCGACCAATTTTCGTGCAACCCAAATTAGGATAATATTTTGTTCTGAGTATTCTTCATTTGTGACACTTCTGTCCCACCTAAGTTTTGCTCCATGTACCTTGAATTAATTTTAGAACACTGCTTGCATTTATTCTTTAATTAAATTAGGAATACCAACTTTGACTAATCCCATTTTAATCCCAATTTAATCCAAATACCCCATTAATTAAGCCCATGCAAAACACACAACATTCCCTCACCCTACAAAATACCAAACACCAATTCCCCTACCAATTTTTTATTATTTCATGTGTCTGTGCAAATACCCAAATTTAAGGGGCTTATTTGCAAATGCTGCATTAGGTGTCAACACCCTATTGGTTCAAACCAAATGGATAACCCCTAATTCTTGACTAGTCAACCCAACCCTCTCCTTGTATGAATGAATTTCTCACGTCGAATCCTGGCCACCCGTTCAAAATAGGACTCGTCATCACCACACATTCCCACTCACCATCCCCTATTTAATGTCTCCTCACACCCTTCCCAAGAGCATGCCCTAATCCCCAAACCTAGAAAACCCCCACCCACTTTCTCTCTCCTCCCTCCTCACAAACCCACAACCGTATACATTTTTTCCCATTCTCTTCTTCTTCTTCTTCTTCTTCTTCTTCACTTCTTCTTTAAAAAAAAGAAAGAGAAAAGAAGACCAAGGAGAACATCCCCTCCGGCCCGGTAACCCGTCCGACCCGTCCCCGGCGGCCAACCCTCTCCACCACTATCACCCTCAGCTGGCCCTATAGCTACGGTGAGTCGTTCCTCCATCGAGCCGAGCCGATCACCCCGCTGTACCTGAAGAACCACCATCACCATCATCATCAGCACCTCGGCCTGAGTTCTCACTACAACCACCCGCTGTGCACCGGCCTTCTCCCCCCGAATCGATCGAGCTCCCCACCGACCTCCCTCTAGCATCACCAGGCGAGCCGTTCCTCCATCGAGCCGACCACCCGCTGTTTCCATCGCCAACTGCATTGGCCTCCCTCCAGCATCACCCGGCGAGCCGTTCCTCCATCGAGCCGACCACCCACTGTTTCCACCGCCAACTGCACTGGCCTCTCTCCAGCATCACCCCGGCGAGCCGCAGCCTTCTTCCCCGGCTGCTGCTGCCACTGAACCACCCCGTCCACCTCCACTGTCACCGGTCACCACCGTGACCCCCAGCCCAGAGCTCCCTGCTATCCTTCCCTCTTCTCGAGCTCCCTTCTCCCGCAGCATCACCGCCCCGTTCACCACCAGTGCCACCCTACCACCACCCGTACCACCTGCATCACCACCCCGTACCACCAGCCCCCTCCACCAGCACCACCTTCGTCTTTGTAATCCTCGTCATCGTCATCGTCACCTTCGTCTTTGTCGCCGTCGTCATCCCCGTCGTCGTCGTGCACGCGCACAGGTTCGCGTTCTCCCCCTCGCGTACACGTACGCGTGTACGTATTCGATTGGTGTACGTATTGGTATATAAATATAGTATATGTTTAGTAAATACGTATTTGGTATATATATACATATATATATGTAGCATATGTATATGTTAGCATGTATGTATTGGTATATATATATACATATCTACATGTATATGGTATATGCGTTCAATTGGTACATACATATATAAATATAGTATATGTATATTTTCACTTGGTATATGTATATATATATATTCAGTATATGTATTCTTTTGTATACATATAAATATTGGATTGTTATATATATATAAATATGTGGTATGTATATATAAACATATATATATATATATATATATATATAGTATAAAATTCTATTAGTGTATATACACATATACATATTTTTGTATGTAATTATTGGTATACATATATATATATATATATTTAATTAATGATATATGCTAATTGATAATACGTATAATTATAAATGTACTAGGCGACCCGAGTGTAATTACGGATACCCCGTATTTACGTTGACCCGTAACCTTGTAAATTATTAGCAGACTGCCATATGTACACTCACGTATTGGCAAGACCCGTATTAATATTGTCTGTCTTGCACAACAATTTCAGACACGACACCCGTAAAATCAGACGCACACTTGACCCTAGTTGACCAGTGTCATGCCTAGCGTAGCCCTGAGTTCATTGTGTTTTGATCGTGTGTGTTACTGTAATGTCTAATACAATATTGTATTATATTATATGTATATAGGATTATTGGATCGTCCTGCGAGACTTCAGGAGCAGGACATTAGTATTGACAGCTAAGGACCCCAGGCGAGTACATTCTCTGATAGTTTCTTATTTATGATATTCCCTAAGTTCATTGTATCTACTGTAAATATCAATATTCTTGACACGATGGTTACACGGATTGGTATATCCGGATCTCGTCATGAGATATTATTCTTTGTATATGGTGTATCTTGTACAAGTCTTGTTTCATTATTTATCTTGTGCATGTACAGACACTGATTCCCGGGGAGACTTGCTACCTTTCTAGGGAATCCCGTGTCATAGCGTACCATGGTTGGATCTACTATACCAGTCGAGGGTGGAGAGTATTTTAGTGTAGATATGTGATCATACCCTTCATGTACAAGTCTTGTTCACATGTTAGTGTTGGTCATACACCGCACGTATGATTAGCCAGGCCATTATTCCTGTACAAGTTCCCAAGTCGATCACATGTTAAAGCTAGTACTCACACACTTAGTCATAGTATTCTTGTTCATTGACATATTGTTCCTTCCCGCATTTATTTACAGTATTTCCAGTCTTTTTTTATTGTATATCTCTCGTACATGTATATGCATCTTGTATATTTCTATCTATTTACTGCTACATAGTTTATATCATTGATATAAAACTGCTATTACAGATGTACTTTGCTCCATCCTGACTGGAAATATTTTTCTAGACTGTGCCTTAGAGGACCGGTGTCCGATATTTTATGGACCACAGGGAGAGTAGCTACAGACTTGGATCTGGTAGTTCAGTTGTGATTTCGGGAGGTCTAGCCAAAATCACTAGTTATCTTAGTCAGTTTCTTTTAGCAGTTTATTTGTACCGAATTTGTCTCCGGCATACTTTGTTGAGACTTGGATATTATTGTTGAGTTAGATTATTTCTATTTAGACTTGTGTTTGATTTATTTATTTCTTCGATATCTTATCGTGCTGTAGTTATGTGATTGAGTATGTTGTTCATATTATATTGTGTTATCCGTGTCTCCTTATGGAGTTGGATACTCGTACGAGATTGTTTAGATAGTGCATTGACCTAGACAGCGTTCTACCGCCGATGCTGCGGCGTAGGCTGGACGTACCCACGTACTCGTGTCCCAATTCCGGGTGCGGGTCGTGACACATCACCACCACCACCACCCTCAACCACGACCACCACCACCATTACCATCACCTCTCCCCTCCCCCTCCCTTGACCTACTGTTGCTGCTTCTTAAACTACTGCTGCTGCTGTTATTTCATTGCTACTGATGTTGTTGTTGTATAATTCAATCCCTACTTGCTTCTTTGTATATGCTATATTATTATTTCACGTATTTATTATTTAGTCGGCTTATTTCAAGGTTTCTGTGGATACATCATTGGACGTATCGAAAGTAGAGTGGACTAGAGCCTCGCAACAAGGACGCGATTGCACCATTCACGCTCAGGCGAGTGGTCGCTCATCTCTCATAATAGTCCATTAAACTCAAATTTATATGCACTTAATTTTTGGCATAAATTAGGATTTGGAGGAAATTAATAATTAAGCTAACCAATTAACTAAATTAAATAACCATTATTTAATTGCTTCATTTGGGATAGCATAAATAATGCTTAGTTGCTCGTTGCTATAGTCTAAAATCTTTACCTCACATTCTGGTTAGATATCATTCTCTTTCTATCATAATTGATAGATGTACCCCTACCTAGCTAGTATCATTAATGCTTACCTAGCTAATTTGCATGTAAATGGTACCTATAAAATTACATCATTTGTTTTATTTATTAGTTGTTGGAGTTTTAATATATTTACCTTTCCTTAACTCTAAATCATGTGGCCACTAGCATACAACACTATATTTATAATTGTGTCGGTCATGGTTAGATTCACATAGATGTAGTTATTTACCTTGGTGTTGGGCTTTTCTTTTTACTGTTAGGGCCATTTTCTTGATAGTTAGACCTTTATTTACTACTTACTTATTAGTCCCCTTTATATACGATGCTAATGATGTTTCCTTGAACATGTGAACTCTTTAATACTCACTTCTCTGTGTGTCCGACAGGTTGTGCCGTGACTGGGATTATTGTGTGGATATGGGTTTGTGAGTCCATCGGGTTGTGCCATTGACATAGACTGGGTATGGATGGGTTGTGGCCCTTATATTTTTGTTTGTAGGTTTGTGAAGACATAGAAAATATAAAGGAGACTCTGCCAAAATTTATGAAAACTTTTAGTTTAAATTTGGAACAGGTTGCTTGACTTGATTTGGAACAACTTGCTTGACTTGACTTGGAACAACTTGTTGACTTGTGTTTTGGAATAGCTAGCTTGACTTGCACCTTTAGAATAGCTTGATTTTATTATTTTGTGATAATTAGATTACCTTTGATGTTTGCACTTTGGTGTTTCACTGCGTTACTTGGTTGTTCTCTTATCTTCCATCATTATGTGTATATGTATTATTTTTATGTAACTCATATGCAGGCATATCCACACACAGGTATAAAACTCCTACCAAATCTTTTAACTCATGTCTTTAGTTACATTGTATTTAGTTCATACTCGTACCTTATTGTAGCTTACTCTTATTATGATTAAATTGATAGGATAGACAAAGTTACATACCTAAGTATATATTTGTGTTTGATATACTGTTATGATTGCGGCTTCCTTTAGACCCTCGCTCTCCCCGAATTGACGGGCTGGATTTGTGTATCCAAGTTTTCGGGAAGTGAGTGACAGAGGATTGATCCAGCTATGCCACCACCGAGGAGTCAGGTTAAGGCGTCAGTACCCGTACAGTCGTGGGTACCCTTACCTCGTATCGTTATCTTTATCCTTCATATATACTTTTCGTATCCTTTTATGAGGAGCGATATGTGCTACCCATGGTATTCTACTTATTAGTTTAGTTTTTATATATCCATGTTCTTGTGTTTCAGACATATTCAAACATAAATGCTACCGGATGGCCAACTTTATTATTATATGTTCTGTCTTGATTCCATTACCCATGTGGTTGAGATATAGTAATAGGCCAACCATAGGTTATACATGCTAGAGTACCCAACTATAAACAGCTTATTCAGGTACCGTTGGGCAAGAGTCCACAGTAGATATGGCTGGCCATTACCACATGGCTCAGTTCCGTGTATTTTGGGACTGGGGCATAACACTATGGCTTTTTGTTTGAAACACAGAGAAAAACCATGCTTCTTCAATTGTCATCGGTAATTTCTGCTGTCGGATCATCCGTTCCGGAGGAACAAGAATGCATTTCGTGCCGGCGTTATGGAGAAGGCAAATCCACCTCCAAGGTGGCCCAGAGACAAGATATGGGAAGAGGTTAAAGATTTACCAAGTGATATCGAAGAGCATACTAAGGGGAACAAGTGCGATGGATTTGGTTACACTCATAACTGGACGAAGAGGAGCATATTCTGGGATCTGCCATATTGGAGCACTAATTTGATCAGATATAACCTTGATGTCATCCATATCGAGAAGAATGTATTTGACAACTTAATTAATATTATGATAGACGTAAAAGGGAAGACGAAAGACAATCCTAAGGCTAGGTTAGACTTGAAAGAAATATGCAGACACCCTGCGTTGCATTTGATAGAGGAAGGGAATGGGAAGTATAAGCGGCCTAAGGCAATTTTCTTACTGGACAAGGAGGATAAAGGAAGACTTTGTAGGTGGATTCATGGGGTTAAAATTTTTAGACGGGTACGTATCGAATATGAGAAGATGCATTGACCCGAAGGAGAATAAACTGACGGGTATGAAGAGCCACGAATGTGACGTATTTATGGAGAGGTTAATTCTAATTGTATTTTGGGAATTCATACCGCAAGTAGTTTCAGATCCATTGACTGAGCTTAATATATTCTTCAGGGATCTTTGTTCTACAAAGTTGATCATCTAGAAAAGCAAGAGAATGACATTATGGTAATACTGTACAAGCTTGAAAGAGTGTTCCCTTCTGCATTCTTCGACTCTATGGAGAATTTGCTAATTCATCTTTCTTACGACGTACGTGTTGGTGGGCATGTCGGTTATCGGTGGATGTACCCTTTCGAGCGTCAATTGAACCACCTAAAGAGAAAGATGAAAAATAAGGCACGGGTCAAAGGTTCTTTTTGTGAAGCCTATGTTCTTGAGGAGATTAGAAACTTTTGCTCGATGTATTTCAAGCCGCATGTTGCTACTAATAGAACATGAGTTTCCAGAAACGACGACAAATATCAGAAATCTAATGATACAATACTGAAATTATTCAATGCTTTCAGTAAGCCTTCAGACAAAATAAATAAGAGATATCTGAATGACGACGAGCTAAGGGCTGCTCAGTTGTATATATTACTCAACTACGGCGAGGATGAAGTGGAGAAGCTAGTGGAGTAAAGTTTAAGTTATCTTAATATAATATTATACGCTAATATTGTTATACTAATCGGGGATATTTTGTTATTTTTAGCATATTTAATGATAAGGTGAGGTTGATGAGATCATAGGTAATAAATGAAGAAATAGAACTGGAAATGAGACTTCATTTTCCTTCTTGGTTGAGTACATATTATAAGGATATTTTTGTGTATGCACTATGCACAATAATTGAACTTAATATTATTTCCTTGGTATTTAGGTCGATCGTCCCCACACAACACTCGAGAATGAGTCTATTAGAACTCTAGCCAAGGGACTAATTTATGCCGTCAAAACTAGCCAAACGACTGTGTGAATGGGTTTAGGTTCAAGTCAACAAAAGCCTCGATAAGTGACTGTCACGACCCGCACCCGATGTTCGATCAAGCTGTTCAGTACCGCAGACTTCCCAGCTCCGACGTTGCCGAGAGCGACGACGTTGAGGAAAGTGGAGCTCCGTTTCGACGAGGAGGAAGAGGAGTCTGGTTGTCGAGGTGGAGAATAGATGGAGGGGTGGTTCTAATGGTGATGGTGGTAGTGCTGGGGGTAGCCGGCCGGCGCAGCAGCCGAGCAGTAGCAGAGCAGCAGCGGAGCAGCAGCGGCTGAGCAGTAGCAGAGAGTCGGGCTCGGGCCGGAGTTCAGTGCAGCGCCGGACTGATCAGGAGGAGGAGGATGATGGATGATGAATGGATGGATGAAGCCGAGGAACACAGCAGGGAGGGGTGAGAGAGACCGCCGGAGTGTAGACAGCGGCCGCCGGAGGAACTGTGCTCGGCCGGGTGCTGAATGGGGGGTGAACAGTGTTCCCCCCTTCTCTTCTTTTGAATTCAAATAGAACCAAAGAAAGAAGAAGAAGGGAAGAAGAAAAGAAGAAGAAGAGAAGAAGAAAGAAAGAGAAGAAGAAAGGAAAAAGTTTTTCCTACGTTGGGTTGAGGATGGAGGAGAGAGAGAGGAGGGGGCTTGCTTGGGGATTAGGGTTGATGGTGACATGACATAAATAGGGAGAGAGGGTGTTGATGGAGGGTGGTGATTGACCCCCTAGAATGAGTGGCCCAGATTGGTCATGGAGAAAATAATTCATGTGGGGATGAGGGTGTGAGGCTAATTAAATAATTATTAGGCTCCCTCATTGTTTTAAACAAATGAGGTGTTGACAAAAAAATGCAAATTTGCAAATTAGCCCCCTTAAATTTGGGTATTTGCGCAGACACATAAAATGACAAAAATTTGGCGGGCGATTCGGGGTCCGGTGTTTTGTAGGGTCAGGGGACACTGTAAGATCGGTATGGGCTCAAATGGCAGGGCACTGGAATTAAATTGGGATTTCATAATCGGTTAAAATAGTATCCTCAATTTAATTAGAAATAAAATGCAAGTTGTGTTCTAAAATTAATTAGGAGTACATGGGGCCAAAATCAGGTCAGGTCATCAATACCAATAATGAAGTAGACTCAGAACAGAATATTACCCTAATTTGGGCCGCACGAAAAATAGGTCAAGATTGCCTCCAATTTTCGATTGGAACGCACAACGATACAAAATAGGGATTTATTAATTAACGTCCGCGACGATTTTTGTGCGGCTAGAAATAATGCACAGAGAGCACAATTATGAGTTGCAAAAATAGCAGAATGGAAGGCGGGCATGTCTAGGGTAAGATTATGAAATTTGTTGGAAGAAAGAAGTCAGGATACTGCTCCAAATATCGAAGCAAAGACAGGGTGCAATAATTAAATAAATTACGGTAATTAATTATAACCTCCAATAAATAAATTCTAAAATAAAATAATTAAACACAGAATTCTATAATTCGGACGGCGTTCATCTACTGGGCTTCTAGGTCAAGTCTGCTAGCAAAAATAAATGAACACTGTATATAATATTATATTTAAATTACACATCACACATTTATTTAAATCAAATATACTATCATGCAATTAATTAATATTAAATATTGTAAAAAGTCGAAAATACCCCTGTTTTCGGAACGTGGTAGTGACAAGTCTACCCACCTTAAAAGAATTTCATCCTCGAAATTCAAAATTCTCATAGTAGCGTTTACTCATACACATTATTATTTCCAAAAATAGTGAAATTCAACAACCCACAAAATCCTGAAATAATCTGCCTTGTCGTTTCGCAATTTTTCAAAAAATTTCTGAAATATTCTTAAAATAAAAATCAGATTCCATCTCCTCACAATTCCCATGAATTTAAATAAAAATTTATACTCGGAATTTGATATCTGTTCCTCAAATTTAATTTCAATCAATGTATTGATTCTCGTCCCAAAAAAAGTCTGAATCCAAACAATAATCCATCAATGATCTGATTCTTCAGTTTTCTTTTTCCTCAAAATACTTAATAATACGACACTTATGGATCCTTCAAATGCAACGTCCGCAATAATAAAATTTAAATTACTATATTGCAATCAAATATATATACTGATAATTTTCCAAATTTTCCTCAAATTTAATGATAACTTATATCACAATCAACCTTCCTGAAATTAACAATCATCAATTCTGCCATGTTTAAATTTTTAATCCTTTATTTAAATCAAAGGTTATCCTCGAATTTTTAATCATCTTGTTAATCATCTTGTCTCTCCTGTCAAGTCATAACTCCTTTATGAATCTTTGTCATGGTCAAACTCCAATAATCATGGTCCAAGAAAAATCTTTCCTACAATCATACAACATGCAACCTAAGGGGATATGTACGGTCATGGTGTCTTTTGTCATGGTATTGCAGTCTCTGCATCAGGGGTACTACTAACTACATTATAACAAGAATCATGCATACAAGCTACGGTACTAGGGAATCAATCAATCAATCAAATAGAGGGGAACAGAAGGAAGAACAAACATAGTCTTCTAACCCATTACTTGGATATCTTCATCCTCTAATATACACTTAACTCTGGCACATTCACTAACTAATTCCTATTCCTGTACACTGGTACCCATATCAACTAATCATTAATCCACAAGATCCCTAAATATATCAATATTGCACACACATGTCTATTAACACCTAAATCTGATGCCAAGAATCTCTAATATAACCATGATTCAATAATGCATCCAAGTTTTATACCTCTATCTCTTTAGTACAATACTCAGTGCCAGTTCCCGTTCCTACTACAATTGTCCATACTATTTTCTCATCACTCCAGTGCACACCAAGTGTAACACCATACTAAGTACTGCTCTTTCCAATACAACCTTAGATGGACACCCAAGTCAGTCTGCGGTGCCATCTCAATCCTGCTCAAGTTATCATATCCTTATACATGTATATCGTCTACTCATATATTAATATTCATATCTCTCATCTACCATAAAATTAATCCTCAAAATAATCGTCAAGGTTTAACTTCTCGTTCAACTTAAAAATAATTGCATATACCTCCTCAAAATTAAATACTCAAATATCAAAAAAATTTAATCACTTTTAAAAATCCTTATAGCTTTGACTATGTTTATTGAATTGAATTCGAATACACAAAATTTAATAACATAAAATCTCATCTCCTCAAAAATTCTTTAAAAATTGAAATTCATTTCCACTCTACAAATTATGAATTTAAATCCACAAGCATACATATAGATACTCCCAGTCTCTAATACTCAAGGTCCACACAAATACACCAATTATCTACAACCTCAGCTGTGTACTGAAATTTGTACTGCCCGGATTACTTGCAATATCATTTCCAATAATCCAAATTATCATCTCACATATTTTCTTCAATGATTTTCTATCTATATTACTTAATACACCAATCTATTTGTCATCACACGAAGTACTTACTGTCATTTGCACCTTGCTCAACAAATATTTGATATAGAATCACTAGCACTATTGGTATGGTAACGCTAGCTTCATCATTAGATTAACTCATCAAACTTATTACAAATCACGATCACTTGCACTTTCTATAATACCAATACTAATTATAATAACACCTATCATAGAACTATTGCTACAAGGTACTATGCTATGGGTATCTCTAGATTAATGCCTAATGCTCCCATGTCCAACTAAGAAACACTTACAACTCACAAGTCACACTCAGTCAAACTAATACAAGACACAACCAAAATTGCAAGTCACTAATTATCATACTAACAAGGAATCCTCAAAGAAAATAAGCTCAAAAAGGAACTGGATCAAGGACGGAAGGTATCTTTACTGCTAGTAAAAAAAAGAAGCGATGGAACAAAGTCCTGGAATAGCGAAAATAGATAAGTCTTGAGATGATACTTTAAGAACCAATTTAAGATACAACCTGATAATCATACACGTCTGTCAGAAATCATGACACACAGAATCCTCGCCACGCCAGTAAGCATAGATGCGATAAACGACAGGTTCCGTAACTAAGGTATGCAACCCTATAATCATGTCATCTAGAATCCTCGCCACGCCAACCGGTATGGCTGTGAGAGACCCTAAGTTTCATAACTATAGTATGTACATCCAAGTCAGGTTCCTACGTTCTTGTCACGACAGCTAATATGGCTGCGATAAACTCTAGGTTCCATAACCAAAGTAGACGTTTTACCTTTCTCACTATCCTCATCAATATATGTCATCAGATGATACCGTAAATTTTAGCCCATAAAATTCATCTCGATATGAAATCAAAACTCAACAACGATACCAAGAATTAAAGTTAACAACTGGTCAACAAGAATCAAACTCAATATCAATAAGTGGGAACGAACGAAAACAAGGAGGAAGGATTTAAATTGGAATTTATAATGAGATTCTCAAGGGTCGTCCCAGGAATCTCTCAAATAATTTGTGATTGAGTATCCTCTCTCATCCTAGTATCCTATGTCCTAGATCCTATCGCAGGCACGCAGTAGTGTAACAAAGATGCCACACTACCACGACATCGCACAACTCGCGAAGTCAGACCTGCATGGGCCACCACTAAAAACGTGTCACGACCCGCACCCGATTTAGGGGCACGAGAGCGTGGGTACGTCCAGCCTACGCCGCAGCATCGGCGGTAGAACGCTGTCTAGGTCATGTAACTATCTAATCAACTCACGTGAATACCCAACTCCATAAGGAGACGTGGATATCATAAAATAATGCTAGAAATACTCAATCACATAAACTAAAGCACGATGAGATATCAATGCAAGCAAGAAATACAAGACAAGTCTAACGACAAAATAATCATACCTGCAATCATTAACTTCCAATCCCCAAGTGTGTTGGAAACCAGTCTACTAAGGTCACAGTCTGGAAAAATATTTTCCAGTCAGGAAGGAGCAAAGTACATCTCTAACTAGCAGTTCTATATAAATGACATAAACTATGTAGCAGTTCTAGATGGAAATATACCGGATGCATGTATAGGTACGAAAAATGTACAAGGAAAGAAATACTGGAAATACTGTAAGTAAATGCAAGAAAAGAAACAATATGTCAATGAGCAAGAAACCTATGACTAAGTGTGTGAGTACTAGCTTTAACATATGATCGGCTTGGGAACTTGATCAGGCTGGTTACATGTGATTAGCTATTATTCATGGAAGGTCAGGCTAACCGTTGGTTAGCTATGATGCATGTAGAGGTCAGGCTAATCACACGTAACAGCTATGAGGCACGAAGATGGTCAGGCCGCACCCGACGTGAGATGTGGGGTGAGCTATGATGCATGAAAAGTTGGGTATGATCACATATCTACACTAAAATACTCCCCAAACCCCCGACTGGTATAGTAGATCCAATCATGGTACGCTATGGCACGGGATTCCCTAGGGAGGTAGCAAATCTCCCCGGGTCTCAGTGTCTGTACTTGCACAAGATATCAAGGAAATAAGTCTTGTACAAGCTACACCATGAATAAGAAATAACATCTTATGACGAGATCCGTGTATACCAATCCGTGTAACCAACGTGTCAAGAAAATGGATATTTACACTAGATACAGTGAACATAGGAGATATCATAAATTAGAAACTAATCAGAGAAATGTACTCGCCTTGGGTCCTTAGCTGGTGAATACCGAGGTCCTGTTCCAGAGTATTGCCTGGGTAAACCAACAGTCCTATAAATATATCACAATTATAACACTTGTATCAGATGCTACCCTAACACACAGAAGAAATATACTGGCCTCAGGGCTATGCCAGGCATGGCACTGGTCAATCTAGGGTCAGTGTGCGTCAAATTGTACGGTGTCGCGTCTGCGATTGCTAGGCAAGGCAGACGATAAAATGGTACGGGGCTTGCCAGTACGTCAGTGTACGCGTGGCAGACTGCTAATAGTTCACAGGGTCTCAAGGTCATGTGTAAATGCAGGGTATCCGTATTTACACTCGGGTCATCTAGTACCCATATATATAATATATATATACTACTAACATACATACATATTATTCATTTGGTATAAAAATAGATGTGTATTTATTTTCTTTAAATAAAACTAATATTTGTATGTATATATATATATATAAAGTAAGGACAATACTGTATGTTTAATTATATAACATCCAATAGGACTTACCTGGTCATGCTCAAAGTTGCATAGATATATTTGTTGGACCATTAGACTCCAAAGTAGCAGCTGAGCAATTGATCTCAAACTTCCCTGTCTCTCCATCTTCCAGCTTTGGTGTCAGTATAGTAGCTCCCTTGGGCTTCTTCGTAACATGGCCAGCAGACCAAGAAGATGGATCCTGTTTGAGTTTCATAATTGCGGAAACTAGAATCTGCTTTCCAACCATATCCTTCATCCTTTTTCACCAATTCATCTCGACTTATAATTTTATTCTTCAACTCTTGATGATGAAGTAACAATAATTTCCATCACTATTGGTGATACTTTATCTTGAATTTCTTGAAGTAGCACAGTGAAAGGAAGCCATGGAGAGGTGGGGCCAGCTGGCTCAGGGATGACAGAATGAGTAGTTGAATAATCTGAAATGTTGGCCTTTTAGCAACATGGAACCAGATATCCCGGAGCCCAAAGAAGTATTCTCGAGTATTGGGGGGCAGCTTAAAACTAACAAGATACTCCGGATGAACATAACTGCTCAGGTGGGTAGGCCATACCATGTAACACTTTGGACTCGAACAATCATCAACCCCAGAATCATATTCACCATTACTGGGAAAGTACTGCTTTGATCCTAGATTGACTTGCTCTGTATTGCCCAAGATAACTCGGCACAGGATCATGTATTGTACTTCTTTTTCGTCATTATCACAGAATTTACACTAGCAAGAGAATGGCTTTCTGGTGTGAGATACAAGGCAGTTCCACAAGGCCCTCCTTTCGTTGCCTTCCCACACATCATGGCAAAACCATGAAATAGAACCCCAGCAAGATCTGATTTCCCCGCGCCAAACCATCCATACCGTACATTTGCATCCCCACGCTCCTCTGCAGTCACCCTAATCCGTGTCTCGAAACTTCAGCCTATTCTTCCCAGTGGCATCCTTAGGAGCATACCGGTGAAGTCTGCAGGGTGGTCGGACTGCATGGTCGAGGAGAACGCCGTCAGCGGTTGGAAGGTCGTCAATGACGTTCAGTCGGTCGGCGGGATGCTGCTGTTCATCGAGGGATGTTCGATCAAGCTGTTCAGTACCGCAGACTTCCCAGCTCCGACGTTGCCGAGAGCGACGACGTTGAGGAAAGTGGAGCTCCGTTTCGACGAGGAGGAGGAGGAGTCTGGTTGTCGAGGTGGAGAATAGATGGAGGGGTGGTTCTAATGGTGATGGTGGTGCTACTGGGGGTAGCCGGCCGGCGCAGCAGCCGAGCAGTAGCAGAGCAGCAGCGGAGCAGCAGCGGCTGAGCAGTAGTAGAGAGTCGGGCTCGGGCCGGAGTTCAGTGCAGCGCCGGACTGATCAGGAGGAGGAGGATGATGGATGATGAATGGATGGATGAAGCCGAGGAACACAGCAGGGAGGGGTGAGAGAGACCGTCGGAGTGTAGACAGCGACCGCCGAAGGAACTGTGCTCGGCCGGGTGCTGAATGGGGGGTGAACAGTGTTCCCCCCCCCCTTCTCTTCTTTTGAATTCAAATAGAACCAAAGAAAGAAGAAGAAGGGAAGAAGAAAAGAAGAAGAAGAGAAGAAGAAAGAAAGAAAGAGAAGAAGAAAGGAAAAAGTTTTTCCTACGTTGGGTTGAGGATGGAGGAGAGAGAGAGGTGGGGGCTTGCTTGGGGATTAGGGTTGATGGTGACATGACATAAATAGGGAGAGAGGGTGTTGATGGAGGGTAGTGATTGACCCCCTAGAATGAGTGGCCCAGATTGGTCATGGAGAAAATAATTCATGTGGGGATGAGGGTGTGAGGCTAATTAAATAATTATTAGGCTCCCTCATTGTTTTAAACAAATAAGGTGTTGACAAAAAAATGCAAATTTGCAAATTAGCCCCCTTAAATTTGGGTATTTGCGCAGACACATAAAATGACGAAAATTTGGCGGGCGATTCGGGGTCCGTGTTTTGTAGGGTCAGGGGACACTGTAAGATCGGTATGGGCTCAAATGGCAGGGCACTGGAATTAAATTGGGATTTCATAATCGGTTAAAATAGTATCCTCAATTTAATTAGAAATAAAATGCAAGTTGTGTTCTAAAATTAATTAGGAGTACATGGGGCCAAAATCAGGTCAGGTCATCAATACCAATAATGAAGTAGACTCAGAACAGAATATTATCCTAATTTGGGCCGCACGAAAAATAGGTCAAGATTGCCTCCAATTTTCGATTGGAACGCACAACGATACAAAATAGGGATTTATTAATTAACGTCCGCGACGATTTTTGTGCGGCTAGAAATAATGCACAGAGAGCACAATTATGAGTTGCAAAAATAGCAGAATGGAAGGCGGGCATGTCTAGGGCAAGATTGTGAAATTTGTTGGAAGACAGAAGTCAGGATACTGCTCCAAATATCGAAGCAAAGACAGGGTACAATAATTAAATAAATTACGGTAATTAATTACAACCTCCAATAAATAAATTCTAAAATAAAATAATTAAACACAGAATTCTATAATTCGGACGGCGTTCATCTACTGGGCTTCTAGGTCAAGTCTGCTAGCAAAAATAAATGAACACTGTATATAATATTATATTTAAATTACACATCACACATTTATTTAAATCAAATATACTATCATGCAATTAATTAATATTAAATATTGTAAAAAGTCAAAAATACCCCTGTTTTCGGAACGTGGTAGTGACAGTGACAGCCTCTTGGATCTCGATTCTACGAAATATAGTTGTTTGTGTATATGATCTTCGAGCTACAAAGAAGTCGATTAGGCAATAATTTCTATGGCGTCGAACGAAAGATTGTGGAGTTGACATATAATTATGGAACATAGCCTACTAAGATCGTGTTATTCATGTGTGATTGGTTCGATCTGATCCAAGATCAAGGTTAAAAAATAGACAAGCATGGTCTTGTGGATATAATCTACCGGCATCGATATCAAGGCTATGAACCATTTATCCTATCAAGTCAGGCTCAACTCGTGTACTTTATAACTTATCTTAAACGAGGAACAACGAGGTCGAACTGATGGACAATATGCAAAACAAAAGCTAAAAATATCTTTGACGTTAACTAAATATCTTATCAGGAGGATGAGCTACCTATTGTAACAAATATTGTAGATGTGGACTCAATAAAATTTCTTTATTATACGTCTAATCGTGTGAAAGAGGTAGAATTATCCGAAGAGGAAGATGAAGTAGATGAAAGTGAAGATGAGGAAGAAGAGGAAGAAGAGACAAGAAAAATGAAGAAGATAAATTTTCAGAAGAGGATTGAAAGTAAAATAAAATCTATTTAGAACTCTAGCCATGTACTATTTTTTAATGTGGAATATACCATCTATTTTTAATGTGGAATGTGGTTATTGTGTGACTGTGATACTTTTATATTGCGCTTATTGTGTGAAAGTTATACTTTTATATTGTGCTTATTTTGTGACTGTGATAATTTTTTATTGTGATATTTCGTACTCAGGAAATTCAACGGAAGGTTGCTCTAGGTCTGTATATTTTGATGAACTGTTATAAGTTTGTGTATTTTTTTATCATCATATGTTATTATCAGGTATGACAGGACGACGATGATCATACAAAAGTAGATCCTATAGACGAAGTGCTCCTCCGGTATCGGCTACTAGTTCTGGATCCTCGTCACAGAGTACTCCAGAGTACCGACCAGTCACATCTCTAACTCCGTCGATGGTATGTGGCATTACTCCTAGGACTAGCAGTTCTATGCCTGAGACTACTCCCCCGTCCATCCTTCCTCCTACAGCCGGCACCAAGGAGATAGAGGAGCAGATGGAGGAGGTCGAGCCGACTCCGTTTGTGCATGATCAAAGCGATCCTCCATGCGCGCCTCCGAATGAGACGATGATAGAGATTTGGAGGGACGGGCCTAGCAAGTAAGTTAAATAGTTAATATTTTCCAAATGATTATATCTACATATTCATGAATTTAATTATCGTTGTATATATATCGTCCCTCGGTGGTACAAAGGGCACTGGAGCTTTTTCTGAGGCAGAACTATGGTGGACCTTAGATCAACTACTCAGATGCTCCGGAAGATAGAAAGATATTTTAGTTTGCCTAAGAGTAAGATATTGCTTGAACATATTTCACTATCGCTTGTGTTTCAAGATAACCATATCGTGCTTGAACTTGTTCAGAGAGGGCGGCTAGTTCGCACAGAGATAGATGGTTTGCTGGTTCATCTCGTCTGCATCCTAGAGTTTATCTGATAGTGTTTCATGCATTCGCATCGGTTGGACAATGGCTATTGGTGAAGAGCTGAACCTTGGTCACGGCTGCTACCATGATAGTGAAAAGCAACCATGAGTCACAGGTGCTAATAGCATCAGATAAATGAGTCATTGGCTAGCTGGATTATCGCTACCGATCCTGAGTTTCTCTGGGATCGAAAAGCATATAGATAGTTCATCGTGTTGGCTTGATAGAGGATAGTTACCAGATGGTGCATTGTCCCTAGAGTCTTTGAGTATAGCTCACGAGACACACTGCGTACACCCTGATAGTAGAACAATCAACTTGCCTTGTGTGCTTGAATGAATCAAACATGAACTCTGTTTTCAAAGATGTTTCCAAAAAGAAAGTAATATGACTTCGTCCCTCCTGCATGAAACGAACCTAGGTAAAACTAGAAAGATCACTAGTAATATAATATTTTATAACATGATTACTTAGTGTTGGTTTTAGTGAATGTTGCTTCTGTTCAGTTGATTTTAGACTCACCAGTACTTTCTCCAAAGTGCTGAGCCACCAGCAGTTTACTTGTTCGCAGGTGTTGGATCGTCCAAGGAAGCGATAGGCGTGCCTCATCCCCAAGACCCAAATATCTGGTTTTGATTGCCTTGAGCTACTTTCGTATAGAGGGGCATAATGTATGGAACGATGATATTGTATTCAGAGAATCATGTGCCTCGATTTGCCCCATATACTCAGATGGATAAATGCTTGCAACATTGTCCTCCGCTGCTTACTCGATTTGATGATAGCCACAACTTTAACGATGTTGCCTTGTGTGGGTGCAACCCCAGGCTCGCACGACATCGCGTCCCGATGGCAAACGATAATATGTGCCCCGCAGGAGCATCGAGGTGCGGTGATTCGCGCCCGACGGGGGCGTTGTCGGGACCTTCGAGATCGAGGCATGACATAATGGTATCAGAGCGATTCGATTCTTTGCCCATTCTATTGCCTTCGACTCTGAGATGTGCTCGATATTGTATTGCAATAGAGCGTTCCATACAATAAGTCCTTAGATATTCTCAAAGTTGTGCAAAAAGTTTCTGGATTTGATTTGTTGCTTGAGAGTTGTGCTTTCGTGCTTGTGTTTTGCTAGAGTTTTTGATTTAGAATAGTGAGGGATGAGGACTATCGCTGCTCGGGATATCGAAAAATTTCTCCTTGAAGTTTCGAGGATAAAAATTTTTGTTGGTGGGTAAGTATGTAGTGTCCCGCTCCGTGTTGACACTATGTAGAAGAGATATCGATTTGCTGACTCAAAAAGAATATCTTTCTTAAGAACTCCTTGTTGAACCAGAAGATGACTGATCAAGGTGAGTGGACATAAACTTTGTTCTCTGATTCTTGCACGCCTTAATAATAAATCTGAGTTTTTGAATGCTCGTTTGCTTAAGAAGATAGTTTCATAAGAAGAATGATAGAACCTGCCTTTGCATGCTTAATAAGAGAACTCACTTGTCTTTGAAACAAACTTGCCTACTTAACTAGAGAACTTGAAACGCTTGTCTAAGAGTAAGAGATTGCTTGAACATATTTCACTATCGCTTGTGTTTCGAGAGAACCATATCGTGCTTGAACTTGTTCAGAGAGGGCGGCTAGTCCGTACAGAGATAGATGGTCTACTGGTTTATTTCGTCTGCATCCTAGAGTTTATCTGATAGTGTTTTATGCATTCACATCGGTCGGACAATGGCTATTGGTGAAGAGCTAAACCTTGGTAACGGCTGCTACCATGATAGTGAAGAGCAACTATGAGTCACAACTGCTAATAACATCAGATAAATGAGTCATTGGTTAGCTGGATTACCACTACCAATCCTGAGTTTCTCGGGGACCGAAATGCATATAGATAGTTCATCGTGTTGGCTTGATAGAGGATAGTTCCTAGATGGTGCATTGTCCCGAGAGTCTTTGAGTATAGCTCACGAGACACGCTGCGCACACCCTGATAGTAGAATAATCGGCTTGCCTTGTGTGCTTGAATGAATCAAACAAGAACTCTGTTTTTAAAGATGTTTCCAAAAAAGAAAGTAATATGACTTTGTCCCTCCTGTATGAAACGAACCTAGGTAAAACTAGAAAGATCACTAGTAATGTAATATTTTATAACATGACTACTTAGTGTTAGTTTTAGTGACTGTTGCTTCTGTTTAGTTAATTTTAGACTCACCAGTACTTTCTCCAAAGTGCTGACCCACCAACAGTTTATTGTTCGCAGGTGTTGGATCGTCCCAGGAAGCGATAGGCGTGCCTCATCCCCAAGACCCAAAAATCTGGTTTTGATTGCCTTGAGCTGCTTTCGTATAGAGGGGCATAATGTATGGAATGATGCCATTGTATTCAGAGAACCCTGAGCCTCGATTTGCCCAGTATAGTCAGATGGATAAATGCTTGCAACACTATCCCTCCGCTGCTTACTCGATTTGATGCTAGCTACAACTTTAACGATGTTTCCTTGTGCGGACGCAACCCCAGGCTCGCACGACATCATGTTCCAATGGCAAACAATAATACGTGCCCCGTAAGAGCTCCGAGGCGCGGTGATTCGCGCCCGACGGGGGCATTGTCGGGACCTTCGGGATCGGGGCGTGACAACACTGGCCTGAGAAGATCGAAGAGCAGTTTCCTGCTAGGGCAGCCAAGCTGATCCGTGATGCGATCAACGACCAGAAGGTCTGTGATCGTGATGGAGAACCGATCCACGGTTGGATCACGCTTGAGCAGTGGACTGCGATAAAGGCAAGATTCTATGAACCAAAGTACAAGAAAAGTTCAGAGAAGGCAAATGCGGCTAGTTCGAAGACATGAAAGTGGTATGGTGGCTCGATTCCCATGACGGAATATTTTTGCCGTCTGGTATATATTCTATTGAATATATAGTATTTTAATGCAAGCAGGATAAGATTTTTAATTTTAATGACAAACAATATAATTTTTAACAAGTACAGAGTGGTGAGGACGCCAACATAGTGATAGTCTTCCTGGCCACCCATCGGAAGGGTGGAAAGCTTATCGATGAGAAGGCCACGCAGACCTATGTATATTTTACTACCCTGTGTTAGTTTTAATATAACTTAGAAAATATGCAAATAGATATCTATATAGTTAGAAATAAGTTAGACGTTAGCAACCACTTTTCTAGGACGAGTATCTTAAACTACATGAGTGGACGACTGCTAGTGCACCTGCAGAAGGAGGGGCTGGTACTTTCTCGCAGCCCTCTACAGCTCCGTCGGCAAACGAGCTCTGGAGATTGGTGGTCTTCAGAGGGGTACGTACTACGGTACGAGATCCTACGGTACCTATGTTGCGACGCAGTCATCCAGGGCCCCGTTTGTCAGTGTGCATTCATCGCAGCCTTCGTAGGCGTCGGCACGAGCCTAGGAGAGCGTTGACCATAAGATTGCTGACCAGCGTGACAAGTTGCTACGGAGGATTACAGAGAGGACACAGTCTGTGCCGCAGACGGACGATGCGGCGATCATCGCACATTTTGATTCTCTTGAGCATAGCCTTATGGAGCTCAGAACTCCAAGCCATACGATAAAGCACAGCCTTATGGAGCTCAGGACTATGGGCTAGACGACATAGTGCAGATTGGCAACTCTGGCCGCGTTTACGGAGAACAGACTGACGAAGCTGGAGGGGTCGCATATGGCCATGAGCAACTTACTTGCGAGGATCCATGCGGCGCAGGACTTGTTGAGCCGGTCGATGGCGGAGAACACTTTGAGGGTGGTATCTTCCATGGATTCATACAATGCTCGACTGCAAGCATTGGAGCAAATACGTCCTCCTGGTCCATCGACATTGATACCGCCTCCATCACTACCTCCTCCATCGACATCGGTGACGCTTTCACAGGAGCAGTATGAGTTCCTTCTATCCCAGATGCCCGGCGGTGCTCTTCCTGATTTGTAGTAGTCCTTGTTTGGACATATTTTAGTGTGTTTGTGTGTATTGTCCCATTCTTGGGTCTTTGATGTATTTATTTCATACTTTTTATTACATTTTGAGACGCATGTGACACTTATTTTAAATTTATTTATCTACTTCTTGGGACATTTTTAGTGTAATGTAACTTTGTAGATTTCTTTCTATGTGAGTTTAGTTTATTATTCATATTAACTGTACACCAAAATTTATCGGTGTTGAGTGTTCTACCGATGGGGTCGGCGAACCCAAGGAATTCAACGGAAGGTTGCTCCGGGTCTATTTATATAAACTGTAATTTTATAACTACATGTAGAGTTTTGTTGGGAAATATTTTACAAACTGTATTCTATTTTTTTAACTTTTTTTTCCAATTTAGCGACGTGTTGCGACGTATTGCGATATTTTGCGACGTATATTTACGTCGCTAAAAAGTATCGGAACGTCGCTTCCTGATACTAAAGACGTCACTAGTATGTCGCTAAACGTCGCTAACATGCTGACATGACGAAACTTGCCATGTCAGCATTGTTGTAACTAAACCTCGCTCATAATATCGCTAATGTAGCGGCGTTTTACGACCATATATTACGTCGCAATTTAACGATGACATGTCGTTAATCGTCGTATATTCTGCGACGTCGTGTCGTCGCAAATATACGTCGCTACAGTGACGGCTAGCGACATTTTTTTTGTCAGCGACCATAAAATTCGTGACACCGTAAAAACGTCGCTAATTACGTCTCTAAATTATTTTAGCGACGTTAGTTTGCCTATTAGCGACGTTTTTAGGCGTCGCTAATATGTGTTATTCTGGTAGTGCCTTTTTCAACACAAGTCATACTACAATAGTCATTGAATGAAAGAAAGAAATAAAAGTAAATAATAAATATTATTAAAAGTAGTGTTGTAACTATTTTGGTCACTGTATTAATTACACAGTATTTGAGATCTTGCAACTCTTGTTGTCATTTATATATTGTTTGGGGAGGGGAGAAAATGGAAGAAAGGATGTTGACAGAAAATAGGAGAAAAATGAAAAGTGGTTGTGTTTGGAAAGGAGAAAGGAAAAATGAAGGAGAATTTGAAAGAAAAAATCATGTGGGTTCCACTAAAAAAATTCTCACAAAAGTGAAAGATAATTGGAGAGAGATGATAGTAATTTTGAAGAATTTACCAAACTATCCCTAAAAAAAAGATAAGAATACATTATGATTTAAGAAAACGTAGGACTAAATAGTAATTATATCTTTATTTCACAAACAAACAAAAATTTATTTTTTTCACTTTTTCTTCCTTTATTTTTGGTTATCCAAACAAAAGAAGAAAAAATTAACTCACCTTTATTTTACTCTCTTTATTCTTCTTTCCCTCAATTTTTATTTTATTTTCCAAAACAGTTTCCAAACACATCCTGGCACGAACAACAGCTAAATAGACCTTTTTATTAAACCACTAAATTCACGTGCGTTCAAATAATATTTCTTTCTTTCTGATATTATTGAAAAATAATTTAAAATTTTAAATATATTTGAATTAAAAAATTTATATGCATATTTATATTTCAATTAATATTTATTAAATGTTTAGTTATATTTTAATTATAATTTGTTATGGATATATGTGAATAAAAGAGAGGATATTTAGTTATACCGAAGAAAATTTTTTTTTAATTATAATCTTTCATATTTTTTATTTAAATAGTTGAGAATTTACAAGCGACTTGAATGACTTATTTTTGAATCGTTTTCAAATTCCATTATAATTTTAGAGATAAAAGAAGAAGAAGAAGAAGAAGAAGAAGTGTCAATCCTTTCCTAATTTTTATGAGAATGACTTTTCTTAATGGATATGCATAATTTGGAGCGAGTCACGTAAGAAGCTTCATTAAGAATTTGTGCGATTCTTCCGAGGTTGGAGTCTTTGAACTGCCCACCACAATCAGTTGCTTGTTATCCATACATCTATGGATAGCTAAGGGAGTTTGTTAAGACGTTGATCACGACTCTTCCTCACTAGTAGTATAGTCATCAAACTTATTTTTTTCCAAATGTTGGACGAGGAAGTAGCATGCATGCTTAGACCGGAATATTGTATTAACAACTACAGTAGTTGCTGCTGACAACATGCAGCTGCATCGCACACAAACAATGCAGCGGTCTGTCAATCGAGAACGGTTCCAAGTGCGAAGTCGGCAAAAGAGATGCCAAAGTGCATTCCAGCTTGGTTATCAACATGTGGACCAAAATCCGACAAACCTAAATTGTGCTTTTACGAGATGAGATCCAATTGTCTTTCCTTTACCATATACAACCATAATGACCCAGTACCGTTTGCGTCTCTGTCATCATGATATCGGCACAAGAGAACCCTAAGATCAAGGTGTGTAAAATTACGGGCGGTCCAAAACTCGGTCTGGATCTGGTTCGGTCAAATTCGGTCCAGACCGGTCTGGATCCAGTCTCCGGACCCTGTCAATGGACCGGTCTGCTCCGGCCCACTACCCCCACGGATCCGGACTGGGTCGGAGGTCCCGACCTGTCTTAGCTTCGTTCGGGCCGGATCAAATTTGGTCTGTCCGGTTGTTCCGGTCCGCACCGGCCCAGTTGAGGCCGGATCGACTGATTTATAAATTATTATTATTATTTTTTGGATGTATCCGTTGGAAAATTCTTTTACTAAACTACCCCCATTTTAGTGGTTATTTTTTAACGTTTTAGGGGTATTTTGGTCATTTTGCTAAAAAATCAAAATATCCATTATAACAACTCTTTTTTGAGGGTATTTGGGGTCATTTGGTCCCAAAATATTCTTATAAATAGTCCATAATTTATGAAAAATAAACACAACACAATTTCTTCTCTTTTACAAATTTATTTCTCTCTTACAAAGTTTAGAAGAAATACAATTACAAAATTTAGAAGCAAAGCAATTACTGGAATCCAACTTCTTTCCTCTCAACACATTTTCTTACGATTTCTGTTACAAGCAATTTTAATATTACTGGAAAAAATTCTGATTTGAGATTTTTCTTCTCTCTCTCTCTGTGTTTTGGTAGAGAAGTAATTAATTTTGTTCTAAATTTTTTTGAAAAAATATATATATTTTTTAAATGGATGGGCAAGGTTCAAACCAACCTTTTGAAAATTATGATTATTATAATAATATGTTTGAAAATAATCATATTTCTAATTCTGTGCCACCGATACAAATGTCACCTCCTGAAGTTAGGAGTATGACTACGGCTACAAATGTTGACAATAGAAAAAAAATCTTTTTTATGGAATTATTTTATAAAAATATTTGTCACTGATAATGAGGGCGTCGCACCGGTTTTAGATCCAAAAGATCAAAAACCAATACTTAAGGCTGCGGAATGTAAGAGATGTAAGAGGGTTTACAAATAAATAAAAAATGCTGACACATACACTTTAAACATTACTGTGAAAGTTGCTATGGCAAAGACACACTGCAGGCTAGACAAACACAGCTAAGTACCAGTGGATAAGGATCTTCTATAAGTAACTTTACTTATTATGATGCTCGTAACAAGACTGAGCTAGAAAGATATATTATTTGTGAGGAACAACACTCTATATTTGGTGAGAGTAATTTCTATTATAATTATGCAAGTAATATCCTTAATCCTTGTTTTACTAAAATTTCTAGATCTACTGCTAGAGTAGAGGCTCTGAAATATTTTATAAAAAGATAAGCCTGCTTTGAAAGAAAGTTGTATGCATGTTAGTAAATTTGCTCTAACTTCGAATATATGGACTATAAGAAAATTATGCTTATATTTGTATCACGGCAAATTATATAGATCCAAGATGGATATTGCAAAAATACATCATTTGTCTAATGCTTTTAGAATTTTCACATACCGGCACTGTAATCGGTGGCGCTATAATACAATTTGTGCGTGAATATAATATTCACAATAAAATATTTTTGATTTCTTTTGATAATGATAGTAATAACACTTCTTCTAATAATGTTTTGAAAACACAATTTACACCTATGTTAAAAGGTAGACTTTTTCATGTTAGATGTGCTTGTCAAATTATTAATTTGATTGTACAAGAATGTCTTGAATTCTTTCAAATAAATTTAGAAAATGTTATATTATGTTCACAGAGTTTGAACACTTTTGCAAATAGAAAATAAGCTTTTAAAATTTTATGTACACAATATGATGTTACTTTTAGACAATTTATTAAGGATGCACCACATAGATGAAATTTTACTTAATGTTGAAATCTTCCATGAAGTTTAAAGATGTTCTTAAACATTATTGTAATGCTAATCCTAGTTTTAATTATCAAGTAACTAAGAATGATTGGTAATTGCTACTTCTAATTTTGAATTTTTAGAATTGTCTTACAATACTACAACCATTCTATTTGGAGTTTATTATCCAACTTCTCCTTTAGCTTTAACAAAAATTCTTAACTTGTCTCATTTATTTTCTAGATATAGAAATATTTCTAGTTTTGATTATGTGATTTTCAAAATAAAATCCAAATTTAAAAAATATTGGAGTAATATACTTCTTCTATATTGTTTGGCTTCGATTTTTGATCCCAAGATTAAATTAGATGGTGTATATATTTTATTAGACAAATTTGAAGAAAATATGAGACTTGACGTAGGTAGTTTAAAAGTATAAATTAAGGATATTTTTGATAGTTTAATTGCTTTATAAGAAGAAAAAGTTGTATACATCCGTTCTGGTACAACCGTTCAATGTAGTAGCTCTGGTTTTGTGTCTAAATTATCATATGCCAATAGTGTACTGCAAAGGAAAAAACAATTTTTTTTTCCCAACCCACTCAAGAATTGTCCGTATATCTAAATTCTTATGAAGAAGATAAAGATGGCTCTACAACTTATTATTCAATTTTAGAATGGCGAAAGAGACACAAATTTTTTTATCATGTACTTTCTTCTATAACACGTGATATTCTAATAGTCCCGATGTCCACAGTAGCATCAGAATCTTGTTTTAGTGCATGTTCAATGATGTTAAGCAAGAAGATGAGTCAGTTATGCATTCATGATTGGACTCGTGCTGAAAAAAGAACTCAAGACTCAAGAGATGAAAATTTCGATATCTCAGAGCTGAACTTTCAATCTCTTACTATGGATGACGCTACTGAAGGAGGAACTGAGCAATAAACTTTAACGAAAGACGGACGACGATTTTTTTTTAAAAGACTTATATTTTTTTTACAAGCTTTATGCAAATAAAATATTATTTATAAGTTTCTATTTTTTTGTCACTTAATGTTATAATACATTTATAATTTTATTGTCATTAATAAAAGAAATTTAGCTTTTTTTACTTAATGTTCTGAGTTGTTTACATTTAACTTATTTATTTTTATATAAATAACTTCTTTAAATTTCAAGTTATAAATTTATATTTAAATTAAAAAACAAAAGGAATTATACTTTTTTTTTCTATGTTATTCAAAAAAAATTTGAAAAAAAAAATTAACTTCTAAATATTTAGATTTTAACTTATACTTAAAAGTTATATAAATATTGATATAAAAAAAAATCAAATAAAAGTTTGTTACTTAATGTGTATATAAATTTTTACATAAATTATAAAAAAAATTTATAAAAAATAACTTATAAATTTCAAATTATACAAAATTAACTTAGTAACAAAAAAACCTATAAATTTTAACTTAAATTTATTAACATATAAGTTATATTATATAGATTATATTTAAAAAATATATAAACAAACGTAAAAAAAAAATTCATTCCTATGTGACAACCATTTTTTTCCTAACTCACAACAGGGTTAGAGATGCTCTAAGAGCATCTTCAATGCAAATGTGAAATAAATTGCGAGTTTGAAAAAAAAAATGGTTGCCACATAAGGAATCACAATTTTTTATTTCAAAATTTCTTCTCCAATGCAAGTGTGAAATAGATTGTGAAGTTGACATATCAATGACATGTCAAAGACAATGTAAAGTTGGTTGTCTAGATCTAGACAATGGACTTCACAATGCTTTATTTCTATATCATCAATTATGAATAAAAATATTTATAAAAAAAAGAAGAAGCGAAAAAATTGTCTTAGAAGTTAAAAAAATTAATTTTTATTGTCTTTTTAATATTTTTTTATCTCATTGTCTTATGTGAATATAATCTTGCTACATAGAAAAGATATTGTATTCAGAAATCACAACACAAAATAAGACAATAGGTAGGAGATGCTTAGGGCCTTGAGTTCTACATCAGCCAAATTCCAATCTTCTTAGACCTTAACAGCAACGATATACTAAATAAAACTAAAACACATAGAGACGGGTCCTTAGAAATAAATTGAAAAATAAATAGAAACTAGGCTGGTTGTAGGTTGTTGTACACCTAGAACTTATCTCCTTCATTAATAAAAGTTCACCAAAACAAGTAAATACAATAACATAAAAAAATAATGTTCCATCACTAGTTTGATATATTTTGTCGCTAAACAGTAATAGCAAAGATACAATGATCAAGAAATTTCATCGCTAGTTCATATGTCGCTATTTAATTTATGTTGGTGATCCGTCACTAGATCAATTAATCAGCGACGGACTTGGTGATAGAATATCAGCGACGGACTAGAGACTGATATATACGTCCGACTGATATATACGTCCCTAATTCAGTGACTAAGATTGAAGTTGTAAGATTAAAATTAATTTTTAGAACTAAAGTCAGCAAGAATTATAGTAGCATATGTGTATCATTTACACACAAATAAGAATTTATAGAGCGACATCAAACTAATAAATTGCATTAGAAATTAGTGCTAGGTTTTGAGAGATCTCACAATGAGGAGGACGAAAGACAGCAAGGACGGAGAAGAGGGCTCTGAGAGAGGGTCAGGACGTCAGTCAACTCGTCGGATGGAGGAGGAGAGTCGTGTCGACGTCAACATTCGAGATTCAGATAGAGGAGGAGGGGAAGAGAAGGGTGGGAGCCTGTGAGATCGATCAAAGGAGGAAGAGGAATTTTTGAGGGGGACTTTTGAGATCGATTTAGAAATAAAAAAAGGGTCATGTTATGCCAATATCACGACCGAACTGTTCCATCTCTTAGGCGTCGTTAGTTATTTTTTTACGCTTTAGCGACGATTTAGGGATAATTTTTTATGTGTATTCAAATAACATATTCGTTGGTAGTCATTCGATCTTCCGTCGCTAAATAGTGACTCAACTACTTCTGTCACTCTGGTTTTCGTCGGTATTTTAACGTATTTCTGTAATGTAAACAAATGGCATTACCAAATAATTAAGAGAGATTAAAGGGGAAGCTTTCCCTCTCAAAATAAGCAAATTATTCTTTTCATGTCTCGTCCCTCAAAAGTGAGCATCTATCTTCTAATAAGTAACTTGGTCCTTCGTTGAATGTACACTTGGGTTTCGTTAGTGGCTCTCTCTCTCATAAAAAAGCATGTCTTCCAGTAAGACCCAGCTCCTCGCTGAATAAACCCTTGGGTTGTCGTCTATGGTTCTTTTCCTTGCAAATGAGTGTTGAATTCCTAAGTAATGAATTGCCCTCTTTCTTAACAGAGACATTGCTTCCCTTCTTAGTCATTGTATTTGTTTCTTACCATAAATTTGGATCTCCTAAGGAAAAAATCCATGACTTAGAAACCCAAAAAAAAAAAAAAAAAGTTTGCAACTTAGTAACGAACAATTGAAATTTGTTTTCGAACTTCCTTTGGCCTTGGCAAAGAAGTTTCTTGAGAGCAATGATATTGGAACACATAGGACATTCTTTGCTTATCATGTGTTAAAAGTGCCAGATCCCTTGTTTACCACATAACATGTATGATTCACTACATCCAATGACTACTCATTGATGATTCAGGTTTAGAATCAACTCATTGATGATCCATGTTTAGAATCACGTACATATGTGTTGTATCCAGATATGTAGCTTCATGAACACACGTGTATTGATATCAATCATGAAGACCAGTTGCATTGTTGACTTATAATACTTCCTCATTGACATATGTTATTTGTGAGGTTTACAAAGATGGAAAAATAGTAGAAAATAAATGATTACCGCGCTTATTGGTCTTATGTAATCGAATACAAACTTTCTCTAATCAGCAAATCAGAAAGAAATCAGAATAGGGTTATCGTTCTTCCTTACAAACGTACTTGCAATTGAGAAAGAACGTTAACCGAAGTAAGAAGAAGAAGAAGGAGGAGGAGGAGGAGGAGGAGGAGGAGAAAGGGACAGAGTTGAAACTCTTGTTGGGGTGATGAGAACCACCGTTGCTCAAAGCAAGATTCGTCCTCAATCAACGATCTGCTCCCAGGAACCAGCAAGTTCACATGTTGAACTTCTTGAACGCTCGTAGTCACCTCTGACAACTCGAACGAACTCCATGGACGTAGGTGGCGGCCACAACAACTTTTTTTCTGTCTCATGATTTTTGTCCCACCATAAAAGGAGGCACAGAGAGAGTATTTATTGAGAAGAGTGGAAAAGCTACCCCTAAATCCAGTCACCGCCAATTATGGTAGGATAATAACGAATTAAATCAGAATCCTAAAAGATTAGGACTAATTTAAATTCGAATAAATCTACGACAACCATCCAGATTTGCAATCAGTGGAATCTGTTTAATCTGCGCATAAATCACGCGTTCAGTGCAACCATACCGCAATACGCGCACAGATATGCACACAGTATCGCTCGATGATTACGCTCGTAGATTACTCGATCAGTTATGCATGCAGAAACATGCACAGAAACGACACGCGAAATCTAGCTCAGAACCGCACTCAGAATCGCGCTCAGAATATGCGCGCAGAATTGCACGTAAAATCTTTGCGCAGAAACGTATGCATAAATTGTGCAAAACCTGGCGCATAAACGAGCGCACATGCGCTATAGATGCACACAAGAGACATGCGACGATGATGACGTGCTAAGTCTAAAGTGCGTCATCAAAGCGCCACTTTGTGCCCTTGAACCCGAGTCCGAGTCCGTCTCCGACTCTGAGTCGCTAAGAATATTTTTCAAGAGTGACAAAAAGCATAAATATTTTCTTGAGAAGTTTAACCTTAATCCTCTTAGGAAAATACCCCTACATTGCACCCACATATGCCCCACCACAACCCATGGTGCGCCACCACAACCCATGTGCATACCTCAATAACAAGCGAAGCCTTATTTTGAGATTTCACTAGAAGTTGTAGCTAATGTGGGACTATCTTTACTGGTCCTAAAAGAAAAACTCCAACAATCTACCACATATCTCAATATATATGGGTTGAGCTTTCTCCACAGTGAATATCCATCATGCATTAGGATAGATGTCGCTGACGACTTGAATCTTCTCGCATGGTTAAACAACAATACGATACAAGAATAGACTAAGCCTTAATTCTGCACCATAGCTGCTATTCTTCCTACTCCCACGATGATATCAACTGTGCCTCTGGTCGTACGTTAAAGGCCCTGTACTGACCTGGTATTGGTATATGTATCTTTGGTGTCTACAAGTTTACCCTCAAAAGACGGCCTATATCTCTTTCCATACACTTAGGTGAGTTCTTTCAGAGATTTCAACATTTTCAGCATAAAGCCTTGCGCTTCCCTACAGTACTACGCCGCTATGACATGGCCCAAAGCTGAGGCCCGCAACCTCTTGGTGGTATCACTCCATTGTAGCATGAGGTCACCAGCTTCTTTGTAGTGTTGTACTACCACTCTCTACTATTCGGCATTAGGATACCTGCCTATATACGGTGCTACTATCGCTATGACATGGCCCTTGGCCGAGGCTCTTACCTCATCGTGGTGTCACACCACGATAGCATAGGGGTACCATCCCTTTTGTAGTACCGAGCCAGCCGTGATTCATGTTAAACACGTCGGACATTCAAAATGTCCGAGAACTCATTAAGGCCCATGACCATCCTTCCACAGGACTTGTTTTGTATAATGAACAAATAGTAGGCAACAATGGTTATAGGTATGTATCCCTTCAGTGTCTCAAAGGACTACTCTTTATTCATGATATGCTTCCAGTCAATGATCCTTCTTAGAACCAAAAGCTAGATGCCTAGTAGATTTCTCTTTGAACTAATAGCATAAAACTTTATGGTAGAATTATAAAGACACAATATCATAATCTCTTCAAGTCCATATTTTTTTGTGTGTATCGACCAACTGCGCTTGAGACCTTTGGTGAACAGATATGGCAGATTATCCTGGCTTCGAATATTAATTACTATAATGTCTCCAGTCTTGATGAGATCATTCAATGCTTTATGCCTAAGTCGTAGAGTCCTCTTCTTACCATTGAAGAGATTATTTTATTCCATCGGTGTAGTCGCCCAGTTTTAGCAGTAGATCGATATCGCCGAAATCTGTACACTAACCAATGGAAGATCATATATGAGCTCCCAAAGTTATTCTACTTCATCTTCTACAGCCACCAGTGCATGTTAACATAAAGTGGTCACAGTCAACCTGATTATGATAATCGTCAAATATCAGATGAATCAGATCCAAAACACAGATGAAGTAGATACTCGATGCAAAGCATATCAACTCCATCAATACTAAAGACAGACTCTGCAACAACTATTAGTTTCTATTCAAATGTAATCTTTTATTTATTTGAGTCTAGAACTGATGTAAGTTGAGTCGCACTAAGCAAATCCCAAGTACCTATATCCAGATACTTAGTCCACTCAAATGAACCAAAGAATCTATCCACCAAATCAGGCCACATTCATTTACAAAGTCTACCATACTTAGAGACCGAAATCGGGCCGAACTTGTGCCGAACTCGGACCAAACTCGGTTACCCTTATGGTATGAAATCAACCAGTTCAATAGCTCCTGATTTCTTGGCCCAACGGTTGAAAATTTGAATTAAATACTGACCGAATTCTGGCCGAATTATGTTTGCCTATACCCTATAAATAGGATTAGAATTCTTCATTCAACAACAACTCAACCATTCTTAAGTCTTCTATCCTATTGTGAGAAAACCCCTAAAGCCTTAACTTTTCCATCTCAAAGAGCAACTCCCTAGCCTTCCTAGTGCCAAGTGCAATCTCGGTCTAGAAGTCTTCTGAGTTGTAAAAAGCTTTGTTCCAACAGTTACTCTCTCTATCAAGCTGTGAATTTGCGAGACTTCGGATCAAATCTCGTGGTGTAAAGAAGTGACAAGCCTTCAGATCAAAGATTGTGATTCATTATTGGTGATTATAGTGGATATAACTCTGAGCTTGAGTTCTCGGGACTGAACTAGTCCTCTCAGAGGAAAACCAGTATACATCTTGGTGTTTGCATTTGCTCTCTCTCACTCTACTGCATTTATTCATAACACTGCTAGTAGTATTGCTTACACATCAGATATATTCTAACTGCTAGTAGTTGATCACTATTACATGCCATAGAGTTATATCTTAACAGATGATTTTATTCTGCTGCATACATATACTCTATTCACCCCCTCTAGAGTTGCCATACACAGTCCTACAATTGGTATCAGAGCAGGTAGTCTCTTATTTAGTTTTTGATCCCAATTACTCCTTCAATTGATATCAGAGCAGGTACTCTTACATTAGAACTATTACTTATATCAATTGCTCTATAATTGGTATCAGAGCAGATAGTTTCTTAATTAGTTTCTGATCCCAACTACTATTTCAATTGGTATCAGAACAAGTGTTCTCTTTATATAGATATTACTGATATCATTTGCTGCTCAATTGGTATCAGAACTGGTAATTTTTATATAGGAACTATTGCTCATAATCAAAGCAAGTTCTCTTGATTATCAGATTAACATCCAAAGAGTATAACATATGCAACAACAAGATCACTATTTTCCATCAATGGTGAAAGCTAACTCCTTGATAAGCCGTCTGTTTTTAACAACACTAACTATTTATTTTGGAAAATACATATAAGTGCTTTTCTAAAATCTCTTGGCTTTAACTTATGGACTTACGTTACTAATGGTTACAAAAGAGTTGACAAAGCAGATAATGAATATACCAAAGATGAAAAGAAAGCAGCAAGCGATGATGAAAAGGCAATATACATGATCTACTGTACTCTAGGAGAAGACGAATTCAAACTTATCTCCAAGTGCAAAACATCATATGAGATATGGAAACTACTGAAAGCAACCTATGGAGACAACGAAGAAGATGAAGAAGAACCTCGTGATATTGTAAGCTTGTATCAAAATGAAGAAGCTATATATACAAAGAAAGATGCAGACATTCAGTACAACAATGATGACTGCAAGGAAGAAGGTGTTACAAACTTATGCCCAAGTGAAAGTCTAGCAATCAATACAAGCATCCAGTACGAAAATGACAGAAACCTTCAACATACAACATACTTGTACTTAATGGTAAGCGAGGTAAATAATGACTCACTAACAAAAGTTATTTCGTATGATGAATTGTCTGATGCTTTTAATGATTTGTTTGAAGACTATAATAAGCTTAGAAATAACTATAAACAAGCTCGAAAAGATATCAAATCTTATCAGCTTAAGAATGATCAGCTTATTTTCTTACTTAAGGAAGCTAGAGAAAACTCCTCTTTTAATGAATCAATTAAAATCTCCAAACTTGAGCTTAGCATACACGAAGATTTTTACTGCTTTGATGAAAGCAATCAAGAAAATGCTAAACTTAAGGAGGACTTAAAACAGAAAAAGAAGAAGTACTCTAATGCCTCACTTAAGATAGATGATCTTATTGCCAACTATGATGATTTATATGTCACATCTAAAAAGTTAGAGATTAGATTGGGAAAGCAGGTCGTACAACATACTATTCAGTCTAACACGAGACACATGGCTAAACAAAAGAGCACTCACAACAAGACACCAGCAAGCAATCCAAATGTTTCACACTATCATGCATATAGAATACAATATACTTCACACAATCATCCATTCTATTACTAATATCCACGCAAGAAATGTCACACTACTTCACATACTCATCCTTCTATACCCAACACAAATGCTCATGCTATATGTCATTATTGTTATTTAAAAGGACATATTACACTTCAGTGTAAGGCTAAAAAATTGGTTGATATGAATATGTATAAATAGATTCCTAAATCTAACAAATACTGATCCAAATTCTGGATACCAAAATATTGTTCTAAACATATAGGTGGAATAATTTGCGGTAAGACGTAATGGTAAAGGAGAAAGTTGGTGATTGCAAAAAGCCAAATAGATAATCTCATGGCAATTGTACCAACAACGAAACATGACTATTAAGTCATTATGGTAACACAAACCTTCATATCTATAGTAGTATATTGTACTCTTTTAATATAATAAAATAATTATTCTTAAACAGTGTATGAAGAAACTCTTGTTAAATAATTCTTCAATATTATTGTCACGCCCTAGTCCCAAAATATCGAGGGACTAGACACGTGGCAATGGCCAACAGCACACACCGATGGACAAACCCAATTTAATAGATCCATCGGGGTGCACTTAAGCTGTAATACAACAATAAGGATCTAAATATACTAATCTCATCCACAGAAATGAATATAACAATATCAGAATCATAAAGCAAGATCAATCTCAATAAAATATAATACTCGAGAAATGACCCGATAATGAGTCTGATACATATGTCAAGATACAAGAATAAAGATAACCACAACAAATAATGAGTATGGAACGGTATATACTCAGAAGATACCCTCAGGGATCACTCGTCTACTGGATCTGGTACTGCTCCAGTGTCTTCTCCTGCTAATGCTCCTGTCCCGTATACCTCGGGGTAGATCTCGTCTGCTAATCCTGGGAACATAATCCGGATCCAGGTCCTCAGGGGACATAGCAAGGTACACAATAATACAAGCCAAAATAAATGCAGTACAATAGTAAATAAAATAAATAGGATAAGTATATAACCATCTATGTGAAATACAAGTGAGAGCATCACTAGTACTCAGGCTGAGACCACTACAAGCTCTGTGTCGGGGAGCCGGTAGCAGTAATAACACGTAATGTGCCTAGCTCTGCTGGAGAGTCTACGGCCTCACAATAATAATAGATATATATAAAACAGCCTGTAGCCTGTGTGTCTCTCCCCACCCAATGTAACCACACATTTCATGTCCACAATGTCTCATGTACATGTCACGCAAGATCATAGCTAATGCAACCAGTCATATAATATCTATGAATATAATGTCTATGTCAAATCCTGCAACCTATACAGAATCACCATGAATATCTCAGGAAGATTATGTCTCATGAATAGTGTCAAGTGTCCTGGGTTATGATGTACTTGATAAGACAAGTACGAGAAGTATAGGGTCTCGGTATCCATGTCTAGATGACGTTACACAACTCCGCATACGGGGTTGGCACCCGATTATTAATCGGACGCTAAGTACGTCACACGGTCCTAGGTTAAGCATGTACAACAATATATAAATAAGACAAGAAATAAGTAGCAAAAGCTGCAGTGTTGGCAAGGTACACTTGCCTGCGTGCGGTTGTTGATGACGGAGTCCCGGTACTGCGTCCAAGCCCTCAGGTCCCGCAATACCTAGAGATGAGATTCAAACCAAAAATCAATAATCTAACACACGACAGGCAGGGATGCGACACGCATCTACACCTAAACTCAGTCTCAGCTATGACTCACAGGGATAAGATACTAGGAGAGGTTGACCACAGTTGACTATCGGTACGATACAGCAATCAACTAGTCATCTGTACACTCTCCTCGACCAATCCTCATTCTTACCATATTCATCACGTGGTTCTGTAGTTCAGGTATGCTCAATCCTTAATCGTATTGACTTATTAATTATTAGGTCTTCCTCAATCCTTAGTATCATTTCACCCACAATCACTGCTCATCCATACAAATTACCATGCACATAAATAAATATGTTACCCTAAATCTCAATGTCTATCATTCACATCCATTTTAACATACAGATGATGAATAAACCCCAAGTTCACCATTAATCTTAACCTCAAGTCATTATAATTAACATTCACCTTAATCATCATTAGCCTTAGTCATTATTAACCTAAATCACATCACCTTATTCAATATTAACATTAATCACATTCACCTCATCCAACATGAACATTAATCATCACTAGGAACACATGATTATTTAGACTTCACCACAACTACACAATATTAATAAACACCAACCCTAGCTAAATCCACGCATCCATATATAGGTCAACAATATAACCATTAAACCCTAACAACTATATCTACATATATGCTCAAAACCACATCATATACCACATTGAAATCTAAACCCTAGCTAGTATTAACACATGAATATATGTAAATAAATCCCTATTAAAACAATATGGAAATCTGGAATAAAATCAAGAGAGGGGGGAAGTCGACCTCGACGAGGTTGATGATGCCGGAGTGGCTGGTGGTGGAGTGTGGCCGGACAGGGAGGAGGCCGGACGGGGGAGTCGCACGGCCGGAGTCGGGGCTGCTGTTGGCAACCGGCAGGACGAGGGATGGCTGCACTGGCCGGACAGGGGTGTCGGTTGGACCGGACTGGCCGGAGCGGGCTGGACCGCACTGGCCGGAGCGAGCTGCATATTGGCCATCCAGAGTCGAAGACAGCGGGTCAGCTCAGGCGTCGGAGTCACCGGGGTGCTCGGCTGGCCGGAGCCTAGTCAGTCGGCCGGCCGGTCGGGTCTCCAGAAAGAAGGAGAAAGAAGAAAGGATGAAGAAGAAGAAATATTATAGAGAAGGAGGAGTTTGCATGTAGAATAAAAATGGAGGAGGGAGGAGAGAGAGAGAGGGGGGTTTTCTAGGCTTCTTGGGATTAGGGCCTACTTGGTTTAATGTGAGGGTGAGGTGATGGCTTTATAGGGAGGGGTGCATTGGATGGAGGGTGGAGATGTTCCAATTTAAAATAGAGGGCTAGAATTTCACATGAGAGAAATTATTTCTTCATGAGAAGTGGAGTGGGGGAGATGTGTAATTCGGTCCAAAATTTGTAACCTCTCCATTTGGTCTTGGCCAATGGGATGAGGGCACCTAAAATCAATAAATTGCAACTTAGCCCCTTAAATTCGGGAAATTACACGAACACATAAAATGATGCAAAAATTGTGGAGAAAATTATTTTTGGTGATTTGCATGGTGAGGGAGTGTTAGGTGTTTGGCACGGGTTTAATTTAATGGCCATCGGGATTAATTGGGAATTAAAATATGGTTAGACAAAATTGGTATCCTCGATTTAAATAGGATTTTAAGTGTCCCGCGTTTTTAAATTAAATGGGGGCACTTGGGGTCAAAATTCGGAAATGACACAAAGGTCAAAAAGGTAGGCGGGCGCGTCTAGGACAAGGTTGTAAACTTTGCAGATATGCAATGGCTAACGTAGTGCTCCAATTAACGAAGCAACGGTAAGGTGCGCTACGCGATAAAATAATATACAGTTAAATCAAATGCCGTATTCTAAATTCTAATTGGGTTCAAATTTGCCCTAATTCCACTATATAAGCCAAGTAAACCTAATTTCGGGTGAGGGGGTTTACAATTATGCTCTAAAGGTATAAAAATTATTGTTGAAAAGCCTAAATGGTCCTTCTGTCAACTAGGTGTAAACAATCTTAAGTGACATAGTACTTAAGTATTTTTGCACCACCGCTAGCTAGAAACTGGTTCTACAGCTAATTAATATAACAAAAATACCTCACTGAGTAATAATATACAAAGAGCTATTTACAAACGTTTTCTAAATACAACTATCATTCATTCAGTAATTGACTGCTATAAATTCTGTCACTACTAGAATAAGCGGGATTAGCGATATTTTTTAGCGACTCCAGGTAAAAACGTCGCTAATTTAGTGACTCCATGTGAAAACGTCGTTAGACGTCGCTAATTGCCGACATTTAGCGACGTTTAGCGACGTTTATTCAGTTTTTAAAAGGTTAGTCGCTATAAGTTTAATTTAGGTCGCTAAACGTCGCAAAAATATTTTATTTAGCGACGTTTTTAGCGACGTACATATTTTGGACATTTAGCGACGTCATTAGCGACGTTTAAGACGTCGCTAAATTAGCGATGTCATTACTGACGTCGCTAAAATGTCGCTAAATTCTAAATTAGCGACGTCATTATTGGCGTCGCTAAAACGTCACTAAATTTTTTACTTAGGGCTGATTCCCCCCATTTCCTTCGATCTCTCCCTCTCCCTCTCCCAAATTTCAAACCCGCGCGCTCTCGATCTCTCCCGCTCTAGCTCCTCCTTCCTTCCTCCGGCGACCCCTCCTCCCTTCCGGCAACCCCCCTCCAGCCGCGTCCTCCCCCCTCCGGCAGCGTCCTCCCCCCTCCTCCTCCTTCTCCTTCTCCTCTAGGTAAACCCTAACTCTCTCTCTTTCTCTCTTACAGGACACACATGGAACTGACACGACACACACATATTACAGACACTGACACACACACTGACACGACACACACACATGACCTAGGGTTAGGGTTAAGGTTTTTGACCTAGGGTTAGGAGATATTGTTTTTCCAGCAGCAAGGGGTCGGGTAGAAGTAACTTGTGGTTGCTGTAGGCAGAGGTGCAGACTCGAGTACACTACTGTGTAGTGCAGTAGGTAGGAGTGACTACACATGTAGGATATTTGGGTCGGGTTGATTTCAGTTTAGTTGAGTGATGAAGTTTGAGTGTTGCATGTGTGTCTATGTATAAATATAGTAGTATTTGTTCAAAACTGCAGTTAGATATCCATGTGTCAGGTACTGTACATGGAGCTTGGTTTTAGTATGCAGTTAAGGGGTGAACTACTGGTTAGTAGTTGATGGGTTATGGACTGTGGGTGTCCAACAGTGTATGCAAGGCTTGGGTTGTGCAGGTAGGTACTTAGTCAGTAAGCACTGCTGTGCAGGTGCAATCGAAGGGGGAACGATGTTTCTAAACTGCAGTGCAGTTGCATAGCAAGTAGGAGGGAAGTTTAGTGTATAGTCCTATATTTGTGATACAGTACACTGGGTGCAAGTGAGGTACAGTGTACTGGGTTAGCAAGTAAGGGCAGTGCCATATGGAGGTGTTTGTGTCATAAAGACTTTGATAGGATGGGTATAAGAGATGTGGGACTTGATGCAAATGTAGTAACAACAACGTTGGGAGTTGGGGCTCACAACATCAGCAAGAGTGAATGTAGTTGTTAAGCACTACAAGTGCAGTTTTTATAAAATTGCCAATGTTTATATATAATTCTTGGGAAAAAGTTCACCAATTTTCTCACCAACTTCACTAGGTATTCTGAATTTTCCAGAATCATGAATTTGTAGGCTTTTATTATTCCTAAAAGTGTTGAATCAGTGATTATTGTTAGGAATGCATACTATCATCCTGCCATATAGATGTTTTGAACATGTTCAGAATAGGAATATTTGCCTTTTTGATATTTGCCTTAATGTGCCATGAAGATGAATTTATTTCCCCATAACAAAATCATAGTTTAAGTATACCTAACACATCATGTTTTGTCCTAAGCGCAGCGGCAGAAACTCTGCCTTGGCAGGTTCTTGAGAAGAAAATATTGTGCTGGTTTTTTTTTGGTTTTTAATATAATATGAACTAAATTCAATTCTAAATTGATCCAGATGTTTTCTTTTACAATTTTGCCTAGGCTGGGATTTGGGTTTGTTATAGTTACCAGGATCTAGCATGCGGCTGTCCTACAAAATATTGTACCTACACTGGTATGCACACACTCTGCACAAGATCTAACATGCTTTTTTTATGTGACTTCAAATATAGATTACCTAGCCAACTAATTGTCAGCTTCTTCTTTAGAGAATCACACTGTATGTAATGATTTATATGATACATACTGTCATTTTTGCAGAAGTATCTAGAAATTGATATGAATTACTATCTGCGTTATCGTTTGTGGATATACAACCGTCATCCTGATGACATATGCGGTATGCGGGATGAATTCATTGAGGGTGTACAGCAGTTCCTGCAGTTCGCCAAGGCGTTCCATCAGTACATGGACGGTACCAAAATTAAGTGTCCGTGTGTGAGATATCATAACAGAAAATATCATCCAGAAGTGGAAGTCACATATCATTTGTACTCGAAGGGCTTCACGCAGAATTACTATCAGTGGACTGCGCATGGAGAACTTGTATCTCTAGCATCGGAGTCGGAGCCCTATGTGGAGCCGTATATGGATGTCCACGACCACGATGCTTACGACGACGGGTTGGTGAACATGGTTTATGATGCGGCGGGGCCTAGTTTCATTCCGGACAATTATGATGCGGCGGGACCTGTAAACTCCCTGAATTTTCAAATTATTAAATCTTGGATTTTTTCCAATTTTCTGGAATTTTCTGGAAATTTTCTGAAATTAAAATCAAGGTTCTTAATTATCAAATGATTTTTAATTAGCAATAAATAATATTAAAATATCATGAAAATAATATTTTTGGGTGTAAAATGGAAAACTGGACTTAGGATAATTTTTCTGGATTTTTCTGGGCCTCAGACCTATTTTTAAATGCCTAAAAACAATTTTTTAATTAATTATTTAATTAACTGTTTTTAAAATAATAATAATTATTATTAAATACTATTTTTATTTTTATTTTTTTCTCTCTCCTTGGGCCGGCCCGGCCCAGTGGACCGGCCCATCAGCAGCCAGCCCAACCCTATCGGGTCGGGTCGGGTTGGTCAGACCCGACCCGCCAACCCGCCAACCCGCACGACCCCAGCCCCCACGTCCCCCGACTCCACCGCCACCCTCTGCGCGCAGCGCCGCCCTCCGCGCGCAGCGCCGCCCTCCGCGCGCAGCGTCGCTCTCCGCGGCCACGTCCCCCCACCCTCCGCCGTGCTCGGTCTCCCCTAACCGCCCTCCTCTCCTACTTAAACCCCCCCTTCTTCTTCCTCCTCCCTCTCGAAACCCTAACCCTAACTCCTCGCCGCCGCCGTCCCTCTCCTCGCCGACCGCCTCGCCGACCGCCCAGCTCCGCCCTGCACCGCCAGCACCTCCTCCCCTCTCCTCCTTCCTCCGGTCGACCCCGACAGCAACGAGCAGCACCAGCAGCAGCCAGCGCCGCCTCCGCCGCCTCCCAGCGCGCCGCCGTGCTGCGCCGCCCTCCGTCGCAGCACCCCCAGCCAGCCTCGGCCTCCCCGTCGCCGTGCCGACCACCGGCCACCGCCATCAGCTTCCCAAACCCTAACCCTAGGATCCTGTGTCCGACACGAGTCGGACACGTGTCAGACTCGGTTCGACCCTGATTTTCGGGTCCCCTTCAGGTGCGTGTAACTTTTTGTTCGTAGCTCCGTTTTCAATTTCGCAAATTGCGTTGGGAAGCCTGTATGACCCTCTCGGTGCCTGAATAAATTGTTCGGGGCATCGCGTCCTATGGTGATCGCACACCGCGATCCAAAAACAGGAAAAATCAGACCCTGTTTTACCCCGGAACTGAGTGCGCCCCGCCAAACGGGACGACTTGGTCGCATGCGGTCATTACAGATACGTGCGCGTTATCGATACAGACGTGTAAGTTTTCGCGGAAGCTGATTCGGGTGTGCGTGCACACCGGAATCAACGCGTATCCGCGGACATCGCCCCGTATCTGACTTTTCGACATTTTGCCCTAACTTCTTGTACACTCGTCAGATCGAGAAGAAACTTACGCCATCGGACTCATAGCGATACGCTGGTCCTGTGGGTCAAGTTTGGTTCGATTCTGAGAACGTTGACGAAATCGCGTGTCGTGTGCCCCACAAGCCCCGTTCGACGGGCGATTTTGTGTTCGGCTCATCGGAATCCAAATCTGAAAGTTCCGTTGGGTTCGTATCAGCGTTCCTGACCTGTTGACACTAAGTTTGGTGAATTTGGAGACCTTTGACCCGGACACGTTTTTCGGTGCAAAGCGGGCCCACAAGCGGCCCCACATTTTGACCTGAAACTGCCATTTTTGTCCTTGTCTCCAAATTGGACCCAAGGACAGGCATTTCTAGCTATTTGACATCTTCTGAGCATGATGGTAATGTCTATTTCAGCTTATGGACTCATCTCTGGAAATTTTCCCCAAGAACCAAATTAATCAGATCCAAACATCAGGCAAGTACCTGCACTTCAAGTTAAATCTTTATATTGTGATAATTAATTCCCTACTTTACTAGTACCCTTGATGATTACACCTAGTGTTAGAAATGCTGGATTTTATGTCTTGAATATTGGAGTTCATGTCTTATTTTTTCATGTCGGGTGGGAGAATACTAGAAGGCATGTAGTTTACCCTTTCCCTTGTCATGTTTAATAGCTGTTGGTACGCGACTGTACCTCAGCCGGATCTCGATTTTCCCTGTTTAATAGCTGTTTATGACGGTCAGATTAGCCTTATAAACCCCTACATGCCAACTATGTATTCTAAAAACAAACACAAGTTTACACAGATAGTTTTTGGTCATGTTATATTTCTTGCTGACTGTTGTAGTTCACTTCCTGTCTTATTTATTTCTGTTTTCTCATATTCCTGTTTACAGTATTAACTCTGAGATATTGATGTTCTTTTATGCAGTTTCTCAACATGATATTCATTTTAATTGTCATAAATATTTAGTTTAATCTTGTTGTGCACTGTGTACTTTGCTCCTTTCTTGACTGGATCTGTTGATTTAGGCGATAATGAGGACCTTGCCCCTACTTATTATGGTTCCTATAAGGGTACAGATGATACTTATGAGGAGCCAGATCCCACCCAGGAAACCCCTGCTGCAGAGTAGCTAGCAGTAGCTATCTTTTATTTCTGTTTCTTATCTTAGTAATCGGGTTTGTCCCCAATTTTATTCTGAATTTCTGTACTAAAACATTTGAATCTGTTATCGTAATTATTTCAGTTGCAATCTTAAGTTTCTGTTCTCATTATTATCTTGCCTATGTTAATTGTGAATGAGCTAGTTTAGTAAATATGGATTTGACCTAGACAGCGTACTACCGCCGACTCTGCGGTGTAGGCTGGACGTACCCACGCACTCGTGCCCGAATTTCCGCGTGCGGGTCGTGACACGTTTTTATGGTGGCCCATGCAGGTCCTATCCTAAAATAGGGTAATACCCTAGGACAGGGTATGGAATAAGATTGAGGATTCTAGGAAAAGCTCATTCACAGTATAGGGTCCTTATTTCAATTCTTGATATCATTGCTGCTCAATTTTCCTATCGCCTTTGATTTCCAAGTATTCTATTCTGATCTTCCTATCCCTTAATCTTTCAGAATGGTCCAGACCAGGAACACAGTAGGAGGCACATCAGAACCAGCTGAGCAGAATGTGCCCGAGACTCTTGCACTCCCGCCGCCTCCATCTGTTCCGGCAGTTACTCTAGATGGGGCACAGCTACTTGGAGTGTTCCAGGGATTGGTGGAACCCCAGAAAGAACAGACTGCACTTCTGCGGACCAGCCTCTCAGAAGCTCTTAAGTCTCAGGAGTCGTCACTCAAGAGGCCAGAGAGTGCCAAAGACTTCAAGAATCTTAGACCCCTGGAATTCTACGGAACTGAGGGCATTCTCTATGCCGATGAGTGGATAGAGAATGTCGAAAGACTCCTGAAGACTGCTCGGGTCCCTGATGACCTCAAAGTGGAGTCCACAAGCCTGCAACTGTTCGATATTGCTCGAACCTGGTTCATAGATGAACCCCAACTATCTGCTCCTGACCTCACCTGGGAGGACTTCAAGAGGCTATTTAAGTAGAAATTCTACCCCAAAGTGGCTCGGGAAGCTCTCGAAAGCCAATTCGAGAGACTGGAACAAGGTACCCTGTCTGTTGATGAATATACTGCTGAATTTAGCAGGTTGAGCCACTTTGCGGAGTACATGGTTCGTACCCCGGAGGACAGGGCCCGTAGATTCAAGAAGGGACTGTCTCCGGATATTCGCCTTGCTGTCACCACCAGTCGAGCTTGCACCTATGAAGAAATCCTGAGCGTGGCACAAGGCGTTGAGAGAGATATGGGGCATAAACTGAAACGAGAGAGAGATACCGGAAATACGGGACCCAACAAACGCCCTTTTCAACAACAACAACAACAACAACAGAGGGCCCCGCAGCAAACTCAGCGTCCTCTCCCTCGAGCTCCAGCACCCCAACACCAGGCTCAAGGACAGAACCAACAAGCTGCTGCTTGTAACTTTTGCCAAAAACCAGGTCATACTTGGCAAGTCTGCAGGAAGAGGCTAGGTGCCTGCCTCTACTGCGGCTCAGCAGCGCATCAAATGAGGGACTGTCCAGCTGCTCAAGGACGCACCGCTGCACCCAAGGCTCCAGCCCAGGCCAGGGCCCCAGCAGCACAACAGAGGGGACCCCGCTTCCAACACAACAACAACGCTTTGCTCAGCACCAACAGCAGCAACAGAGGGGTGCACCGCAGCAAGGCCGTGCTTATGCAATGACTCTGGAAGAAGCGGAAGCCACAGCAGACGTGATCACAGGTTCTGTGCTTATAAATTCAATACCAGCTATTACTTTATTTGACTCTGGAGCTTCACATTCATTCATGTCAGTAAATTTCCTTATGAAGCATAGCTTAATCACTAAACCCCTTAGGAATTGTTATAAGATCATTACCAGTGGAGGAATTATCCCGGTTAGTGATGCCTGTAACAATTGTCCTATTACATTATGTGGAAGAGAACTGTATGCTAGGCTACTCGTAATGCCAGTGCCTAGTTTTGATATTATACTGGGTATGGATTGGTTGAGTCAACATCATGCCACTATAGACTGCCACAGAGGTAGTGTAATCTTCAGGCCCCCTGACAAGCCAGAATTTGAATTTGCTAGAGGTTCTAGAGAAATGGGTAATAACAAAATTTTTGGAGCCCTAGTAACAGAAGAATTGCCACTACCTATCATCTCTGAATATCTTGATGTCTTTCCTGAGGATCTCCCAGGCTTACCCCCAGACCGAGAAGTTGAATTCTCCATTGACTTAGTGCTAGGAGCAGCACCAGTATCTCAAAATCCCTACAGAATCAATAAGAAGGAGATAATAGAACTAAATGAGCAAATCAAAGAACTAGAAGACAAATGCTTCATTAGGTCTAGTGTCTCACCCTGGGGAGCTCCAGTATTATTTGTGCCCAAGAAGGACGGAATATTGCGAATGTGTATTGACTATAGGGCCTTGAATGCCTTAACAATTAAGAATAAGTATCCCCTGCCCAGGATAGATGACCTATTTGATCAGTTGAGTGGAGCTCGGGTATTTTCAAAGATTGATTTGAGGTCTGGTTACCACCAAGTAAGGGTGAGAAAGGAAGACATCCCTAAAACTGCTTTCAATACCCGGAACGGACACTACGAATTCTTAGTAATGCCGTTCGGGTTGACGAATGCTCCAGCAGTTTTTATGAACTTGATGAACAAAGTATTTCAGAAATATCTAGACAAGTTTGTAGTGGTCTTTATTGATGATATTTTGATCTACTCCAAGACCCCCGAAGAACATGAAGAACATTTGAGGTTAGCATTGGAGACTTTGAGGAAGGAAAAACTTTATGGAAAATTATCTAAATGTGCATTCTTCCTAGACAAAGTAGAATTCTTGGGACATGTTGTGACTGGAGATGGAATAGCAGTAGATCCTAAGAAGATAGCTGCAGTAGAATCATGGCCCACTCCAGACTCTGTAGCAGAGATTAGAAGCTTCCTGGGACTAGCTGGCTACTATCGGAAGTTTGTGAAGGACTTTGCAAGAATTGCTGAACCCATGACAAAATTAAAAAGGAAGGATGAAGAGTTCACCTGGACTGATGAATGTCAGCATGCTTTTGAGGAATTGAAGAAAAGACTGACTACTGCCCCTATTCTGACCTTACCTTCCGGAACCGGAGGTTTCGCTATTTATAGTGATGCTTCTGGAAAAGGTCTAGGTTGCGTTTTGGAGCAGAACAAGTAATAGCATATGCCTCTAGACAGCTTCGACCCCATGAAAAGAACTATCCAACTCATGATTTAGAATTGGCAGTTGTCATTTTTGCTCTTAAACTATGGAAGCATTATCTTTATGGAGAAAGGGTGGAAATATTTACGGACCATAAAAGTCTAAAATATATCTTCACTCAGAAAGAGCTGAACATGAGGCAAAGAAGGTGGCTGGAACTAATGAAAGACTTTGATATCACCCTTCAATATCACCCTGGGAAGGCAAATGTAGTTGCTGATGCTCTAAGCAGGTATCCTATGGCGATGTACTTGACTATGGACCGGCACTTGCTCGAGGACCTGGAAAGTTTAGGTATTGAGGTAATTATCCCAGGAAAAGAAGGCCAAATGATGAACTTGCAGATTCAGTCTACTTTAATAGACAAGATCAAGGAGACTCAGTTTCAAGACGAAGGCCTGCGAAGCCTTCGAGGACAAGTGCAAGCTGGATTAGTGGAAGAATTCAGAATTCATGAAGATGGATCACTGAGGCATGGCAATAGATTATGTGTACCTCAAGGAGACATAAGAGAAGAAATTATGCAAGAGGCGCACAGATCGCAATACTCTATACATCCAGGAGCCAACAAGATATACAAGGACCTGAGGACGCATGTTTGGTGGCATGGCATAAAAAGAGAAGTAGCCAGGTTCGTATCTCGTTGTTTAGTGTGCCAGCAAGTCAAGGCAGAAAGACAAAGACCTGGAGGATTGCTTCAACCACTGTCCATTCCGGAGTGGAAGTGGGAACATATCACAATGGATTTTGTTTCCGGACTTCCAAGGACACCTAGTGGAAAGGATGCAATCTGGGTGATAGTAGATAGACTGACCAAGTCTGCACATTTTCTACCCTTTAAAGTAGGGCTATCTACAGAGAAGCTGACAGATTTATATATCAGACACATTGTCAGGCTGTATGGAGTTCCAGTAAGTATTGTCTCCGACCGAGATTCAAGGTTCACCTCTCACTTCTGGAAGAGCTTGCAAGCCAGCTTGGGGACGCAACTCAAATTCAGCACAGCTTATCATCCCCAAACCGATGGACAATCGGAACGTACAATCCAGACACTTGAAGATATGCTCCGTACATGTGTTCTGGATTTTGGAGGATCCTGGAAATACTATCTACATCTGGTGGAGTTCTCTTATAATAACAGTTACCAAGCAAGTATTGAGATGACTCCATTTGAAGCTCTGTATGGACGAAGATGTCGTACCCCGCTATCATGGGACGACGTTGGAGAAAGATCCCTGCTGGGACCAGAGATGGTGATCGATTCAACTGAGAAGGTAAAGCAAATAAGGGACAGACTTCGAGTGGCTCAAGACAGGCAACGACATTGGGCAAATAGCCACCGAAGGCCCTTGGAATTTGAGGTAATTAAATTTATGAAATTCAAGTCAATTTAAACATTTTGATTATGGAACTAAGACTTGATTATGACTTTATTAAAGGTTGGAGAGCTGGTGTTCTTAAAGATTTTCCCGACACGTGGCACCATTAGGTTCGGAAGGAGTGGAAAACTCAGCCCAAGATTTATTGAACCTTTTGGCATACAGGAGAAAATCGGAGAAGTGGCATACAGACTGGCATTGCCACCCTCTCTGGATGGAGTCCATAACGTCTTCCACGTGTCACAGCTGAGAAAGTACGTGTCAGACCCCAGCCACATTTTGGATCACTCAGAGCTCGAAGTAGGCCCAAGTTTGACTTACCAAGAGCAACCCGTGGAGATACTGGATCGATCGGAGAAAGTTCTACGGAACCAGGTCATTTCCCTGGTTCGCGTAGCTTGGAAGCACCATTCTCCCGGCGAATCCACCTGGGAGCGAGAAGACGAGATTAGAGAGCGATACCCCTATCTTTTTGAATCCTGAGGTATATTTTATTTCCCGGCCTTTTCCTTTTTATCCCATTGTTATTCTTAAATTTTGAGGACGAAATTTTTGTAAGTTGGGTAGGTTGTAAACCCCCTGAATTTTCAAATTATTAAATCTTGGATTTTTCCCAATTTTTTGGAATTTTCTGAGAATTTTTTGAAATTAAAATCAAGGTTCTTAATTATCAAATGATTTTTAATTGGCAATAAATAATATTAAAATATCATAAAAATAATATTTTTGGGTGTAAAATGGAAAACTGGACTTAGGGTAATTTTTTTGGATTTTTCTGGACCTCAGACATATTTTTAAATGCCTAAAAATAATTTTTTAATTAATTATTTAATTAACTATTTTTAAAATAATTATTATTATTATTAAATACTATTTTTATTTTTATTTTTTTCTCTCTCCTTGGGCCGGCCCGGCCCAGTGGACCGGCCCATCAGCAGCCAGCCCAACCCTATCGGGTCGGGTCGGGTTGGTCAGACCCGACCCGCCAACCCGTACGACCCCAGCCCCCACGTCCCCCGACTCCACCGCCGCCCTCCGAGCGCAGCGTCGCTCTCCGCGGCCACGTCCCCCCACCCTCCGCCGTGCTCGGCCTCCCCTAACCGCCCACCTCTCCTACTTAAACTCCCCCTCTTCTTCTTCCTCCTCCCTCTCGAAACCCTAACCCTAACTCCTCGCCGCCGCCGTCCCTCTCCTCGCCGCCGCCGTCCCTCTCCTCACCGACCACCTCGCCGACCGTCCAGCTCCGCCCTGCACCGCCAGCACCCCCTCCACTCTCCTCCTTCCTCCGGTCGACCCCGACAGCAATGAGCAGCACCAGCAGCAGCCAGCGCCGCCTCTGCCACCTCCCAGCGCGCCGCCATGCTGCGCCGCCCTCCGCCGCAGCACCCCCAGCCAGCCTCGGCCTCCCCGCCGCCGTGCCGACCACCGGCCACCGTCATCAGCTTCCCAAACCCTAACCCTAGGATCCTGTGTCCGACACGAGTCGGACACGTGTCGGACTCGGTTCGACCCTGATTTTTGGGTCCCCTTCAGGTGCGTGTAACTTTTTGTTCGTAGCTCCATTTTCAATTCCGCAAATTGCGTTGGGAAGCCTGTATGACCCTCTCGGTGTCCGGACAAATTGTTCGGGGCATCGCGTCCTGTGGTGATCGCACACCGCGATCCAAAAACAGGAAAAACCAGACCCTATTTTACCCCGGAACTGAGTGCGCTCCGCCAAACGGGACGACTTGGTCACGTGCGGTCTTCACAGATACGTGCGCGTCGTCGATACGGATGTGTGAGTTTTTGCGGAAGCTGATTCGGGTGTGCATGCACACCGAAATCAACGCGTATCCGTGGACATCGCCCCGTATCCGACTTTTCGGTATTTTGCCCTAACTTCTTGTACACTCGTCAGATCGAGATGAAACTTGCGCCATCGGACTCATAGCGATACGCTGGTCCTGTGGGTCAAGTTTGGTTTGATTCTGAGAACGTTGACGAAATCGCGTGTTGTGGGCCCCACAGGCCCCGCTCGACGGGCGATTTTGTGTTCGGCTCATCGGAATCCAAATCTGGAAGTTCCGTTGGGTTCGTATCAACGTTCCTGACCTGTTGACACTAAGTTTGGTAAATTTGGAGACCTTTGACCCAGACACGTTTTTCGGTGCAAAACGGGCCCACTGGCGGACCCTGTTTTGACCCGAAACTGCTGTTTTTGCCCTTGTCTCAAAATTAGACCCAAGGACAGGCATTTTTAGCTATTTGACATCTTCTGAGCATGATGCTAATGTCTATTTCAGCTTTTGGACTCATCTCTGGAAAATTTCCCCAAGAACCAAATTAATCAGATCCAAACATCAGGCAAGTACCTGCACTTCAAGTTAAATCTTTATATTGTGATAATTAATTCCCTGCTTTACTAGTACCCTTGATGATTACACCTAGTGTTAGAAATGCTGGATTTCATGTCTTGAATATTGGAGTTCATGTCTTGTTTTTTCATGTCGGGTGGAAGAATACTAGAAGGCATGTAGTTTACCCTTCCCCTTGTCATGTTTAATAGCTGTTGGTACGCGACTGTACCTCAGCCGGATCTTGATTTTCCCTATTTAATAACCGTTTATGACGGCCGGATTAGCCTTATAAACCCCTACATGCCAACTATGTATTCTAAAAACAAACACAAGTTCACACAGATAGTTTCTGGTCTTGTTATATTTCTTGCTGACTGTTGTAGTTCACTTCCTGTCTTATTTATTTCTGTTTTCTCATATTCCTGTTTACAGCATTAACTCTGAGATATTGATGTTCTTTTATGCAGTTTCTCAACAAGATATTCATTTTAATTGTCATAAATATTTAGTTTAATCTTGTTGTGCACTGTGTACTTTGCTCCTTTCCTGACTGGATCTGTTGATTTAGGCAATGATGAGGACCTTGCCCCTACTTATTATGGTCCCTATGAGGATACAAATGATACTTATGAGGAGCCAGATCCCACCCAGGAAACCCCTGCTGCAGAGTAGCTAGCAGTAGCTATCTTTTATTTCTGTTTCTTATCTTAGTAATCGGGTTTGTCCCCGATTTCATTCTGAATTTCTGTACTAAAATATTTGAATCTGTTGTCGTAATTATTTCAGTTGCAATCTTAAGTTTCTGTTCTCATTATTATCTTGCCTATGTTAATTGTGAATGATCTAGTTTAGTAAATATGGATTTGACCTAGACAGCGTACTACCGCCGACTCTGCGGCGTAGGCTGGACGTACCCACGCACTCGTGCCCGAATTTCCGGGTGCGGGTCGTGACAGGACCTAGTTTCAATTCGGACAATTATGATGCAGCTGAGGAGGCACCGAATGCCGATGCTGCAAAGTTTATGGAGTTGCTGGAGAATGCAAGGACTCCACTATATCCTGGTTGTGAGGATCATTTACCGTTGGAGGTGGTTACAAGATTATTGAGCATCAAGTCTGATTTTAACATGTCGCAAGAATGCTATAATCGACTGATCGATTTGATTATAGAGATCTTGCCCGAGGGTACAAAGTTGCCTAAAGACTTCTATCAATCTAAGAGGATGGTGAGATCGCTTTGGATGGGATACGAGAAAATTGATGCATATCGCAACGGGTGCATGTTGTACTACAAAGACGACAAGGATGAAGATGCGTGCAGATTCTGTGGTGCTGATCGCTACAAGGCCACTGTTAGAGAAAAGTCTGTCGGTGCAAGGAAGCCTACCGATTCGATGCACTACTTGCCTTTGACGCCGCGGTTGCAGCGGTTGTTTATGGTTAAGGAGACTGCAGAAAACATGAGTTGGCAAAGGCAAAAACAGATCGAAAGAGTATTGGATCATCCATCCGATGGAGAAGCATGGAAGCACTTTGATCGAGAGTATCCATATTTTGCCGAAGATTCGCGTAATGTCAGATTGGGGCTCTCCTCTGACGGTTTTACCCCATTCGGACTTTCGGGCTCCCAATATTCGTGTTGGCCTGTGATCGTCACTCCGTACAATCTACCGCCTTGGATGTGCATGAAGACTCCGTATATATTCATAACCGTTATTATCCTGGGTTCGAACAATCCGAAAAGGAACATCGATATGTATTTATAGCCTTTGATAGATGAGTTGAATCAGCTGTGGGAAGTAGGTGCCAACACGTACGATGTTTCTGGAAAGCAGAATTTTTAGATGAGGGCAGCACTTATGTGGACCATCAATGACTTTTCGGCCTATGGAATATTATCGGGATGGAGCACCCATAGTCGTCTCTCATGTCCGTATTGTATGGACCGTATTAAGGCTTTCCGTTTAAAATACGGAGGCAAACCGTGCTTCTTCGATTGTCATCGACAATTTCTGCCGAAGGATCATCCGTACCGGAGGAACCAGAATGCTTTTCGTACGGGAGTTGTGGAGAAGGCCAATCCACCCCCAAGGTGGCCCGGATATACGATATGGGAAGAGATAAAAGATTTACCAAGTGCTATCGAAGAGCCGGCTAAGGGGTACAAGTGTGACGGATTTGGTCGCACCCATAACTGGACGAAGAGGAGTATATTCTAGGATCTGCCATATTGGAGCACCAATCTGATCAGACATAACCTTGATGCCATTCATATCGAGAAGAATATGTTTGATAACATAATTAATACTATAATGGAGGTAAAGGGGAAGACGAAAGATAATCCGAAGGCCAGGTTGGACTTAGAAGAAATATGTAGACGTCATGCATTATATTTGATAGAGGAGGGGAATAAAAAGTTAAAGCAACCTAAGTCAGTTTTCTTACTGGAGAAAGAGGATAAAGGGAGACTTTGTAGGTGGATTCTGGGTCTAAAGTTTCCAGACGGGTACGTGTCGAACTTGATAAAATGCGTCGACCTCAAGGAGAACAAACTGGTGGGTATGAAGAGCCACGATTGTCACGTATTCATGGAGAGGTTAATTTTGATTGCATTTCGGGAATTCTTACTGCAGGTCGTTTGGGATCCATTGACAGAGCTCAGCATATTCTTCAGAGATCTTTGTTGTACTAAGTTGCTCGTCGATCGTCTAGAAAAGCAAGAGAAGGACATTGCGGTAACACTATGTAAGCTCGAGAAGGTGTTTCCTCCTGGATTCTTCGACTCTATGGAGCATTTACCAATTCATCTTTCCTATGAGGCACGTGTTGGTGGTCTTGTCGGTTATCGGTGGATGTACCCCTTCGAGCGGCATTTGAATCACCTAAAGAGAAAGGTGAAAAATAAGGCACGGGTTGAGGGCTCAATTTGTGAAGCTTATATTCTCGAGGAGATCATAAACTTTTGCTCGACGTATTTCAAATCGCATATTGCTACTAATAGAACGAAAGCTCTGAGAAACGACGAGCATATCAGGAATCTAATGCTGCAATACTCAAAGTATTCAATGCGTCCGAAAAGCCTTCGGGAAAAATGAAGAAGAGATATTTGAATGACGACAAGCTAAGGGCTGCTCAGTTGTATATATTACTCAATTGCAACGAGGATGAAGTGGAGAAGCTAGAGGGGTAAGTAATTAATACGTTCACGTTTACATTATCTCAATGTAATAGTATAAGATACTATTATGCTACTAATCAGCAGTTGTTTTATTATTTTTTAACACATATAATGATGATTTGAGGTCGGTTAGACCCTACATAACAGACGAAGAACTAGAACAAGAAATAAGATACCATTTTCCTTCTTGGTTGACCACATATGTAAGATGCTTGGTAATTACTTTTTAATTCTGCACTTGCAAAACAAATAACTTACTATCGCTACTTTGGTATTTAGGTCAATCGTCTAATAACACCCGAGACTGAATCTATTAGAACTCTAGCCAAGGGACCAATTACTGCCGTTAAAATATGGCCAAGTTTCTGTGTGAATGGGTTCAGGTTCAAGTCAACAAATGCTCCTATCAGAGACAGCTTTCTGGATCTTGATTCCATGAAAAATAGTTGTTCGTGTATCAAATCTTCGAACTAAAAAGACGTCGATCCAGGCAATAATTTCTTTGGCATCTTACGAGAGATTGTGGAGTTGACATATAATTATGGCACAGAACCTGCTAATATCATGCTATTCAAGTGTGAATGGTTCGATCCGATTCAAGATCAAGGTTGGAAAGTTGACAAGCATGGCCTTGTGGATATAAACTACAAGCGTAGATATCAAGGCTATGAACCATTTGTCCAATCAAGTCAGGCTCAGCTCGTGTACTTCACAACTTATCCTATACGGGGGACAGCGAGGTCAGATTGGTGGGCAGTATACAAGACTAAAGCTAGAAATACCTTTGACATTAACGAAATAGCTTATCAGGAGGACGATCTACCTCTTGTAACAAATATTATAGATGTGGACTCAACGAAAGTTACTCATTACACGAGTAATAATATAGAAGATGTAGAATTATCCGAAGAGGAAGACGAAGTAGATGAAAGTGAAGACGAGGAGGAGGACGAGGAAGGCGAACAAGATAAATTTTATGAAGATGATTGAAAATAAAATATTTTTCCTATAGAATGTAACTAGATTTTGACTGTAGAATGTACTATTTTAACGAATATATATATTATATTTTGACTGTAGAATGCTTTTACATATGTATCATATTTTTACTGTAGAATATACTATATATTTGTGTTTTCCTATATTCATCATATGTTGTTATCAGGTATGACAGGACGACGCGGAGGATTCGGCAGGTCCCGAGGTAGACAGAGTGCTCCTCCGGTACTGACTACTGTTGGTTCCGGATCATCGTCGCCCAGTACTCTAGTATATCGATCACTCACATCTCCGACTGTTCGGACGAGTAGTTCCAGGCGTGGTACTCCCTCGTCCAGCGTTCCTCCTGCTGACGGAACCATGAGGACAGATGAGCATGTCGAGGAGGTCGTGCCCACATTGTCCCAGCATCAGCAAGATCCTCCATACGCACCTCCGGAGGAGACGAGGACAGAGATTTGCGCCGACGGTACAAAGTAAGTCAATTAGATAGTTTAGCATAATATATATCGTCTATTTCTTTATTCATCGTATATTGACTTTTTCAATCAAAATAATTATCTCTGTATAGATATCGTCCATCGTCAGTTCAGAGACGCCTGGACCAATTTCTGAGGAACAACTACGGTGGCCCTTGGATCAACTACTCTGAGGCTCCGGAGGAGAGGAAGGCATTCTGGTTTGGGCACTTCCAGGTAAAAGTATATTAAATAAATTCTTTAATTTATGCATATTATATAACTTATCCGTGATGCTGACTTAGTAAATTATTTATTGTAGCAAACGTATTTCTATCCTCCGCACCGAGCCGAGTTGATCGAGCGGCTCTTTCCTACCGTTGCTGCCAAGCTTATTCGAGATGCTCTGGATGACCAGAAGGCTCATGGTCGTGCTGGAAAATCGATCCAAGGTTGGATCACGCCTGAGAAGTGGACTGCGATGAGGGCTAGATTCAATGATCCGAGCTACAAAGAAAGGTCTGAGAAGGCCAAGGCGGCTAGGCGGAATGCGGCCAAGTGGTGTGGTGGCTCGATTCCGATGACGGAACATTTCTATCGTTTGGTATATTTTTTCTTTTAAAATATATTATTTTAATATAAGTACCATAAAATGATAGTAGGAAAAAATGTTTTAGTTTAGTACTAAATAATATATTTTTAACAGGTACAGATGGGTGAGGATGCAAACATGGTGACCGTCTTCTTGGCCACCCATCGCAAGGACGGAAATCTCATTGATGAGAGGTCTTCGCAGACCTATGTAAGTATTACTTTACTTTGTGTTAATTTTAATATAACTTAGGCAATTATCGAGTTTCCAAACCTTTCTAGGCCGAGTATCTTAGGCTGCGTGAGCGGGCGACTGCTAGTGCACCTACACCTGGAGAGGCTGGTACTTCCTCGCAGCCCGTTCCAGCTCCGTCGATGGACGACCTATGGGTGACCGCAGCTTGTGGTCTCCAGAGGGGTACATACTACGGTACGGGATCCTATGGCGCCCTGGTTACGACGCAGTCATCTAGGACCTCCCCGACAGCTGCGCATTCCACACAGCCCTCGCAGTCGTCGGCCAGAGTCCAGGAGGCCGTTGACCGTCAGATTGCGTCTCTCCGTGATGAGTTACTGTGAAGGATGGAGGAGCATCCCCGGTCCCGGCCGCAGGCAGACGATCCGACGCTCATCGTACGATTCGATATGCTCGACCGCAGCATCACGGAGCTCCGGGATTTGACAAATGATATTAGAGCCTCGACAGACCACAACATCACGGAGTTGCAGGCATCACAGCAATCGATGGGCGAGAGGCTGACGATGATGCAGGATTCAATAGTTCATAGCAGTACGAGGCTGCTATCTACCATGGATTCTTACAACCAGCGACTTACAGACTTGGAGCGGGGACGGCCTTCTGGTGCGCCTACATCGACACAGAGTCCACCGACGTCACTGCCTTCTCCATCGATATCGGTGTCGATTCCAAGAGAGCAGTATGAGATGTTCTTATCCTTCATGCGCACCGGTGGTCAGTCTCCTGCAGATCCGCAGTAGTATAGCTAGTTGCTGGATATTTATATTTTTTTTATTTAGGATGAGATTGTATGGATATATATTTGCCGTATTCTTTACGATAAGATTTTCTGGATGCTTTATTTTCTTCAAATTTTATTATATTATTCATATTAAATATGTTATTTTACCGGTGTTGAGTATTCAACCCAAGGGGGTTGGCAAATCCAGAAATTCAACGGAGGGTTGCTCTGGATCTATTGGTACTGATTGTGATTTAATAAACTGCAGGAATAATAGTTTGGACACAATTCAAAATTCTTTTTATTTATTTTTTCGATAAAATTAGCGACGTTTAGCAACGTGTAGACACGTCGCTAATGACGTCGCTAACATGTCGCTAAAAATGTCGTTGTACGTCATAAATTGCTGACATGGCAGTATTGTCAGGTCATTAAAGACGTCGCTGTAACGTCGCTATATAAGTCGCTAATTAGCGACGTTTAGAGACGTTAATTAACGTCGCTAATTAGTGATGCTGCGTCGCTAAACGTCGCTAATTTTAGCGACTCATTTAAGTTGCTAAAAAACGTTGGCATAGCGACGTTTTTTCTTTTAGCGACTTGCTTTTTTCCGACTTCTTTGAAACGTCGCTAATTACGTCGCTAAATGTGATTAGCAACGCTTTTTCGTCATTTAGCGACGTTTTTAAACGTCGCTAATTTGACTTTTCTGGTAGTGTGTTAAATAACTTGTCTAAATAGCAATGACTGATAATAATTATAATATATTTTATACTTATATTATTATAAGATCACTTGTATATTTTTTATATAACTATTATAGCATTCTACAAAAATATATTTTCAAAATCCTGAAGCTATCAGAACTCGGACAGAGTTCGGTTTGAACTTGGTCCAAATTCGGTTCAAATATTTATATAACAGTTGTAACTACGGATTTGATCTCATTACTCCATCCTCCAAACCATTCTTCTCCAAACCGAGAATCAAACCTTTCCTCCAAAACCCTAGTTTTGTAATCCCCTTCCTCAAAGGCTTTTTCTCTCTTAACTTGAGATCTAAGGCTCTTGGTGAGATTCTCCTTCATCCCCTTCAATCTTTTTTAAGGTACAATCTTCACATTCTCAAACTCTATTTCATGGCTCCTAAATTTGGAAAAAAAAAGATAAAAGCAAATGAAGCTTCCTCTTCTCAAACCCTCTAGTGATGATGCTATCTATTCCTTATTTTCTCTAAATATTTCAAATCCAAGAGAATATGATAATTTTATTTTTACTTCTATTGATGCCTCAAACCTATGGTTCAATGACTTTGTGCAAAAAAATATTTGCGAGAGCAATTCTATTAATTTTACTACTTTTTATGTCCAAAAATCAAAACTTGTAGAATTCCATCTTCATCGTCTAGTCAAAACCAGAAAATCCATATATTTGAATGCAATTCGCATATTTTACTGTAATCTATCTCATGATCAATGGTTTATCTCTTTGAGAGTAGGTGGCATCGACATTGAATTTGATGATACAACTTTGGGTAAAAAAATTAAAATCCCTAACGAGGGAGGTGCCCTAGTTGAGATCAACAAACTCAATCTCAGAGACGACATCACTCTTGACTCTTTCAGGGACATACTTTGTGTCCCTCATCCTTGTCCTGACGAAAAGTTTCGTGCTCGTTATTTTAACCAATACTTTTACGAACTTTATCATATCATATACTCTGCTATCATTCCCAAGCAAACCTCAAAAGATGATGTGACCTATAGGGAGATATCTTCTTTATATCACTTCTATACATCCACTCCCTTTATCCTTCCTAAAATCATGATTCGGCAGATGATTGACTGTTATAAACACAAACGATAACTTCCTTATGCCATGTATCTACCACTCATCATTGAGCACTTCCACATTCCTATGGAAGAACCCACTTATCTATCTGAGCGAGCCTACCTGACCAAAGCTTGCAGGATTCAGCATATTTCTCTCATTCCTGATGAAGATGACTCATCTAATTCTGATGCACCAGCTGATCCAGCCCCAGCTGTACTTTAACCCTACCGGAGCTTACTTTGACGTTCACCTGCCTGCTGATGCTGTTGATGATGACTTATGATAGTTTTCTGTGGCTATGTGGATGTATTAGTTTTTTTATATATTTCAGTGTACTAGAAATATTTGCTTAAATGTTTGTAAAACTTGTATGCTATTTGCATCTTTATATATTTGCCAGTCTTGTTATTTATCCTGTTTACAACAATGTATGTTCTGTTTAAATTGTCTTTTTTTGAATTTCTCATGAATCACTCGTTACGGGGAAGTTTTCCCACTATGATATATTGACAAAGGGGGAGAAATGATAAAATATGATAATAAATGTGTTAACAAATGTGTTAAGCAAAATATTTTGATTATAGCTGATATATAGTTGATAAAATATAACTGTAATATATTTTTTTTGTTGATATATCTGCATCTAATTTTGCTATAAAGCAATGCCAAGTTACAGGTATTTTAAATGCTCCCGTTTAAAGGAAAGATCTACTTACGTGGGAGCTTTTTCTAAAAAGCTAGTTTTTCACGGAAAGATCTATGTTCAAAGAAACTTCGTCTATGTTTCAACTATTTGCATTAAAGGCTACATCAGACCCACCATATGTGTATTTTGGCATAGGTTGTTAATTATCATAATGGGGAAGATTGTTGACACAAAGTGGTCACAGTCAACCTGATTCTGATAATCGTTAAACATCAGATAAATTAGATCCAAAACATAGATGAAGCAGATACTCGATACAAAGCATATCAACTCCGTCAATACTAAAGGCAGACTCTACAACAGCTATTGGTTTCTATTCAAATGTAATCTTTTATTTATTTGAGTCTAGGACTGATGTAAGTTAAGTCGCACTAAAAAAATCACAAGTACCTATACCCAGATACTTAGTCCACTCAAATGAACCCAAGAACCTATCCACCAAATCAGGCCACATTTATTTACAAAGTCTACCATACTTAGAGATCGAACTCGGGCTGAACTCGTGCCGAACTCGGACCAAACTCGGTTACCCTTTTGGTATGAAATCAACCAGTTCAATAGCTCCTGATTTCTTGGCTCAACGGTTGAAAATTTGAATTAAACCCTGACCGAATTCTGGCCAAATTTTGTTTGCCTATAACCTATAAATAGGATTGGAATTCTTCATTCAACAATAACTCAACCATTCTTAAGTCTTCTATCATATTGTGAGCAAACCCCTAAAGCCTTAACTTTTCCATCTCAAAGAGCAACTCCCTAGTCTTCCTAGTGCAAGTTAAGATCTCAGTCTAGAAGTCTTCTGAGTTGTAAAAAGCTTTATTCGAACAGTTACTTTCTCTATCAAGTTGTGAAGTTGTGAGGCTTCAGATCAAATCTCGTGGTGTAAAGAAGTGGCAAGCCTTCGGATCAAAGCTTGTGATTTACTATTGGTGATTATACTGGATACAACTCTGAGCTTGAGTTCTCGGGACTGGACTAGTCCTCTCAGAGAAAAACCAGTATACATCTTGGTGTTTGCGTTTGCTCTCTCTCACTCTACTGCATATATTCATAACACTGCTAGTAGTATTGCTTACACATGAGATATATTCTAACTACTAGTAGTTGATCACCATTGCATGCCATAGAATTATATCTTAACAGGTGATTTTATTCCGCTGCATATATATACTCTATTCACCCCCTCTAGAGTTGCCATACACGGTCCTACAGTACAAAGAACTCATATGCCATAGAGGAACAAGAGAGCATTGCCTGCTTCTTCGACTTCCATGATATAATAACTGTCACACCCGTTCCTAGATTTGGTATTCTTAAATTTATGATATTTAAAATTTTTCCTTTAGATGTATTCATGTTGTATTTTACATATTGATTCCTATTAATTATGATTTATTTTATTTTATTATATTTCTGTTTATTATGGGAGACTACCCGAGACTACTAGTGAATACCTTGGCAATTGCCATGAACTAGTGCTAGGACCCGTATGTCGGATGGATATCTGACCCGGTTCACTCTTGGAACCAGTAAGCCTATTTTGGATGGTTAGGATTGCGTGAGGATTAGTCATGACTAGAATACCCTTTTTCCCTCTTGTGTATATATACTCATCTTTCTCTCTCCTCACTTTCATTTTTTATTTCTTTTCTTTACTTCTTCCTTCATCTTCCTCCTTCCCTCAATAGCTCCCAACTGAAACCCTAAGTCCTAGCCCTAGACTTGGTTCTAGGAAGATGTTTGTTAGTCCACCAAGGCAAGTGCATCTTGCTCAAAGTGTTGATGCCATAAATTTTCGTATTTTTGCATATATGTAGTAATAAAAATATGTTTGATAAAAAATATTCTCCTAGATATTCTCATTAGTTTAAGTTCTTGGAGTTTTTGGTTTTAATGAACGGTTTTGAGTAGATCTAAGTTTTAAAGTTAGGATTTTCATAGGTTCCAAAAGTTTTTCTTGGTTTTGATATATTAAAATATGGTATTTTAGAAAAACAGTTATTGTGTTTGATGGAGAACTTTATTTCGAGGATTTTGTCTTTTGGTTCACTTAATTTAGAGTTAAAATAAAGTTTTTATGAAGAAAGTAATTTTTCGATTTTTGGAGCTTTTTGTCATGGTTGAACTTGCTGTCTGGAGATGACAAAGTTCTTATGCAGCCAACGCAATATGCGACCAAGACTTCCATGCGACATTATCCTTATGCGGTTGGACTCTTTGTCGCATAGCCAACCAGTTTGCGTCCATTTTGTTGGAAGCATGACTGACCACTGTATAAAGTATTCTGGAGCTAAGTGACATAACTCCTTGTATTTTGTTCGCTGGACGAATGATAAATTTGCTAAGTCCAAGATAAGTCCAAAAGACCTCCATGCGGCATCGACATCCATGCGGCACTAACCCATATGCGGCCTGGTATCATATGCAGCTTTGGATCATATGCGGCCTGGTATCATATACGGCCTGGTATCATATGCGGCCTGGGATCATATACGGCCTGGTATCATATGCGGCCTGGTATTATATGTGGCCTGAGGTAGCATACGACCGACAGTCCATGCGCCACCCGTCTCATGCACCATGTTGTGCATGGAGCTTAGCTATTTTATTTAGAATTTTTTTTTGTTCTATGTGGTTGGTCTTGATAATTTTTTGTGATTGATCCTAAGGAAGAATGGATTTAGTAATCCAACCTTGTGCTAGATATGACCATGTGCTAGAATTGACTATGTCATAAGTTACTAACCAGCTATGTGCATAACATGAGCAATGTGTCCCAATATGATAAGTCTTATACGACCAACTTTAAGTTTGGTGATTCGACCCAATTTCTTGTATCCGTGCTAATACAATTACTACGTACTACGTGTACATGTGTTATAAGGTGCACTGAGATGCGACCCTATTATAATGTGTGCTAAGGTGTAACATAACTTGCTACGTGCTATGAGATTATATATTTTGGGTTATACATCAAGAATGCCTCCTATACTATGTGATATATGATATTATTATATTAATTCTCCAGCACGGGCATAGTATGTGGGTCAACTACCAAAGCATGTCTAGGACTTGATTTATTGTTGCATCACACTCGGGTGAATCCAGTTTGAGCTATCAAGTAACATAGTAGATTCGTATCTAGCGTGTACCTTACTATGGTACGATATATAGAAGGATTGATCATGTGATCACGTCATGGGATTCCTAACAAACAAAACTATAGTGCTAATTTAGGCAACTAAAATTTATAGATCATTGGGAGGGATAAAATCTCGAGATCATGCACATTAGCCACCTCAGATAACTGTCATGACGTGCAAGGCTGACCCCCATGAATATTAGTCATGTCCGCACTAGTGGATGGCAATATCCGAATACTTATATTGCACAATACGTTCTATGTGATTCTAGTACGGTGGCCTTATGAGGGACCGATGGATAATATACAATGTGCTATGCGATTACTATAGCTCAGTTAGCCCTGTTAAATAGCTCACAATCTGAGGATTTTTTTATGCATCCATTCTGAGATAACTCAGACTCCACATAACAAGCCATAGTATTGATTGGCCGATTTAAAAGAGTATATGTTGGTAGCCTAGAGATATGAACTATTGTGGTGCGACGGTTCAACCATTGTCCATATTTGGTTGTAGGGTTTCACGAATGTGTCACAATAGGTCATGTACCGAAGCTGCATATTATACCTATATCTTAGCTTGTATTATGGCATGTGTGTTCTGGATTATATTGATGTGTTGTATCTTCATCGTGTTCATAATTTGTGAGTCATACCCTGTGTCAGAGTATTGCGACACGTCTTATCTATGTTTGGTTGTAGAGGTATCCTACTGCTCTGATGAAAGGTCATATGCTTGCAGTTGTGGTACAGATTCCTATTTTATGTACTTTATTGGTTTTTGCTTCTTTTTCTTATTCTTCTTTGTAGTACTTGCTCTCGGGACCTGATCCCGCTAGTTTTGTTTGGCCAGGTTTAGTAGCAGAGTATGAGGATCCTGTCATGTATCTGACCAATGGCGCACACCAGGAGGATGTCCGTCGAGGAAGTTGAGTGGGTTTCTTTTCCGTCTATGAGTATCATTTTGTATTACCTTTTGGCGTTTAGATGACGACACTTATTAGCCGGTTTATCTGGACATTAGTTACTCTACATGATTGTATATTATTCAGACCACGGCTGACTTACAATCATGTACTCTTGGCAATATACTAGTGTACCATCATGTATAACTATTTTTATGATTATTCTGATAGAGCGTTAGGGATATCTAACTGCTTTATCTTACATGCTCATTCTTATTATTTCTTGGTTGATGATTGATAAATAGAGATCCTTGACCCTAGGTGACTTGATTATAGTATACACCTCCTTGTCTCTAGACAACCTTTGCACATTGCGGGTTACTTTAGTATTCTGTAAGGTGTGGTTGGCTGAGTCACTCCCCCGCTCTCCAGTATTCTGGTTCTTGGGCATGACAATAACTCCACCCATGGAGAAGATGTATCCTCCTGTGGACCTTTTGCTCTCTACTTATAAGCACCAGCTTACATTAGTGAAGCCTTCCACTACTGCCGGATAACAGTTGTAGTGCAATTCATACTTCTGAGTCCTCTTAAGGTATCTCATCACTCTTTTCAAAGCTTTTCAGTGCTCAACACTAGGATTGCTCGTAAACTGACTCAGTATCCTTACGGTAAAAGCTATGTTAGGCCAGTCGACATTGCCTAAAATAAGATATAGGAAAAGTTGAACAAACTTTTGTATTGATTGGGAAAAGATAAATAGTACAAAAAATCTCTAATGCGTAGAGCCTAAGTACAAAAAAAAGAATATGGTAAAGTGTGAAAGTAGAGATCGAGCATTGCAGCGACTTCTTTATTCCATTGATGATCCGATGACCAAAGAGGATTGCCAAGCTTCCTGGGACTAGAGTATGCGACTCAATAGGCGTCCCTTTTCTGTATCATGTCTCCTCTCTTCTCACTCTCCTTTTTTTTTTATGGTATGGTAGACGCCTACTATTTATATCCTATGCTAGGTATCATATGTGCATACGTGTGCGAGTTTTATGTTGTCGTATGTAGGCACATATTACACTATGGTTGCCACATGGCAAATTCGAGATTTGGGGTTGCTGATACCCATAACACCTGACACGTATCATGACCTAGTTGTGACGATCTTGGTTGTGTATGGAGATATCGCCGCATGGGAACACTGCCGCATGGAAATATTGGCACATTAAACTGTTATTGGAGCATGAAAATGCTGTTGTCACATAGAGAGCATTGGAGAAATAGTGCCGCATGAACTAAGTTGTCTTTCGTTCGTGAATTTGGATTCGCTTGTCATATGGCTACTGATCGCTTTTGGCACATGACTTGTGGTTACTTTTGGTGCATGGTATAATTTTTTTCATACTTCTAAAAGACCCCCTACAAAGTTTTTGAACTTAAACTTCATTAAGTTTTAAGTTTAGAATACTTTGAACAGAAGAATGGATGAAACAGTCGCATGGGACACTTTGGCGCATAGAATTTTGTTTGGCGCATCCTCCCTTCGGTGCATGAACGTCTCCATGTTGCTGACATTCGGTCAAGTCAAATTATGGCATTTCATTTCCAGGGCGGATCTCGGAGGATCTCGGGCTGCTGCCACGTATGATTGGATACTCCGATTTATCGCCCACTCAATGTTGGAACTAAAGAGTCGGACGCCCCCCGTGAGTCCAATCCCCCATATATATGTGGGGGGTTCAAATTAAAGAAAGAAAAATTCCTGGCCGTGCTTATTCCTCCTCATTCCTTTTCTTCAACCTCTGCCTGCTCATGACCTCGTCCGTCTTCTATGGCCCCCAAAGGCAAAGGAAAGGGAAAATGAAAGTTGGTCGAGACCACATCGGAGCAGATTGTTGTCGAGTCGACGCAACACGATGTGAGGGGAGCGGTCAAAGGTAATGGTGGCCAGGGTTACTTGTTTTCGTGCATTTTCTTTTGATTTGAACATAGAGACTTTTACACGGTCTGATGTATGGATGGGTCCCAATCTAGCTCATGCACAGATAAATCCTATGCTAAAGCGCATAGAATTTGCTATGCGAATTTGTCTTGTAGATGCGCTAGAGGCATACCAAACTTTCGAGCATGGATGTAGCAGTCCACAGACACCCATCAGGAAGTATGCGCCTAAAAGTATATGCACCTTCTTTCCCCATATTTTATGGGTTTGGCTATTTTTGCTTTACTACGCCATGCCCATAATATGTGCTGAGAGATCATATGCTACCACTTTGCGCATGGGCGTGGCTAATTTCATAGGCATACGCCAAGTGGTTATGCTCATATAGGTGGTTTTTCTTTGGTATCAAGCTGCTGCGCCTGGTTATTCTGCACGTATGTATTCTTGATGCTCACCCTACTGGATTCTAATCTTCTTATTTGCCTTGTTTATGTAGTGTCTATGACTGTGCCTTCACTGGACGAGATCCTTTTTGGTCCTTCCCTCAGTCTGCTGGGTTTGTTGAAGAGGTTATTAATCCAGTAAAAGCTCTTACCATGATGTGCCAACATTCGAGGTGAATGAGACTTATTGAAGAGCAGGACATTATTTTTTTTAACGTTTGATGGACCCTGGGGAAATTCCTGTAGTGGATGGGCCTGAGGAGTACTTCCTGAAGCCTCAGTTCCTATTCTGGGATTGGGTGAACCATAAAGATGATACAAAACTAAAATTCAGAGAGGAATGGTACTTGGAAGCCAATGATATAAAGGTGTGGATCCCCAAGATTGAACGCCAGTTTCCACTCTCGGCTTTTACGTATCTGGCTTCGAAGAGAAACATGAACTGGGAGCTTACCCCTACTCAAGGCGGGATGCTGAACGGTTATTTCATAATCCAGACGAGCACTGATCATAGGGTCACTTTCGGATATGCCCGGGGTGGACACTCTTAATTTCTGCCGGTGTTGCATCCTGGTAGTGTAGTTATTGACGTGGTTCCGAATCTTTTTCCCTTTGGTGCGTCCACTTTGGCGAACCGCCATTTGAAGAATAAACTTTCTTATCCGCTAGGTTCCATTCCAGGGACTACCTGGACTCATATCGATTGTGAATGGAGTGATCTGACCTCGTGGATTCTCTCAATATATGAGGTAGACCTGAGAAACTTGGGATTGTACTACGCTCTTAGGGATACTTAGTACAGGGTAGAGGTGAACCACCATATATTCCTTGCTCTTAATAAAATATATAACTGCTGCTCTAGAATAATTTTTATACCGGGTGGAGAGATGGGCCTGACTCTTCATAAAACATACGAAATCTCTAAGCTCCCATGGGAAACTGAGTCGCACGAAGAGTATACCCCTTGCAATGAGAAGCTTACAGCCTTGGAAGCGAAAGAGCCTAAAATAATGGCCGTTTATAAAGAATTACTATGCCACCACCCAGTAGGTCATCACTTGGAAATGACGGGGCCTTCTCCCTAAGTTAGCATCTGGAAAGGTATCTTTTCATGGAGCCTAATGTCACGCCCCAGTCCCAAAAATATGTAGGACTAGGACACGTAAGCATGCCAGCCGCATGGATATGGCAACTCCAATATATGGAAACCAAAACCCATACGTACGCTGTAATATGAATATCAATCCACAAGTGGTATAAATATATCACAAGTCATCGGGTATAATCTAAATCTCATCCACGAAACTCAAATATAAATAAATAACCAGTATCTATGAAACTAGATCTCAACATGAGTATCTGAAGATGATAGTTGGATGGAAACAAATCCACTATCAACTAGAATATAAAAGTAAATACAATATAAGTACAACACAACAAACACAATATAAGAATACCAGCTAACGACCACGGGCTCGAAGAGAAGACATCCTTGAAACATATGTAACCATCTGAATCTGCGCTCCTGCGAATACTCAAAAACAGATACACCTGGAAGGGCCAGGTCCTCAGAGGGATATAACAAGATACATAGAAGCATGCCGATAAAGTACTAAAATAAATATCCAATGGGTTGCCTAACCATCTATGTGAATGCAGTTTGAGAACAACTTTCTAACAAGTGGGCTATTTGGCCATAAAATAGGATTGGCATGATCCTTTCGGAGAATCAGGGGCCTACAAAGCATGTCGTCTTTTGAATGACAGAGGCCGCCAAGTAGTATAGGGGTCATCACGACCACGTATCTCCGGCGGAGCGTACGGGTTACATAAAAAGAAAGTACAAAGGAGCCCAAATGCGGTACTTGTTGTTCTCTCCATCCCATGCTCTGAGCATGTCACATCCATGACACAATTTGGTTCATAGCCTATCTTTAGTACCCTACCCCAATCCTGCAACCAAACAAGGACAAGGATTGGACCATCATACTACGATAGGCTATGTCCATGGACCTCTATTGACTGCTAAGTCTTCTAGCATACAAAGTTTCTATCAGCAGTCATCCCTAACGTACGGCCCATATGTACAGGAGGCCAGACCTGTCACGTAGTCCGTGATCTATATGAGACTCACACTCATGTAACAATTGTGTCACAGCCAATGAACCTAATGATGCTACATGATAATGGGGTAGTCTCATAAACAAGGTCAATGCAAATACATAAATAAAAATATATCACGACGATACCGTCGCGCGCATTTTATATAACAGCTAAAATATATAAACTAAAGATAGAAAATAAAGATGCATGCAACATATGGAATATAAATAACAGTACAATGGCAAGGTATACTTGTCGTGTTCGCGGCCAAATGTCAAGGACAAAGAATCTGGAACTAAGGCCTCCGAACAAACGTCTCCGGATACTGAGATAGACATCACCAATATTTCCGGAATTAGTGAGATAGCTAGAAATCACTACCCTTTCATACAATTTGGACACAGGGGCAAAACGGTAATTTCGGATAAAAGTGGGGTCCATATGTGGCCCACTTTACACCAAAAGGCGTGCCAAGAATAACTGTCTCTAAATGGGATAATTTATAGGTCAAACAAACTTTAAATGTCAATACGAACCCAAAGGTATATCCAAATATGGATTTCGATGGGCCGAACACAATTTTGCCCAAAAAGTCAACCGTGGGACCCGCCAATTGGCGACTTGGTCAACTTTCTCAGAATTTTATGAAAATTTGGTCACAGGACCAGCACGTTACTATGAGTCCAGTGGCGTAAATTTCGTCGCAATCTGACGAGCGTGCACAAAATGCGCACAGCTTTCACAAAAGTTGCGACATAGGGGTTTGTTCGCGGATACGGGCTGATTCCGACGCGCACACGCGTCCGAATCAGTTTCCGCGAACTCTCACATGTCCGGGTACACTGCGCGCACCGATTGGTATACTTGGTACACGGTGGGACGGTCCTGTTTGGCGGGGCATGCTCCGTTTCATAACTTTTGGAAGTCTGAGAAAAGTGTGTTTTCGGGGTTTTCCAATGAATTTAATTCTACCTACATCAGTTAATAATCTACTGCTATTTAACAGAAATTAAACTAGGTCAAGTGGACTCCGCGTACCAAAAAGAAAAATTGGATTCGGATCTCTGTGGTGGGAGATACGAATCCGGGAACATAGGTGATCACCGTAGTTTTCTGCGATCCCAGAAATTAGTCTTTTCCGCCAACTTTGATGCTATTTTTGCCTAGGGTTACACGTTGTTCGAGGTCTACTATCACACATTGAGCGAGGTGACAGAAAACTGCATGGGAACACAGGTACCCTGCTGTAAAATTTTACAGTTACGGTGTCGCGCGGGGTCGCGGTCGTCGGGGTTGGTTTCCGGTGGCTGGAGGCGGCTGTGGGCGGCGGTGAACGGCGGTTGGGTCGAGGGCTCTGCGGTGGTCATATAAAAAGAGGAAGAATTAGGGTTAGGGTTTTGTTGAATAGGTTTATATATATAAGAAGTCAAGATAGGGGGGTCTTTAACGCGCGTTGGGATGGGTTTGGTAGTTGTGGGTGTCACGCCCCAGTCCCAAAAATACGTAGGACTAGGACACGTAAGCATGCCAGCCGCATGGATATGGCAACTCCAATATATGGAAACCAAATCCATACGTACGCTATATTATGAATATCAAATCCACAAGTGGTAAAAATATAATACAAGTCACAGGGTAAAATCTAAATCTTATCCACCAAAATCATATAGAAATAAATAACCAGTATCTATGAAACTAGATCTCAATAAGAAGGATCTAAAGATAATAGTTGGGTGGAAACAAATCCACTACCAACTCAAATGGGAAAAGTAAATACAATATAAGTACAACTCACTCAAACAATATAAGTACCAGCTACCAATCACGGCTCGAATGGAAGACATCCACGAAGCTTCTATATCCTTCCAATCTGCGCTCCTACAAATACTTAAGAACAGGTACACCTGGCAGCGGACCAGGTCCTCAGAGGGACATAACAAGTATACTTAAACACATGCCAATAAAGTACTGAAATAAATATCCAATGGGTCGCCTAACCGTCTAAAGTGAATGCAGTTAAGAACAATTTTCCCCACAAGTGAGCTATCTGGCTGAAAACCTGGGATTTGGCATGGTTCTCTATTGGAGATCCAGGGGCCTACAAAGGCACGACGACTTTCGAACGCCGGAGGCCCGCCTAATAATAATATAATATATAGTGGTCATCCCTACCCGTATCTCCAGCGGAGAATCCGGGCGCAAAATAGAAAAAGTGTAAAGGAGCTCAAATGCGGTACTTGTTGTTCTCCCCACCCCATGCTCTAAGCATGTCACATCCATGACACGATTTGGTCCATAGCCTATTCTTAGTACCTAGCCCAATCCTGCAACAAGACAAGGACAAGGATGGGACCACGGTAATACAATAGACTATGTCCATAAACCTCTAATAACTGCTAAGTCTTCTAGCATGCAAAGTTTCTAACAGCAGTTATTCCTAACGCACGTCCCACACGTACCGATGATCAGTCAATACGTGCGTCCGTGATCTATATGAGACTCACCACTCGTGTAAAAATATGTGTCACAGTCAAATGAAATCTAATGGTGCTACATGATAATGGGGTAGTCTCATGAACAAGGTCAATGCAATACATAAATAAAAATATAACGCGACAACACCGTCGCGCGCATTTTTTATAACAATTAAAATATATGAACTAAGGACAGAAAATAAAGATGCATGCAACATATGGAGTATAAATAACAGTACAATGGCAAGGTATACTTGCCTGGCAAGGAAGCTGCAATGTACCAATAACCTGCTCCAGAAATCGCGCAGAACAATCCAATATCCTATGTACACATAAATATAATATAATAGAATCATTAGTCATTACACTAGCACATACTCAACCATATTTACACTGGAATCAGGGGGTATACTAGGGGTAACACTAGTCATCTAACACGGTCAATTACGCATTGAATTACGCGGGTGTCGCGTCTTCAAGTACTGTACGAAATCAGTCAGTCAACTGACAGGTGTCTATGCCGGTACGTTAGTGTACGCAAGGCAGACAAATTCACAAGTTCTTAGGGTCAACATGGTCAAGGTAAGTATGGGATAGTCCACGATATCCTAGGGTCATACAGTCTGAATATTTAGTCATAATTATCAATTAGCATTTACTTACATATATATTCATATAACTATATAATAATATAACCATTAATTTATTTTAATTTATTTAATTCTGGAATAATTACTCTAAAATCCTATTTTAATCTTATTATTCTGATTTTTTTATGTTAATTCCTAAATTTTATCCAAAGAAACTGAATTTTATCAACTCGAGACTCATGGCACGCAAATCGAGGCGATATGTTGACCAAAAAGTCAACCGATATAAACTCGACTTTCATGCATGATTTCCTGTAGATTTCAGCATAAAAAATATACTAGAATTTACGGCTCGTCTGAATTCAAATTCGTTTGGGAATTATGGCACATACAAATTTTGTATTGTGCACCGATGGTTAAATTCTAACCTAGAAGTTCTACAGAATTAACAGTATGTAAATACTTAGAAATAAATTCTGGGAAAAATATATGTCGATGATCTCGACATTAGCTTTCTGAAACTTTAAACATTTCATGATTCTGATTGCTGGTTCTCCCGGAATCGCGAAAACATCAAAACACATTTATTTTTGGACATGCTGTGCTCTACGAATTTTCCATAATTTAATACTAATAATTTAGAAAAACAATTTATATTATCAGAAATCTAACCTCATTATCATTCTAACAAAAAAACTGGAGCATGTTTGGTGTCCGGAGCTAGGAGATATCGTCTTTTTAATTCGTCATAACTAGTAGAAAATGTGGCTGAATTTATGACGAATTTTGAATATTTTTTTTTTGGACAAAAAAGAGAGGAATTTAGGAAAGAAAAATATGAAGGATGAGGTATATATAATGGTGGACACTACTTAATTAAATAAGAATAGGATTGGTTAATTTGGATAGGATTATGATGAATTTAAATAAGGATAGGATATGCATGAAGTTGATTTCCTAGTAGGTTCAGGATTTGAATTAATTTAAAATAGAGTTTAAATTTATCTCAATAATTTATAATCTTAAATATAATTAAAGATAATACAAATAATTTATAAAATCTTATTAATATCTATTAACTCTAAATTAGTATATATCTAATATTAAGACTATATATATCCAAATAAATCCTAAATAATTTTAAAATCTAAATAAATTTCTTAAAATTCTAAATAAATTACAAAAAAATATAATTAAATATTTTAAACTAAAATAAATATTTGGTTGGAACGACATGCAAGTATGGTCGTATAGTAAATCATAGAAGTCCTAGAAATTTATGTTTTCTAAGTTTTAATTACCAAAAAAAATTCTAGAAAAATCTCCAAAAATCTAAAATAACCTAAAATAATTCTAAATAAATATTTATATAAGTAAATATATCAAGAAATTTATTTTCTAATTAACTAAGAGCATATTCTAAATAAATTTAACATATATAATAAATATAATAATATAAAATATACACAAAATATCTATTTTGGGTGAGGGAGTTTACAATCTACCCAACTTAAAATAATTTCGTCCTCGAAATTAAAATAAGACATAATTTGTTAAATCCTTCACATTCGTACATAAGGTATGTCAATCGCAATCTCTTCCAAAAATTTAAATAACAAAATCTATTCGAATCTATCGCGATCACTTCAAAATTAATATAACCACTGTTTAAATCAAAATTTAACCTGTCGTAATCTCTTCTCGATTTTTAAATAATCAACATCCAAATTTGACTCAAGTCTATATGACATCCCACATCAAAATTTATATCATAATTTCCAACTATCATAATCTCCTCTAGACTTTGAACAATAAACAATTCTAATCAAATCTTATTCCTATTCTTAACTTAAGAATTTTGTACTATTCGAATATTTAAACTCAATTTACATCCTCAATATTTCAAATAGGTGACCCAACAATCAAAATTAAACTTTTAATTCAAATCATCAAATTATAAAATTTAAATCTAATTAACCAATTGTTCAAGTCTAAAATTATATATTTATCCTCAAAATTTAAATCGATGATTCATCCTTCAATATTCAAAATTTAAATCATGTGCTCAAAGTATAAATATTGGGTCCTCAATATCAAGATTTTTAAAATTCATTAAATCCTCATTATCTTAATCATCCTTCTAAATTTCTCAAAATTACAATGGCTTGAACCTCTCCCAATCTAGTCTTACTCGATCATAATCTAAAGAAATTCCTCCCGAGTTGACAATGTACTACTACCCAACTTAGAATTTATCCACCTATCACCTAATGCTATATACCTTAAGAAAATATCCCTTAATTTATTTACTCATGTCGTTCAATCCTCGAAACTTCAACGCCGATCATATCACATATGATATGTCCTTAATTACGAAAGAATAATCCTCAAGTATGTGATCGGCCTATGGGGTATATCTAGTACTCTCTGTGTATCAAACTTTATACCCAGCTCGAGGTTTCGTCTTTCCGAAATAAGGGAAGACGAAGATCAATAATAAAGAGTTCAAGGGCAGCGTAATAGAATAAAAGTATTGGGATCAAGGCGTTTAAAGAATTCAATTGGGAATTGTCAAAGCCGTTGTGGATTGAAATTCTATTTTGGTAATCCTTTGTTTGCCTGCTCGTATTAGTACAGTTATGTAACTGATACGATATGTCAGACATGCCTAGGGCAAGTATATTCGTCTACTAATCACTACATATCTCAATCCACGTAAAGTAGCGTTACGAAGGGCGAACCAAATGTACTAAGGTTGTCCAGACCATAATACACTGATTCTGATTAGACAATTGCATCAGCAGGTGTCCCCAATAATACATGTCTTATGATCAAGCTCGATAAAAATAAGCTTGCAAAGACTAGGCTATAATAGCAGCATAATTCGAGGTAGCACAGAAAATATAACGCTGGATTATGATGAGAGAAGTCACAAATAATTCAAGTTGCAAAAACAAAACAACATAAGCAACAATAACAAAAGACTCTACAATCTCTACAGTTATCATATTAATTCCATGTCTAAGTCGATAGTCGACAAAGTAGGGGTGTGAGCCTCTAAGTTCTATAGTCTGAATAAACACTATCATCTTATGTTAGCATACAATTAATGCCATTCAGTTACACTTCATCAATGGATTCACAAGGGCTATATGATACCAGGTGGTGAGGTATACTACCCAACTTAAAATAATTAAACTAGTACTGTGACAGCCTTAAGAGGATCCTACAAAAATAACCTTGCACATGTACATAGAACAGAAACTTTTATTAGGGTATATAAGGAAAGATCTTGGTATTGATTAGGGTATCCTTTTTATGTAGGTAATGGTCATCCTAAGTCTTAGTCATAGAACTTATAGAGCAAGTGTCAATAGTAAGGATAGAAGAGTTACTGGCCGTCAGAGGGGAAAGAGGATATAGCCTACATTGAGGTGGGGTACATGTTACATGATTTAAAACTAAGGGTTAATCATCGGTCACAATCTACAAAACAACTTAAACTTATCAAGTTCTAACTACCAAGCATAAAAAAATTTCACATTCAAGGCTACAACTATAATCCTAGCAAACTATGAGCCCTTAACAAAGAATAATTACTTGGCCTACTATCCGAAGTGTCAGATGGCACGAGTTGAAAGATGAAGAGAAGAAACGTAATTAGCCATCGCAAAATAGCGAGTGCTATGGTCGCAGGGAACAATATATAAAATAAAGATAGAGGGCTCTAGATAGCATCATGGTTCTCTAAGGGGAGTGGGGTGTTGGTTGCTATGTTCGGGGTATGATCAAGGGAGAAGTGTTGATTACATTCCTCTAGGCTTCCTAGGGTGCTGTCTACTAATAACAAGATAATGATATAAGTTTATAGTTCCAATATCATCTAACTATGAAGGTTAGGTTTAGTCCAAATATTAAGTTTTTGGTTTTCTATGGGTTCCTCAATGCTAGGGGCAACATTATGGTAACCTTCTAACTAACTCTAGTAGTGTCTATACTACTCTCAAGTCCTCATATTATATCCGGGGTAATGGTAAACCAATTATAGGGATAAGGGATTCTAGGGTTCGCTAGATATTCTAAGCTTAGTGGTGTATCTATAATCTCTTTGTATTCTAAATAGGTGTGCTACTCTAATTATCATCTAATAACAGGAACTTCTATATTCTAGGAGGAGGTTATACTTAAAGAACTATTAGGGAAGCACAAGAATCAAGCATGATGCATTTGATCAAAATAGAACAGAGAGGAGGAAGATGAATCAGGGTCAGTTATGGATGAGATCCTATATTCTAGTCCTAGGTGCAGGCTTGTTCGGTACAATAACGTAACCGAGACAATATGCTCTTGACCTGCATGGACCACCACAAAAATATGTCATGCCCCAGTCCCAAAAATACGTAGGAGTAGGACACGTAAGCATACCAGCCGCATGGATATGGAAACTCCAATATATGGAAACCAAATCCATACGTACGCTGTATTATGAATATCAAATCCACAAGTGATAAAAATGTAATACAAGTCACAGGGTAAAATCTAAATCTCATCCACCAAAATCATATAGAAATAAATAACCAGTATCTATGAAACTAGATCTCAATAAGAAGGATCTAAAGATAATAGTTGGGTGAAAACAAATCCACTACCAACTCAAATGGGAAAAGTAAATACAATATAAGTACAACTCACTCAAACAATATAAGTACCAGCTACCAATCACGGCTCGAAGGGAAGACATCCACGAAGCTTCTATATCCTTCCAATCTGCGCTCCTGCAAATACTCAAGAACAGGTACACCTGGCAGCGGACCAAGTCCTCAGAGGGACATAACAAGTATACTTAAACACATGCCAATAAAGTACTGAAATAAATATCCAATGGGTCGCCTAACCGTCTAAAGTGAATGCAGTTAAGAACAACTTTCCCCACAAGTGAGCTATCTGGCTGAAAACCTGAGATTTGGCATGGTTCTCTATTGGAGATCCAGGGGCCTACAAAGACACGACGACTTTTGAACGCCGGAGGCCCGCCTGATAATAATATAATATATAGTGGTCATCACCACCCGTATCTCCAGCGGAGAATCCGGGCGCACAATAGAAAAAGTGTAAAGGAGCTCAAATGCGGTACTTGTTGTTCTCCCCACCCCATGCTCTAAGCATGTCACATCCATGACACAATTTGGTCCATAGCCTATTCTTAGTACCTAGCCCAATCCTGCAACCAGACAAGGACAAGGATGGGACCACCGTACTACAATAGACTATGTCCATAGACCTCTAATAACTGCTAAGTCTTCTAGCATGCAAAGTTTCTAACAGCAGTTATTCCTAACGCACATCCCACACGTACCGATGATCAGTCAATACGTGCGTCCGTGATCTATATGAGACTCACCACTCGTGTAAAAATATGTGTCACAGTCAAATGAAATCTAATGGTGCTACATGATAATGGGGTAGTCTCATGAACAAGGTCAATGCAATACATAAATAAAAATATAACGCGACAACACCGTCGCGCGCATTTTGTATAACAGTTAAAATATATGAACTAAGGATAGAAAATAAAGATGCATGCAACATATGGAGTATAAATAACAGTACAATGGTAAGGTATACTTGCCTGGCAAGGAAGCTGCAATGTACCAATAACCTGCTCCAGAAATCGCACAGAACAATCCAATATCCTATGTACACATAAATATAATATAATAGAATCATTAGTCATTACACTAGCACATACTCAACCATATTTATACTGGAATCAGGGGGTATACTAGGGGTAACACTAGTCATCTAACACGGTCAATTACGCATTGAATTACGCGGGGGTCGCGTCTTCAAGTACTGTACGAAATCAGTCAGTCAACTGATAGGTGTCTATGCCGGTACGTTAGTGTACGCAAGGCAGACAAATTCATAAGTTCTTAGGATCAACATGGTCAAGGTAAGTATGGGATAGTCCACGATATCCTAGGGTCATACAGTCTGAATATTTAGTCATAATTATCAATTAGCATTTACTTACATATATATTCATATAACTATATAATAATATAACCATTAATTTATTTTAATTTATTTAATTCTGGAATAATTACTCTAAAATCCTATTTTAATCTTATTATTCTAATTTTTTATGTTAATTCCTAAATTTTATCCAAAGAAACTGAATTTTATCAACTCGAGACTCATGGCACGCAAATCGAGACGATCTACTGACCAAAAAGTCAACCGATAAAAACTCAACTTTCATGCATGATTTCCTGTAGATTTCAGTATAAAAAATATACTGGAATTTACGGCTCGTCTGAATTCAAATTCGTTTGGGAATTATGGCACATACAAATTTTGTATTGTGCACCGATGGTTAAATTCTAACCTAGAAGTTCTACAGAATTAATAGTATGTAAATACTTCGAAATAAATTCAGGGAAAAATATATGTCGATGATCTCGATATTAGCTTTCTGAAACTTTAAACGGTTCATGATTCTGATTGCTGGTTCTCCCAGAATCGCGAAAACATCGAAACACGTTTATTTTTAGACATGCTGTGCTCTACGAATTTTTCAGAATTTAATACTAATAATTTAGAAAAACAATTTATATTATCAGAAAGCTAACCTCATTATCATTCTAACAAAAAAAATTGGAGCATGTTTGGAGTCCGGAGCTAGGAGATATCGTCTTTTTAATTCGTCATAACTAGTAGAAAATGTGGCTGAATTTATGACGAATTTTGAATTTTTTTTTTTTGGACGAAAAAGAGAGGAATTTGGGAAAGAAAAATATGAAGGATGAGGTATATATAATGGTGGACACTACTTAATTAAATAAGAATATGATTGGTTAATTTGGATAGGATTATGATGAATTTAAATCAGGATAGGATATGCATGAAGTTGATTTCCTAGTAGGTTCAGGATTTGAATTAATTTAAAATAGAGTCTGAATTTATCTCAATAATTTATAATCTTAAATATAATTAAAGATAATACAAATAATTTATAAAATCTTATTAATATCTATTAACTCTAAATTAGTATATATCTAATATTAAGACTATATATATCCAAATAAATCCTAAATAATTTTAAAATCTAAATAAATTTCTTAAAATTCTAAATAAATTACAAAAAAATATAATTAAATATTTTAAACTAAAATAAATATTTGGTAGGAACGACATGCAAGTATGGTCGTATAGTAAATCATAGAAGTCCTAGAAATTTATGTTTTCTAAGTTTTAATTACCAAAAAAAATTCTAGAAAAATCTCCAAAAATCTAAAATAACCTAAAATAATTCTAAATGAATATTTATATAAGTAAATATATCAAGAAATTTATTTTCTAATTAACTAAGAGCATATTCTAAATAAATTCAACATATATAATAAATATAATAATATAAAATATACACAAAATACATATTTTGGGTGAGGGAGTTTACAGTGGGCTTTGCTAATAAAGGGGGGCTCATTCCAGCGGGTTTGCTGTGGGGTTTTTAATGCATTTGCTAGCTTTATCCAGCGGGTGTAGGCTTTAGGAGTAGCGGGTAGGTGGGTTAATGGGTTGGGGTAGATTAGGAGTCCAATAAGAGAGAAAAACTAATTTTCTTTTCTTTTCTTTTCTACTCTTTTTCCTGTTTATTTTTCTTTTTATTTCTCTTAAATATATATGTGTATATATATATATATATATATATATCCATAGAAAAATCTAGAATTATATTAATGCATACCATTAAGCTAGCAACTGCTCAAAGGGTCTCCTACATGGAATAAATTCGAAAAAATTTCTAATGGCCCCATAAATCCCCTAAGTGCACGAACACCTAAAATAAAAATTAAATAAAATCTATTTCTCCTAATTAGCCACTAATTACTACAATTAAATTAATAATTAATAATTTAAAAAGGAGTAATTATGGTTTTTAGGATTATGGGTTTTACACCTAAGGCGGGATATGAGAATGCCTCATTCACCACTCGCTAGGCCTCCTCATCGGAGACTAAACAAGCTCTGGTGACATCTTTGCACGAAAAGTTTCCTGGCATGAATGCTTTTGCAGAACCGGACTCTGAGATTTATAATTATTTTTTCCACGATATGTTTGAATTTTTCCCGCAAGCAGCGCTCGCGGGTTATCTGATGATAAGGCATCACAACTGCGCGGTTTCGGGTGGCTTGTGATCCCTTGAAAGAGTGGGTAGGAACCTGATCCTGCCGGCTATGAAGCTCGTCTTTGGTTGCATAATTTTTCTCCTCCCTGCAATGGTTTGCAACATCCATCACGGGCTACGAGATTTCGTGGAGAAGCTGACGCCAAAAGGAGGCAACAATGGTGACTTCCCTCGGGTGGAGTTGCCTTATCATTATTTGTTGGATTGGCTAATCCTGCACCACCCTGCTGTAATGAACCCCAGTATGGAGGAGGACACTCATGAGGGGGATTCCTTCCTTCGTCGCTGCCCTCCAAAAAATCTTCGAGAGCCCTCAGGAGTCCTCAGGGAGTTGTAGGAACTATTCAAGACCCCCTTCGAAGTTTCGAAACTTAAACTTCATTAACTTTTTAAGTTTGGGATACTTTAAACAGAAGCATGGATGAAACAGGCACATGGGCAGCTTTGCCGTACGAATTTTTGGCGCACAGTTCCTAGTTTTAATAACTAAGTCGTGCTAGCATCATCTTCCCGCGTTACTCTACAGAGTTGACTCTTTCGAGGCCTGATCTGTCAGAGTGATCGTGTATCAATGGGCTTTCAAAGCACATGTTTCTCCTGCTATACAGCAGATGCATCCATTAAATGCCAAATTTATCCCGCGATTTTGTAGTCTAACCACCCGAGAGCTTTAATGGCTCTCTTGGTTATAAATAAGAGGCTAGAGAAGAAAGAAGGGAGTGCTTCTTTTCTTTACCTGATGCTTCTTCAGAAGTCAAGTATGAGGAGATCGGTCATGCGCTTCGTCGATCCCCTACCTCTGATGGTCGATCATTTGGCTGCCGTAGGCGGAGTTAAGGAGAGAGACTTGCATCCTCGTTTACTAGGGCACGATCTATTTTGCATGGGAGAGAAATCGCCAAGTTTATGCACATACACTCTTCTCGGCTTGACCCGCCTGGTTGTTGCCGAAAGGCTTAGACATGAAGGTGTGCGGATAGCCAAATTCTCCTTCGGTAGCTTGGGTGATGTTGTCTTCGGACACTCACCTGAAGCATGCGCTGGAAGACTGTGCGACCTTGCTACATGAGTGCACTGTGAGGGATATGCGCATATGTGTAGGACTTGTCATTCGGGCGCATGATCTTGCGGATACGCACTTCCCATTATTTGTCTTATCTTAAAATATTTGGACTTTGTTTGCTTGTCGTGCCGGAATGACCTGGGATTGCTTTGGTCCTGATGGAGCATGGAAGGATATCATAGTTTCTGTTGTTCGTGATGAACAAGCACTTTACCTGGAGGATTTTTCGTGATCTTCTAACCTAGCTCGCTTTAGCTATTCCCTATATATGGCTGCCATGATTACAGGGTTGGGATCAATATCCCAACCGGCACTTTTGTGTGCGTACTTTAACACGACAGAGTTGGGTCTTTAGCCTCAGCTCTGTGTTGCAAACTCTCTTGCTATTCATCTGTATGTATTCTTTTCTATGTATTATGGTTTTCAATGAGGAGCTTGTTGGAGTGATGACCCAGAATGCGTTGAGCTGCCGACTTTACTTATGATGGTATCAGAAGCAGCATAGATGGGTCTCCTTCTTTCCAAATGTACTCGCGATCTTGAATATTAATAAAAAAATCCTTAAATGTAATAGACTTCTATCATATATACTCATGATCTTGAATATCAATAAAAACTTTTGCTTTCCCTTTTGAACTTTTCTTACTGCTGTATGTACACTACCAGAAAAAGTCAAATTAGCGATGTCTAAAAATGTCGCTAAATAACCAAAAATCGTTGCTAATTTGGTTTAGCGACGTAATTAGCGACGTTTTAAAGTTGTTGGAAAAAACCAAGTCGCAAAAAAAAATGTCGCTAAACGTCGCTATGCCGACGTTGTGTCGCAAACTTTAGCGACGTTTAGCGACGCCGAGTCACTAAATTGCGACGTTTATTAACGTCGCTGATTAGCGACTTATATAGCGATGTTACACCGACGTCTTTAATGACCTGGCTATTCTGCCATGTCAGCAATTTGCGACATACAGCGACGATTTTAGCGACGTCATCAGCGACGTATTTAGCGACTTATTACAGCATCGCTAATTAGCGACGTATTTAGCAACGTAAGTGAACGTCGCTAAACGTTGCTAAAAATGTCGCTAATTTTCAAAAAAAATAAAAAAAATATTGCATTTCTGGGTTTACCAACCCCCTTGGGTTTATTATCAAGTAGGTAGTAGAAAAAATTGAATAAGAACACAGTAGCAGCACCAAGGGGAAAATTTCTAGTGCACTGGATAAATACAGGCCAAGTATCAGTCATCAGTTGTAAACCAAAATATGAATAATATAATAAAATTTGAAGAAAAGAAAGCATCCAGCAAATCTTATCGTAAACGTAAAGAATATGGCAAATTTATATCCATACAATCGTATCCTAAATAATAATAAAAATATAAATATCCAGTAATTAACTATACTACTGCGGATCTGCAGGAGGCTGACCACCGGCGTGCTTGAAGGATAAGAACTCCTCATACTCGTCCCGTGGAATCGACACCGATGTCGATGGAGAAGGCAGTGATGTCGGTGGAGTCTGTGTCGATGTAGGCGCACCAGGAGGCCGTGCCCGCTCCAAGTCTGCGAGTCGCTGGTTGTAAGAATCCAGGATAGATAACAGCCTCGTACTGCTATGAACCATTGAATCCTGCATCATCGTCAGCCTCTCGCCCATTGATACCTGTGACATCTGCAGCTCCATGATGTTGTGATCATTGGAGGCTCTAATATCATTTGTCAATTCTCGGAGCTCCGTCATGCTGCGGTCGAGCATATCGAATCGTGCGATGAGCATCGGATCGTTCGCTTGCTGCTGGGACCGGGGCTGCTCCTCCATCCTTCGCAGCAACTCATCACGGAGAGACGTATCTGACGGTCAATGGCCTCCTGGACGGCCTCTTGGACTCTGGCCGACGACTGCGAGGGCTGGGACTGCGAGGGGTGTATGGAATACGCAGCTGTTGGGGAGGCCCTAGATGACTGCGTCGCAACCAGGGTGCCATAGGATCCCGTACCGTAGTACGTACCCCTCTGGAGACCACCAGCTGCGGTCACCCATAGGTCGTCCGCCGATGGAGCTGGAGCGGGCTGCGACGAAGTACCAGCCTCTCCATGTGTAGGTGCACTAGCAGTCGCCCGCTCACGCAGCCTAAGATACTCGGCCTAGAAAGGTTTGGAAACTCGATAATTGTCTAAGTTATATTAAAATTAACACAAAGTAAAGTAATACTTACATAGGTCTGCGAGGCCCTCTCATCAATGAGATTTCCGTCCTGGCGATGGGTGGCCAAGAAGACGGTCACCATGTTGGCATCCTCACCCCTCTATACCTGTTAAAAATATATTATTTAGTACTAAACTTAAATATTTTTTCCTACTATAATTTTATGGTACTTATATTAAAATAATATAATTTAAAAGAAAAAACATACCAAACGACGAAAATATTCCGTCATCGGAATAGAGCCACCACACCACTTGGCAGCATTTCTCCTAGCCGCCTTGGCCTTCTCAGACCTTTCCTTGTAGCTCGAATCGTCGAATCTAGCCCTCATCGCAGTCCACTGCTCAGGCGTGATCCAACCTTGGATCGGTTTTCCAGCACGATCATGAGCCTTCTAGTCATCCAGAGCATCTCGGATAAGCTTGGCGGCAACGGTAGGAAAGAGCCGCTCGATCAACTCGGCCCGGTACGGAGGATAAAAATATGTTTGCTACAATAAATAATTTAGTAAGTTAGCATCACGAATAAGTTATATAATATGCATAAATTAGAGGATTTATTTAATATACTTTTACTTGGAAGTGCGCAAACCAGAACGCCTTCCTCTCCTCCGGAGCCTCAGAGTAGTTGATCCAAGGGCCACCGTAGTTGTTTCTCAGAAATTGGCCCAGGCGTCTCTGAACCGACGATGGACGATATCTATACAGAGATAATAATTTATATTACTGAAAAAGTCAATATACGATGAATAAAGAGAAACACAAATATATATTAAACCATCTAATTGACTTACTTTGTACCGTCGGCCCAAATCTCTGTCCTCGTCTCCTCCGGAGGTGCGCATGGAGGATCTTGCTGATGCTTGGATAACGTGGGCACGACCTCCTCGACATGATCATCTGTCTCCATGGTTCCGTCAACAGGAGGAACGCTGGACGAGGGTGTACTATCACGCCAGGAATTACCGACAAACGAGGGTGCCAACTCATGTTTTCTGCAGTCTCCTTAACCATAAACAACCGCTGCAACCGTGGCGTCAAAGGCAAGTAGTATATCGAATCGGTAGGCTTTCTTGCACCGACAGACTTTCCTCTAACAGTGGCCTTGTAGCGATCAGCACCACAGAATCTGCACGCATCTTCATCCTTATCGTCTTTGTAGTACAACATGCACCCGTTGTGACATGCATCAATTTTCTCATATCCCATCCAAAGCGATCTCATCATCCTCTTAGATCGATAAAAGTCTTTAGGCAACTTTGTACCCTCGGACAAGATCTCTATAATCAAATCGAGCAGTCGATTATAGCATTATTGCGACATGTTAAAATCGGACTTGATGCTCAATAATCTTGTAACCACCTCCAATGGTGAATGATCCTCACAACCAGGATATAGTGGAGTCATTGCATTCTCCAGCAACTCCATAAACTTTGCAGCATCGGCATTCGGTGCCTCCTCAGCTGCATCATAATTGTCCGTATTAAAACTAGGTCCCGCCGTATCATAATTGTCCGGATTGAAACTAGGCCCCGGCGCATCATAAACTATGTTCACCAATCCGTCGTCGTAAGCATCATGGTCGTGGACATCCATATACGGCTCCACATAGGGCTCCGACTCTGATGCTAGAGATACAAGTTCTCCGTGCGCGGTCCACTGATAGTAATTCGGCGTGAAGCCCTTCGAGTATAAATGATATGTAACTTCCACTTCTGGATGATATTTTCTATTGCGACATCTCACACACGGACACTTAATTTTGGTACCGTCCATGTACTGAGGGAAAGCATTGGCGAACTGCAAGAACTGTTGTACACCCTCAATGAATTCATCCCACACACCGCACATGTCATCAGGATGACGGTTGTACATCCACGAACGATGACGCAGATAGTAATTCATATCCATTTCTAGATACTTCTGCAAAAATGACAATATGTATCATATAAATCATTACATACAGTGGTTTATCACCTAACTTTATAACTTAACCGTACTATAAAAATCATAACTGATATAATACATACTTTCATTTATCAAAGTCTAAAATAAGCAATATTCAAAACAACTGACCATTTATCAAAGTCTAAAATAAGGAATACTTTTATTTCATAATTGATATAATACATACTTTCATTTATCAAAGTCCAAGAGCCCTTGAAATGATAAACATGGTTAACTAGTTCATGGTGATGTTTCTAAGCCACTTCTAGATCCATACTAGTTTATACTAGTCAATACTAGGTTAATACCTTGCTACACTATGTCTTCTAGGTCGTACTAGGATATTCTGCTTTGAAATTAAGTACTCTACTATCCACACTGAGAGCCTATAGCCGCCTTGGCCTGGCACCTTGCACTTTATCCTTATACTTGCTCACTGGACTACAACCCAGTTAAGGGTTGTATTGGCATACAACAAGTGCTTGTTGCTGCCTTGCCATTGCTCAAGCATGCATGTGTTTGATGATGCTCAAGTGTGCACCAACACTCTCCCACTGCATAAGATGACAGGAACCAATCCCCTCCTCACAGTGCCAACCCGACACCACTGCAACACATTGCCAGCTTGCCTAATGCACTAGGCCAAACTGAATTGAGTTATGTTCCTGAAGCCTCATAGTTCAGTAGTGACACCTACACACAACTGGACTCTTCTATCCTCTTCCATATCAAGCACAGCTAGAAGACACTATGAACACTAACACAGATTAGAGTAGCTATATACCTATATATATATATATATATATATATATCGAGATACACCTATATATGCATACACTCTCTCATATGCAAATAGATAATACACCAATTTACATATACATATCATATGATACTCTAAGGCATAAATAGACACACACACAACCACTAGTCCAATTCAGAAACATTTGGTGTGCAACACCAAGATACACTAGGATACATCCTTCATACACCACACCACCATGATACCAACCCTCAATTCATATGGACACATCCAATAGATCAAATATGTGTGTGTGTCTGCATCTGTATGTGTGTGTCGTGTGTGTCTACGTCTGTGTGTGTGTGTCGTGTGTGTCTGTCAGTGTCTGTGTGCGTGTGTCGTGTCTGTGTGCGTGTGTCGTGTCATCTTTGTCTAGTGTGTCTTGTGTCAGTGTCACATAAGAGAGGGAGAGAGGGAGAGAGAGAGAGAGAGAGAGAGAGATTACCTAGAGCTCGAGGAGGAGGAGGGGGATGCCGGAGTAGCCGCAGTCGTGGAGAGCCGGTCGGTCGCCGGAGAGGGGGGGCGGAGGAAATCAAAAAGTTTCGAAATTTTCGACAGATGGGGAAAAAGAAAACTGAGCCCTAATTAACCAAAATTTAGCGATGTTTAGCGACGTCAAATAAAAATATTGCTAAAATAAAATTTAGCGACGTCAAAGAAGTCGCTAAATACGTTGCTAAATATTTTCGATATATACGTCGCTAATTACGACGCTAAACGTCGCTAAATCAGATATTTTAGCGACGTTTAGCGACCTTAATTGAACTTATAGTGACTAATCTTTTAAAATCTTAATAAAAGTCGCTAAACGTCGCTAAATGTCGCCATTTAGTGACGTCTAGCGACGATTTTTACGGAGTCGCTAATTTAGCGACGTTTTTGACTGGAGTCGCTAAAATACGTCGCTAATCCTGCTTTTTCTAGTAGTGGTATCGCGGTTATGAGTATTATACCAGAGGTAATATGGATGCAGTATAACTTCATAATGATGATAGCACCAATCCCTATCAGATGTAGTATGAACATGATAGGTTAGAGTAGTTCCTACGAGAAAATCTTAAAGGAGATACCATCTGTAATGGTTGGAACATTTTGGTGTAAAACCGATAGTCAAGCAAGTCTACTAGTAGCTGGGTGCAAACATGATAAGGCATTTTATGGAGATAACAAAAGGGAGCGAGTCAGAGGTAATATGAACGTGACCATATTCTTTTATTTGGGAGAACGATTTATAGTTCAAAGGTGATGTGGACGTGAACTGTCTGCCTTGGAGAAGTTTTGAGGATCTGTTACCCATTGCGTACTCGGGACTACCGAGTATGGGTAACAAATTTTGTCCGCGTGCTACGAATTTAGATTTAGTAGGGAGAACTTGAACATTCTCATGTCCCTCCGCTGGGGATAACATTTTTTTTTAATTCTTTTACATGCCAAACTTAGGAATAGTACTTTTTTAGGAACTCGTCGTTAATCGGCATCATGAGGAAGTCACAACTTGGCTTAGCAAGCCTGTATGCGCCATTGGAGTAGACGGTATCCTATGAAGGGACCCTCCCACTTGGGTTGGAACTTTTCTGACGTTTAGTGGGTCATGATCATCGGTCTTCTCACTGTGTGGACGAGATCGCCAACCTGAAATGCCTTTTCCTTCACCCTATTGTTGAAGGCATCGAAAAGTTGTACTTGATATAGTTCAATGCACTATTGTGCCAACATATACTTTTTGTCTAGTGCTTCCAACTCCTATAAATGTCGACGAAGGTTGTCTTCAGAGGTTAATTGGTTGGTAAGGACTACTCGGAGGGAAGGAATTTTGGTCTCCAAGAAAAGTATGACTTTACTCCCGTAGACCAAAAAAAATAACATACTGCCGGTTGGAGTTCGGGCCGTTATACGATAGGCCTAAAGACATTCGCCAAGCTTCTCATTTTAGTCACGTTTGTTGGATAAAATAAACTTTTTGAGTAGCTTCATGATTATCTTGTTGAATGCTTCTTCTAATCCATTTGCTGCTGGATTGTAGGCAGTGGAAGACATATTCTGAATTCAATTTTTATCACAAAACTGGAATAAAGCATAGCTTACAAATTGTGGACCATTGTCATGAATGATCCTGCATGGCAAGTCAAAGCGGTAGATGATGTAATGTTTAAAGAAACTGATCATATTAGATTTTTTTTATCTCTGTGAGCGGAATTACTTACGCCCATTTGGAGAAGTTGTCTGTTATAACCAGGATAAGCCGGTGCCCCTTAGACGAAGGTGAACTAATCGGTCCTATGGTATCCATACCCCAGTCTTCAAACGTCCAAGACGCAACGGTCGGGTGTAGAAACTCCGAGGGTTTGTGGATGAAGTCATCATGAATTTGACCCATCCTGCATCTTTTTGCATAGTCAATGGCCTCTGCTACGATTGTGGGCCCGTTATAGCCCATGCATCGTAGGCGATCTTGAAGCTTAGGGCCGGGTTGGTGTGCACCACAAACGTCATCGTGAGCTTCACAGAGAGTTTGTTTCGCTTATGTATCTAATATGCATCCTAGCAGGAGACCGTCGTATGAACGACAGTATAGCATCTTAGTAGCTGTGTCTAGTAGAACCGGAGGGTGCATCTACTAATGGAAGTGGCCTCATTTGGGCCTTTTAGAAGGATTCCGTAGACATCATAGTCGATAAACGGGTGCCTCCAATCTTTGACGTTGATGTATGTTTCCATATAGTATTTTAGACACAAGCATAAGTTATTCCTAGGGCAGACCATTTATTATCCGACCACTGTGACCAATTGATGGATCTTAATCGGGATTGCCAAGGAAGCTGCGAGACCGAAAAGAGCGTCATCCTCGATGTTTTGCAGCCGCTGCACGTGCTATATGAAGAATGCGTCGAAAGTAGAAATTAAGTCGACTGTAGCTTGGTGGTAGGGGAGTAAGTCTTCGTGCCGGACTTCATACTCGCTACAGACTTGACTGAATATCAATTTGGAGTTGCCATATGGCTTTAGGAACTCCACCTCCAATTATATAGCCCGTTGGAGCCCAATGATGAGAGCGTTATATTTTGCAACAATGTTGGAACATGGCTCAGTAAGCGATTAAGCGCGGTTAATGACCAGGTAATCAGGAGAGATCAACACTATCCCTACTACCGTAAAAGAATTGCCCTTGGGCCCTGTTCTTAAAATACCGTCGAAAAAATTTGCCAAACAGATTCTCCTGTCATAATTATGTTAGATTCTAACACTTTTATCACGCCTCAGTCCCAAAATACATGGGACCAGGCCACGTGGCAATGGCCAGCTAATACATTTTCGAGGGATTACCCAATTTAATGGACCCAACAAAATGTACTACGTTGTCCTAAATACTAATAAGTCTAATACTATCATACATCAGGTAATGTCTAATCTCATCCACAATATAAACAAGAAGTACTGAAATAAATACTGGAAAATAAGTGCAGAGTTTGAAATATCATAGTACAATCCAGATATGTGTGATAGGAAAAAACCCACTACAAATGATAAAATAAGAGTAATGAAAGACAGAATAAAGAATACGACTAGAGCAACGGCTAACTAGATAAGGAATGCTCCCGTCCTAGGCGGAAGACCTACCAGTGATCATGGGTACTCTGAGGGAAGCACCTCTAGCTCCTTCTCGGATGCGAACCTCATCTCCTGCCCGGGTCCGTACACGGTAGGATTATAAGCCTCGTCCAAATCTAGAAGGGAACCAGGTCCTCAGAGGGGCGTAACAAGATACAAAATATATGCCAATATAAATACTGAATAAAATAAAGGGGTATGCTAACCATCTAAGTAAATACAATGTGAGAACAACCTTGGTAAGTATGGGTAGGTGTAGGCATAACGTCCACACTCCGAAGAGCATGGAATCTGCATAGTATAATGTCCATATCGCTCCATAGAACGTAGAATCTGAATAGTATAACGTCCATATCGCTCCGTAGAACGTAGAATCTGAATAGTATAACGTCAATATCGCTCCATAGAACGTGGAATCTGAATAAAGAAAGTCATTGGATCCATGGTTCCTCTGGATAGTACGGAGCCCAATGTGTGCATCCCATATGCCTACCAGTTGTCCTCCCCGCCCAATGTGGATATACAAATCGTATACACGACGTGCATATCACATAACTATATGCCAAGTCTTAACTAATTAAATAACCCTGATTACGTGCTAAACCATGATGCATGTCACACGCACCGATAGCTAGTCGGGTACGCGGACCCGCATCCTAATATGAGTTTGTCATCGTGATGCGTGTACAAGTGTCAGGGTCTAGGAAGACATCAGAATATCCTCGCAATGGCAGGTGAGTCTGCTAGTGACTACGTCAAGTACACTACTCATCGACGCATTCGTCGACTGCACCCGAGTCAATCTCGGACGCGCATAGTTATATGTATATTGCAACAAGATATCATACAACAGTTTATAATTTAAATTAAATAGTAAATCAGGCAAGGTATACTTGCCTGGGTCCTCAAGCTACGAGTGCTAATAACCTGCTCCCGAAGCCTCGCCTGAACGGTCCAACGACCCTATATATATTATATAATATTATGACCATCAGTCACTACAATAGTACGCACAGGAAATACTACGTTACAATTACGACTGACGCAGGGGTCACAACTGGTCATATAGCTGGGTCACGTGTGCACGTAGCTAAAACGTACACGTGTCGTATCCTCAATTTCCGTGTATACCAAGACAACGAATTTACAAGAGACACTATAATACTAGATAACGCAAAACAGGTCCTAGCTAACATGCTATAAGATATGCTACAAATTAATTGACGTATTATACTACATTAATAAAGCTAGCATACTAGTGTGCAAAAACCCAATGTCTAATCCTTGATTAACATCGTTCTCCTTATTAAAATAGTCATAAATTATTATGAGGTAATTTATTAACATAAATACATATAATAAATATTAATACTTAAATACGTATAATAGCATTTAATACTTAAAATACATAAATACACATGTAATACTTAAGATACATATGATAACATTATTACTTAAATACGTATATACATAAATTCGTAAATACATAAATACGTAGATACATAATATATAAATACGTAGATACATAATACATAAATACACAAATACATAATACATAAATACATAATACATATTAATACATATATACTACACATAAATACATAAATACACATACGTATCTAAACCAATACGTATATATACGAAATGACAGGAATATACCTAGGCGACGTTCGTGTCCGGGGGGGGTGTCCGCTGCACGAGGTGGCCGGCCTTCGGCGAGGGAGGGCTGAGCTCCGGCGGCTACGGTCACAGAGTGAAACAGCAGTAGCAGCAGCTCTGGCAGCAATTGCAGCCAATGCAGCGGCGACGGCGGTGACGGTGACAGGGTGGTCGTGGGGGACTGGTGGTGGTGATGTGTCGATCGTGGGGGGACTGGCGGTGGTGGTGTATTGGTCGTGTGGGACCGGCGGTGGTGGTGAGGGGTGACTGGGGAAGAAGGAGTCAGGGGTTGTGAGTGTTTGATGACGGTGATGGTGGTGTTGGTAATGGCAATGGTGATGGTGGTGGAGATGGTGAGGATGATGGTGGAGGTGGTGAGGATGGCGGCCAAGGTGGTGGTGGTTGGCTGTTGTGGCGGTGGGGGTGACTGGGGGCCAAGCTTTCCTTCTTCTTCTTCCTTTCTTCTTATTCTTCTTCTTCTTCTTCTTCTTCTTCTTCTCCTTCTACTTCATTTCTCCTTCTTCACCACACCCGACCGGACTTCCCACGACTCCGGCCAAGCTCCCCCCTGTCACGCTCCGATCTCCCGTAGGCTATTCCGGCCGTTCCCGCTAGGCAGGAATCACCCTCGCCAGCGCTCCCGCGGAACGATCGCTTGACCCATCCGGGCGTGATGCCGCACGAGCGTGAGCCACGCCCGTGCAAGGCCGTAATTCATTAGCTGGCGGTAAGAGTTCTAAGCCACAGAGTCGCACAGATTGTCCGAGTGCAGAGGAGTCATGAACGCATAGGCGATCGATAACAAGTTCTCTGAGTTGACAAATATAGCGGAAGCATTAAAACAAGTAAAGTAATCTCTTTATTGATATAAAACATGTATTACAGGTGGCGTATAGCCGAGATTACAAGTCGCTCAAGCCTCTCTCTGAAACAGTAAAAGCGTGCCAAGTGGCTACAACTGTGGAATGAATGTACAGGCGATGGTCAGGCGATGTTCACAACTTATGTCTTGTATATGTGCTTCAGTCCCGGACGCACCGTTGCAAGGCTTCAGAGGGAACTCCTGGCCTTAGCACGCACGAAGGAGGCGTCCGCACCGCACGAGGTTCTCCCGTACCCTGCATAAAAACTGGTGGATTATCAGTACATTGAATGCACTGGTGGGAAAGCTACTCGCCCGCTCGACAAATCCAAACACGTAATACAGGTTCCGTGCACAACTATTCAGTTGTCTTTCTAGTTGCCTTAGGATCAGTTTCATGCAGACATTGAATAGCTTATCGTGTCGGGCAGTGCGCCGTGCGATGTTTGAGGGAACACGGCGAGACTTACCAACTTACCATTTATCCTTCCCTGTCCAGGCAAACATTGTTAATTTAAGCAGGGGCATGTATAAACATTCAGGAGGCATAGCATATGCAAACAGGAGGGTCGTTTTAACAGGATCGTTCAGGTGTTTATTTGTTCTTGATGCAATGCAGTGACTCACACGCGGATAGCCGCTAAGCGAGGATGACTTATCTATATGAACAGAAGTCGCTGGCATAGCCATAAAGGACAGTTATAGTCTCAGGGCGAAGCGACGTACAACGCGGGTGGCGAGCCCCGTCGCATAACACTTGCCGGGTAACATACGACTATACATACGTTCCGTCCGGATCGGATCGGCTCCGGTGCCCCGGTGTAGTCGTCCGCGGAACTCAACATAACATATCTTGTGCACAAGCTGTCCGCGACAATGTAGGTCAGGGTCTATCCATATTCCATAGCTTGACATGATAATCATGAAACTTAACTTAGTCTGAACGAGGCATATTGCTCCACGAGCTGGGATTCCATCAGTACATAACACGATCCTCGTTCAGATGCACACATAGCATGATTATCATTCAAGTGAGATTTACGTTCAGTATTTATTCTTGCTTAGTGCATTCCCCTGGTTCGGGGATTGCCTTAGATGACCTGACGGTCCCGGATACTTGCAGGGTCAATCATACACGGAACGACTACTGAGTAGTCTCCCGGAGTAAGGATGAAAACAATGCACATTCAAGCAGACAAGCATGCGTTTCTAAGGAACATAAGCAGGCACGTTGCTCGGGCCCGAAGGTAGTCCGAGAGATGAAACCGTTAAGGGACTTAGCATGCGAGGGTCTGAATATAAGCAGTATTTCCTTTTCCATGTTCTAGCAAGTAATATGAGTTGGGATTATTCCCTTAGCTAGGTGCGTTGGATTTATTAGCAAGCAGGGGGTGGTTCACCTAGCGACTAGCATAATATTCCAGATTTTATGTGTGCTGGCTAAGCAAAGACAAGTTCACCGTAGCCACCCACCTTAGCGATGATTCGCCTCGGTAGAGCGATACGTCTGAGCGAGCCTCTGAAAGCCTTAGCTGGATTCCTTGTAGGGACAAGTCTGGATATCCTTTGCTTCTTGATCGAGGCAAAGCAGGTCGGGACAGTTGCACTATTGCCGATTGAGTCGGCCGTCCGCTTGAGCGGAATGGGGTATTACATCCTACCCAACTTAGAAAAAGTCTCGTCCTCGAGACTTACTAAGGACAAGCAGTAATCTAGGGTTGAGGCAATCCTAGACAAGTCGTTGCACTTGTTCATTTGGATCTTTACTTGCACAAGCTTCGAAATCAGCATATCGCTTAGACTGGATCGTGCGCACTTTCGAAGGGCCCCTCTAGCATGAACACGTCAACCAGCTTAGTGATAGCTAAGTCTCAGCACTCGAGTTTCACCTTTTTCTATGTCTTGGATGGTGCACTAGTTCAAGGCGTCCCTCGAATAGATGCATTCAACCAAACTTAGGGTTAGTAAAAATCGGACAAGCTACTAGCGATACTCTCAAAAGGTTCGCACAGGTTGGCTCAAAGGCCACTCGCAGCATACAACCAGACAAGCAAGCATAACATTCAAAACGCATTTTGAAAGTATTTAGACTTATTGTTGGAACATCCCATCGAGGCATTGAGAGAGAGCGTGCACATAACCCACGAACGAGCTTTCGAAACAGAGATATCGAATTGAGGACAAAGGCGTAGAAGCCAGGCTCTGATACCAACATGTCACGCCTCGATCTCCCGCAGGCTATTCCGGCCGTTCCCGCTAGGCGGGAATCACCCTCGCCAGCGCTCCCGCGGAACGATCGCTTGACCCATCCGGGCGTGATGCCGCACGAGCGTGAGCCACGTCCGTGCAAGGCCGTGATTCATTGGCTGGCGGTAAGAGTTCTAAGCCACAGAGTCGCACAGATTGTTCGAGTGCAGAGGAGTCATGAACGCATAGGCGATCGATAACAAGTTCTCTGAGTTGACAAATATAGCGGAAGCATTAAAACAAGTAAAGTAATCTCTTTATTGATATGAAACATGTATTACAGGCGGCGTATAGCCGAGATTACAAGTCGCTCAAGCCTCTCTCTGAAACAGTAAAAAAGTGCCAAGTGGCTACAACTGTGGAATGAATGTACAGGCGATGGTCAGGCGATGTTCACAACTTATGTCTTGTATATGTGCTTCAGTCCCGGATGCACCGTTGCAAGGCTTCAGAGGGAACTCCTGGCCTTAGCACGCACGAAGGAGGCGTCCGCACCGCACGAGGTTCTCCCGCACCCTGCATACAAACTGGTGGATTATCAGTACATTGAATGCACTGGTGGGGAAGCTACTCGCCCGCTCGACAAATCCAAACACGTAATACAGGTTCCGTGCACAACTATTCAGTTGTCTTTCTAGTTGCCTTAGGATCAGTTTCATGCAGACATTGAATAGCTTATCGTGTCGGGCAGTGCGCCGTACGATGTTTGAGGGAACACAGCGAGACTTACCAACTTACCATTTATCCTTCCCTGTCCAGGCAAACATTGTTAATTTAAGCAGGGGCATGTATAAACATTCAGGAGGCATAGCATATACAAACAGGAGGGTCGTTTTAACAGGATCGTTCAGGTATTTATTTGTTCTTGATGCAATGCAGTGACTCACACGCGGATAGCCGCTAAGCGAGGATGACTTATCTATATGAACAGAAGTCGCTGGCATAGCCATAAAGGACAGTTATAGTCTCAGGGCGAAGCGACGTACAACGCGGGTGGCGAGCCCCGTCGCATAACACTTGCCGGGTAACATACGACTATACATACGTTCCGTCCGGATCGGATCGGCTCCGGTGCCCCGGTGTAGCCGTCCGCGGAACTCAACATAACATATCTTGTGCACAAGCTGTCCGCGACAATGCAGGTCAGGGTCTATCCATATTCCATAGCTTGACATGATAATCATGAAACTTAACTTAGTCTGAACGAGGCATATTGCTCCACGAGCTGGGATTCCATCAGTACATAACACGATCCTCGTTCAGATGCACACATAGCATGATTATCATTCAAGTGAGATTTACGTTCAGTATTTATTCTTGCTTAGTGCATTCCCCTGATTCGGGGATTGCCTTAGATGACCTGACGGTCCCGGATACTTGCTGGGTCAATCATATACGGAACGACTACTGAGTAGTCTCCCGGAGTAAGGATGAAAACAATGCACATTCAAGCAGACAAGCATGCGTTTCTAAGGAACATAAGCAGGCACGTTGTTCGGGCCCGAAGGTAGTCCGAGAGATGAAACCGTTAAGGGACTTAGCATGCGAGGGTCTGAATATAAGCAGTATTTCCTTTTCCATGTTCTAGCAAGCAATATGAGTTGGGATTATTCCCTTAGCTAGGTGCGTTGGATTTATTAGCATGCAGGGGGTGATTCACCTAGCGACTAGTATAATATTCCAGATTTTATGTGTGCTGGCTAAGCAAAGACAAGTTCACCGTAGCCACCCACCTTAGCGATGATTCGCCTCGGTAGAGCGATACGTCTGAGCGAGCCTCTGAAAGCCTAAGCCGGATTCCTTGTAGGGACAAGTCTGGATATCCTTTGCTTCTTGATCGAGGCAAAGAAGGTCGGGACAGTTGCACTATTGCCGATTGAGTCGGCCGTCCGCTTGAGCGGAATGGGGTATTACACCCCCGGCCACTCCTTCTCCACCTCGATGAGCTCCTCCTCCGACGAGCTTACACCACCCCACGCCACGCTGCCACCACCACGACTCCGGCCAACCTTCCTCCAGCTGCTTCCCCATGACCACCACACACCACCAGCTTCTTCCCCACGACCACCTTCCCTGTCAACCTCCCCCTTGTACCACCACCCGCAATACCCTGCCTCTCCCCTCCGGTCGACTTTACCATTATCATCACCACCACTCTCCCTCTCCACCACCAGTATCTCCCTCTCCACCACTTTATACCCCTAGCACCACCACCTCACACCACTTCATACCACCACTCCCCACCACCAGCACCACCACTCCATCATCTTCACCATCGACATCAATACCCCCCCGGCCAACAACCACCCCGGCGAGCCGTTGTGCCGCCGCCAAGGTGAACCCCTCCCCCTCTACCTATGTATATTTTGTGTTTTTTATATTGCTTATTAGTTAAGTTAGATTTAGGGTTGTATTATGTGCATGTGGAATTTTAGGTTTAAATAACATGTCATAATATATATTGATGGTGAAATGCTAAGTTGAATATTTATGGTTTAAATATGAATTGATTGAGGACCTAGAATATATACGCATGATGGTTGAAAATGTGCTATATAGTGAGGTTGGGTTTTAAGTGCCATACGAGACGTTTAGGTTGTTATCCTATTTAATATACACGTGTTAATTATTGTTGATTGAGCTTATTTAAATTATTGCGAAATAATACTATAATATTAAAATATGGATAGACATTGAGGAGCAGGTGATTGATTATGACATGGGTGTAATATCAAACCATTAGTCAGTGATTGAGGACTGATAATATTAATGAATTTAAATTTAGGAGGAGTTTTATTGTGAAATAAAAATGGTGGTATATATTTAAGGGTATAAATAATTAATATTTTATTCGAGAGTGATGTTTAAAAATATGCGGGATAATATCTGTGAAGACCCGGGGTGAAACTAAGGATTTGATCATGGATTGAACTACTGAATATTATGATGAAGATAGTAAGATTGAAGGTTGGTTTGATGATATTGTGCGGATGATAAATTTGATTAGATGTAACATACTCCGAGTCAACCTTGGTCAACCCTCTAGCATCAAATCCATGTGAGTTGTAGCTGAGTTTGAACATATGATTAGACGTGTGTCACATCTTATTTCAGTCTCGTGATAGTTATTGATTGAGCTTGTGTCTCGTCTCTAAGTACTATGAGACCTACGGACTTGGACGTTGTACCGGATCCCCGTCATTAGCAGCCGGACGCAGGCAAGTGTACCTTGCCACCCTGTATTTCAGTTACCAGTTATTTATGTTTTAATATATGCATTGTGTGTATGTTTGTTTAGAAACGTTACTTCACGTCCAGATCACAACCGGGTGCAGACGTTCGTCGGTAATATCTAGTAACGAATGATAGATGGTTCACAATACCTTGATGTACGTACCTGTGTATATCGTAACCCTAGGACACATTCAAACACTTTTATCGTGCCAGATTTCCTATATCCTGATACTGACATCATGACCGAAACCTGGGACGACCTAAGGGTCGCGTTGATTGATAGTTACTTAAGTATGATGAGATTGCTAGATAAAGGGTCAGGTTCAGCGCACAATCGTTGACTGCTTGGGATGGGAAAGACAGTTACTAGACGTTTGGGCTCCTCTGCATGTGCTATGTATATGTATATGATCTATTTTTTGTAGTGTTCTTGTATCCGGAGTAGTTGTATCACCCGTGTGACTCTGTGCTCGGAGCTATGGTACGTCCCGTGTGTCTCTATGTTCAGAGCTACGATTTTATTTTGGATAGCCCATGCGTCGAACATTATTTTCAAACTGTGTCTCACTTAGTTGGTTATGCTAGATTACACCAGCATTGCACTTGTTTCTTCTGTTATACTATGGCTTGCTGTATTTTCGTACCTTGTTACGTCCCTCTGAGGACTTGGTCCCTGCCAGTTTTGCAGCATAGACGATTACGGAGCCTTTGGAGTTGCTAATGGAGTTGCTTGTCTTGCAGGCATTGGTACCAGGTCACATCATTTCTACCGGCATTATGGTTATTTTATATTGATTATTTATCTACTGTTGTAGCCTAGTTTTTATAGACTCATATTTCTTCTCGAGTCTATTCGAGTTTGTGTGTTATTGGGCGGCCGACTTTAGCACATGCAGCTTTTTCTTGTATATTTCTGTTCATTATGGATTGAGACATAGATGTTTATATTTATTGGATTATTTAGATAGTTACCAGTAGTTTACAGCTTATACGTATTCGAGTCGGACTAGAGTCTGGTCGAATGCGTAGTTGGCGTGTCTCGTATTCTTGGTCCTACGTATTATGGGACTGGGGTGTGACAGATGTAAACCTCGTATCCCTGTCAGACACTATACTGACTGGCACTCCATGCAGTCGCACGATCTTCCTCATATACATATCTGCTAAGACCTCCGTAGACTGCCCAACTCTGAAGGGTAAAAAGTGGGCTGACTTGGTGAGTCGATCTACGATCACCCATACTGCGTTGCGACCACTAGGACTCCTCAGAAAGCCCGTAACGAAGTCCGTAGTGACGTGTTGTCATTCCCACTCAGGTATAGGGAGCGACTGAAGTAATCCTGCAGATCTCTGATGCTCAGCCTTGACTTGCTGACACACCAGGCACTTCGCCACAAAGCGGGCTATCTCCCTCTTCATTCCATGCCACCGATAGTACTGCCTCAAGTCTTTGTACATATTTGTGCCTCCTGGATGAATAGAGTATGTTGAACTGCGCACCTCCGTCATCAGCTCCTGACAAAGTTCTCCATTCGAAACATAGAGACGATCCCCACATCTCAAAGTCCCTTCCTTTTGTATGCGCAATCCTGTCTGTATTCCTGCCTATGTCCTCTGTCGAAGCCTCTCAAATCTGGCATCTGTTGGCAAGGCAGCCTTGATCCTCTCAACTAATGTCGACTGTAACTGGAAACTCGATAACTGGCCGTCTACTCCGGGCATAATGACCTCTATACCCAACTGTTCTAGATCTCTCAACATATGTTGCTGGATAGTCAAAAAGAATGCCATGGGCCTCCTGCTCAATGCGTCATCTACCACATTGGCCTTTTCCGGATGGTACTGTAGCTTGATCTTAAAGTCTGTCATCACCTCGAGCCAACGTCTTTGTCTCTGGTTCGGATCCTTCTGAGTATAGACGTACTTCAGGCTTTTATGATCTATGAATATCTCCACTCGCTCTCCGTATAGGTAGTGCCTCCAAAGCTTCAAAGTAAAGATCACTGCGACAACCTCTAAGTCGTGAGTGAGATAGTTCTTCTCATGGGTCCTCATCTGCCTAGAGGCATAGACCATAACTTTCCTATGCTGCATCAAGACGCATCATAATCCTTTCCCGGATGCACTGTAGATCTCGAATCCTCCGGGTCCAGAAGGTATGGTCAAGATAGGTGCCATAGTCAGATGCTTCTTCAGCTCATCGAACATCATCTGACACTTCTCTGTCCAGGTGAACTCCTTCTCCTTGCGGGTCAAGTGGGTCATCGGCTCTGCGATCCTTGCGAAGTTCTCTATGAACCTCTGGTAATATCCGATAAGTCCTAGGAAACTCCTCACCTCCGAGACGTTGGTAGGGGTCGGCCACATCTCTACTGAAGAAATGTTTGCTGGATCTACCAAAATGACATCTCCTGAGATAATGTGTCCGAGGAAAGCGACATGATCTAGGAGGAACTCACACTTGCTCATCTTGGCATAGAGCCTCTCACGCCTCAGCGTCTCTAACACTAGCCTCAAGTGCTCTCCGTGCTCCTCGTGGCTCTTTGAATACACCAAAATGTCATTGATAAATACTACTACGAACTGGTCCAGATATTGGTGGAAGACCATGTTCATCAGGTTCATAAATACGACAGGCGCATTCGTCAGTCCAAAAGGCATAACCAAGAACTCGTAGTGACCATAACGAGTCTTGAATGCCGTCTTTGGAATGCCTTCTCTCTGCACCTTTACCTGATGATAACCCGATCTTAAGTCAAACTTCGTAAACACCACTACTCCTGTCAGCTGGTCGAACAGACCATCAATCCGTGGCAGGGGTACTTGTTCTTGATAGTCAAAGCATTAAGGGCTCTGTAATCAATGCACATACGGAATGTCCCATCCTTCTTTGGTACAAACAATACTGGTGCTCCCCAGGGTGATGCACTAGGATGGACAAATCCCTTAATCTGCAACTCCTCTAACTGTAGCTTCAGCTCATCCAGTTCCTTCTTTGCCAACCGGTAGACATTTGAAGATACCGGCGCTGCTTCGGGTACTAACTCAATAGTAAACTCTACCTCTTTATCAGGCGGTAGGCTTGGCAACTCCTTCGAGAAAACATCCTCAAACTCTGCATCTATCGGTGGGGGTAACATCTCCATAGCCAGGTAAGCACCAGATATCTGCTCTACTCCTTGCTCGATGGTGCCCCGTATATACTCGAACTCCGGATGTTCTGGCGATCTAAAAATAACGCTACCCCTTCGACAATCCAGTATGGCATTATACTGGCTCAACCAGTCTATGCCTAGCACAACATCAAAGTTTGGCATCGGGAATAACAAAAATTGTGCTCTCATCTCCCAACCACATACTACTACCGAGCACATTCTAATACTGTTGTAACCAGTATGATGCCTCCTCCGGTAAGAATCTTCTAACTCTTAGGCAAGGGGGGAGTAGCTACTCTATGCATGGCTATGAAACTACTGTATATGAAAGATAGTGTAGCACCAGAATCAAACAATGCAGTCGCAGGCAATGATGCAACTAAAATGGTACTTGTGATAGCTTCCCCTTCTGGTTACTCCTCAGTCGCTGCTAGTGCAAAGTCCTGCCCGCGCCTCTGCCCTCCGGCCTGCTGTCTGGCTCGATCAAACTGAGTCTCCTACGGGGCCAAGGGTGGTTCTTTCTGAAATCCTCCGGGTGCTAGTGGACGCTGGCCTCCTATCGGGGGTAATATCCTCTGGACTGGTGTTGCTGGCCTCTGTCTGGTCTGCGGTGCTGCATCTCTGCTCTGTGGGCAATCTCGGGCTTGGTGCTGGCTCTGTCACTACTATATTTCTAGGAAAGGGTATTTTATAATTTTATATTTAATTAAATATTGTGCATGATAAATAAATATTTGTTGTATTATTTAATTATGTTAGATGTTAGTTATTTATTTTTGACATGTGTTAGTGTACCTAACTAGTTTAGTTAGACTCATGGACCAACATAAATTAATTGTTAGAAATTAGCCCAATTAGTAGGTCCATTATTAAGGAGATAGATTAAATTAATTAAACCATTAGGCTAGAAGCTTTCCTCCTTAATTATTTCTTTATGAGAGGCCCCAAGGGGTATATTGGATAATTCATAGTAACTTGAAGGAGGGGAAAAGGGGTCGACCTATAATTAAGAAGGGGGACAAATTCTCTCTCCTCTTTTTATTTCAAAACTAGATCTAGAATTTCCCTCAACCAAAATCCTTCATTCCCACTTTATTTCTCTACCAAATTTTATTCCAATTCATTCCCAAATCACTATTGGAGGCTAGTGGAGTAAGGATCTAGAAGGAGGAAGCAAGGATCTACAAAGAGGAGCAAGGATCTACAAGTTGGAGGCAATTTTATCACATTTGGAGGTTGTATTGGGAATCCATCTCCCAATAGGTACAATTCAGTTTTTCTCCTTAATTTAGGTTCTAAATCTAAGATTTAACCATGGAAAATCAACCCATATGCATAGGCTACCCATAGGATTTAGTTTTGTGTATAGGAGGCCTATTGAGAAAGTTATGGTACTTTTTATGTCAATTTTGGGAGAATTCTGAGATTGACAATTATTGTGTGTGTCAATTAGTCCTATAGATCAATTTGGCATGTGCTTGTGTATTTGGGGCTAGTGTCATGTCCACAATTGGGTACGTGTAGGTCGTATCCCAATAATTCGGTGATACGTCTTGATTTGGGGGGGGTTTTCCTCCGACACGGGACTTTGTACATGTCATATGTTGACACGGACACATAGAATTGTTTTTTACTCTTCGTATTGTTAATAAATAATATATATGACTTATTTGTATCCTTTGGGGTATGTTTGGATGTGTGGTGGACTCGTGTCAGAAGCGTATCTTAGATCTAGTGGGATACGGGGTGATACGATCCATGTGTTTGTGCAATTTAATTTTAGATCTAATTCTCTTTTACTTTTGAACATAGTAATGTATAATTTTATATATATATATATATATATATATATATATATATATATATATATGTATGTATATGTATATGTATATGTATATAGTGTAATGTATATATTTTGTATTTATGTGTCATAAATCTATTTTATCTATGTGTGTATATATATTTATGTAGCTATTTATTCTACAAATGTAAGATCTATTTAATATTGTAGTATGTATATACATTATTAGTTGTGTTATATATATATATATATATATATATATATATATATATATATATATATATATATATATATAAGATATATGTATACATATTATTCTATGATTATATGTACGTATACATATATGTCTTGTATACATATGATACTATATATATATGTATGTTAAGTCATATGTGGTTGTTATGTACTTATATATATGTATATGGAGGAGTATGTATGTATTTTATATAGTCATAGATATATATGTTGTAGTTATATATACATATTAGTATCTATTTATATTTAGATCTTATATATTATATATATATTAATTTATATATATATAAGAAGGAGCTTCAGCGACAGCAGCAAAGGCGATAGCAACAGAAATTGTCACAACAGCAGCAAACAACAGCAACAGCGGCTGGAGAAACAGCGACAGCAGTAGCGACAGTTGCAGAAAATTGTCGCTGAAACAGCAGCAGTATCAGCAGCGTATCAGTGCTTTAGTGACGGTTTTAGCGACAGCAGCAGAAATCTGTCGCAAAAACAGCAGTGTATCAGCAGTAACAGCAGCTTTCAGTGACAGCATGAATAGTTTTTAGCGACAATTTGATAGTTTTTATTTATTTTAGATATTTATATATATATATATATATATATATATATATATATGGTATTTAATATATATGTAAATATGTTTCTAAATTGCTATTTGCATTATAATATACTTTATGTCTAATAATTGGTGTGGTATATATATATATATATTTATGGATAGTGATCATAAATAAGGTATTGGGTATTACCTTGTGATACCAAGGTAAGTACTAAGGTAATTGGGGATACCCAAGGTATTGGGTTTAGGCATCAATATTATGATTTTGTGTTGGGATACCAAGTAGGTTCAAAACCACGGTACCTATTTAATGTTTGTAATTAGGATTCTATATTATTAATAATTGTTTGACTTATATATTGATGTGTTACCTATGGATTTACGTATCCGGAGATATGGTATCCTAATATTTAAGATATGGGCTTTGTGACCTAGACTTTTAGTATTTGAACCCAATATCCTTGTATTAGACTTGTGCAATCTAGTAATAGGTAGTTGACCTAGTTTGACTTTTGATTTAGAATTGACTTGTTGACCTAGAAGTTGATTAGTTTGACTTATTTTCTTTCTGGAACCTTGTATTAATGTTGTATTCCATATCTAGGTCTTTGAGGCACCGTGTCAGACATCTGTGAGACTATTTATTGGACTTCAGGAGAGTATATTCTCTGATAGTTTTTTATTTATGATATCCTCTATGTTCATTATATCTAGTATAGATATCCATGTTCACTTGACACTATGGTTACACAGATTGGTATATCCGGATCTCGTCATGAGATGTTATTCCTTGGTATATGGTGTATCTTGTGCAAGCTTGTTTCATTGATTATCTTGTACATGTACAGATACTGATTCTCGGGAAGACTAGCAATCTTCTTAGGAAATCTCATGCCATAGCGTACCATGGTTGGATCTATTATACCAGTCGAGAGTGGAGAGTATTTTAGTGTAAATATGTGATCATACCCTCCTTGTATCAAGTCTTGCATTGTATAGTGTTAATCATACACCGCACATATGATTAGCCAGGCCATATATCTTGTATGAAGTTCCCAAGCCGATCACATGTTAAAGCTAATACTCACACACTTAGACATTAGTATTCTTGTTCATTGACATATTGCTCATTATTGTATTATTCTAATATTTCCTTATTGTATATATATCTCTCGTATCTATTGTGTATCTTGTATATTCACATCTATTTACTGTTACATAGTTTTTATCATTGATTAGAACTGCTATTAGAGATGTACTCTGCTCCTTTCCTGACTAGATATATTTTTTCCAGATGACACTGAGGACTGGTACCCTACATATTATGGACCTCAGGATATTGTGGGTCTAGAGTCTGAGACCCTGGTTCAGGAGGGACTTATCCCAACTGAGACAGATGACCCGAGTTTAGTAGCTTCTTAGTATTCTTGTACTGGATTTGTCTCCAGCTTATTTGTAGTATTCTTTTAGATTCATTAATGTATTATTTTAGACTCAAGAGTTATATTATGACTTTTCTATTGTTTTATCTGATTTGTGCCCATTTTTATCTTAGATCTGTGATTGAGTATATTATCATTGTTGGTGGTTCATTATATTGTTAGATAGATTACCCAGATATCGTTCTACCATCGATTCTGCGACGTAGGCTGGGTGTTGTTTCCGACTTGTACCCTTACACCGGTGCGGGTCATGACAGGCTTGCTCTACAAATCATGCATGTCCCCAGTCTCTTTCGGCAGTCCTTCTGGAAATGCCCTCTCTTACCACAGTAGTGGCAATTCGGAAGCTCCTTTTGCTGGTATGGTTCTATCCTCTACTGTGTCTGCCTTCCCGGACGACAGAGCGGTCCTTCTGCTCCGGGCTAAGCTCTAGCTGGTACGGTCGTGCTGGAACGTCTCGCTCCTCTGCCAATGTCCTCTTAGATCCTCGCCTCTGACAGAACCTCTTATAAGAAATCCTCGCCTGGGTGGTGGTGTATCTCTGCAACTCGAAAGTCTGGCCGTGATGGAATCTCCTGGCCTTCTCCAGGTCATTGGATATCAGGGCGGCATCAAATCGGCTAAGTCGGCTAAACTCCGCATCGTACGCGTCTACGGTCATATTCTCTTACTCCAGATGCAGGAACTGGGAGTACAAGGGATTCCTGACCGTAGCCGAGAAATACTTCACATCGAAGTACTCTACGAACTGCTCCCACATCTGTGTCTTGTCGACGCTGCGCTCGATAGAATCCTACCAGTGATGGGCATTACCCTTCAGTTGGGCCCTCACTGCGGTCAACCAAAGGTCAGGATGTAGTTGAGAAGCCTCCAGTAGCATCTCTGTGTTGGAGACCCAATCGGAGATCTCCTCTGCAGTCGCGCTACCCGCAAAGGTACCCGGGCCCATCTGGCAAAATCCCCGTATAGTACCAGCCGGCTGGACAGGTGCAGGTGCTGGTGTAGGTTCTTGGACAGGTGTCCTCTCTAGTACTGCCATCAAGCTCTGTCTCATGGTCTCGGTCTGATGCCACTGCGCCTGCATCATCGCCTGAAAGAACTGGAACATCTGCGGCTGTCCCTCCGGATATGGCATCTAGGGTTGAAAGGGTAAAGGTTGTGGCAGTGGGACCTCTGGCTGCATCATAGGTGTCCCCTCAGATGTCGGTCTCTCGTACTGCGGTATCGACGTAGCCCTCAAAGTTTGGCCCTCGAAGTGCTGCGGGACAGTCTAAGAAGTCTGGCCCTCCGGCTACTGCTTCCGGTCGTCAGGAGAAGTCTGGTGCCAATGTATCAGCGACGGTGGCTGCCCTCCGGGTGGTCCCTGGTACGTCTCCTCTCTCGGTACGGTGGCAGATGGCACTATGGCACCGTTGTAGAAGCATAAAAAATACACCGGATGACTATACGCGGCATATCGGTGCAGAGCAGCATAGGCAGAGGCCTTAAGAGCCATCAAGAGTGCAACAGAGCCTTTTCCGCTAGAACAGAGCGTGAAACATAAAAGCTCAAAGGACCATCCGCGTAAGGCAGTACGTCCAAGCCGCTTTAGCGTAAACAGGGTGCTTCATCGCCTCCAGGGCGTAAAACTCCTCCCCTTTCATACGCAGCATTGAGGTGTACAAAAGATACTTCGTATTCCCCGAAGTGAACCTGTCAGATCCTGTAATGAACCTGTCAGAGCCTGCAATGAACCTGACATCTGGACTTCTGGCAAAGGGATACGGCTCGACTACCCAAGCGACGGCTATAATGATGGCACTGCACTTTCACCCAGGCTGTCAAATACCGCCATCCCCTTCGCGTAAACTGCTTTTTCAAGCACGAAGGGATACGCTGCCTTGTTTTACACAGGCAAAACATGAGCTGTTTACGTTCTGCAGTAGACAAACCGCCTGCTACGCCAAAAGCTGCACTCTGTACGGGGTTCGAGGCACGTCTCTTCGCCTAATGCACAGAGCGGTGACAGTTTCTCGAGGCACGTCTCTCCGACTGATGCGCAGAAAGGGTTGCAGACCGTCAAAGAACACGTCTCCACATTTAATGCACAGGATGGTGGCAAATCTTGGCATTTAATGCAAGAGATTTGATTATATCTTCAAAAGCCGTAATTCCGGCTAAGACGTCCACATCAGCACTGCGGCACGGTACGCAACGGCTTCTACGCCCATCCAGCGTTTGTGCTCATTCGGCTTCTACGCCTGCTCGGCCCTTGTGCTCATTCGGCTTCTACGCCTGCTCGGCCCCTGTGCCCCTTCGGCTTCTACGCCTGTTCGGCCCCTGTGCCCCTTCGGCTTCTATGCCTGTTCGGCCTCTACGACCACTCGGCTTCTGTGCCTGTTCGGCCTCTACGACCACTCGGCTTCTACGCCTGTTCGGCTTCTATTCCGGTTTGATAACTATTTGGCTTCTATGCCATGGTGTCAGACATTTGGTTTCTATGCCAATCTCTTCTACACAATGGATACCTACCTACGTGGCTTTTACGCCGTGATCTTCGTAGCAATTGTACGCATTGTGTCCCTTAGTTGGACCCGCGTCACACGCTCATTCAAAAGATCATCTATACGCAGGCATTGGTTACTTTAACCGTTGTGTAAAAGGGTGTTGTACTTTCCACTCCTCGGTTGTTACATCGACGGAGTGGTCACTGTCACTAAAACTCTATAAATAGAGACCTCTATCAATGAGGAACAAGGTCGAAAAAAACTCCAAACTTGAAGATCGAACCAGGTCGATAAAAATTGGAAGATCGAACCCGAAAGAGAGAGAGAGAGAGAGAGAGAGAGAGAGAGCCCCCGGAGCTCAGGCAAAGAGTAGGGATCGACGACTTTGGCATCGTGCATCCACCCTCTCCAGCAACCTTCGAAGCTGCTTCTTGTCTTCTACGGCACTTCTTCAATATCGTGTGGTCCAAGGGCTAAAGTGATCGACTGCAGATCAGACACCTATAGCAATATTTACCCAGATTAAATAAATTGTACTCCCATATCCTCGTATAGGATCAAATTGTACAAGTTTGTTTGTAAACCAAAGAAGGCGGGTTCTGTGTAAACCCCCATATTGAATACATCTTCATTCTTTCGTTTAATACCACAAACAAGATGACGACTCTGTTGGGGACATCTTTCTCTTCTGACGAGGAAGCAATTGCTCAATACGATGCGGTATCCGTGGGATCCGTGAAGAAGACACTGGTCGTCCAATTCGACCAGTCTGCCTACGAAGACATGCTTCGAACCGGGGGTAGCTCTCACTCTCTCTCCGTCCAAGACAACAGGAAGCTGCGCAAAGTGTGGATGCCCAAGACATCCTCTACCATTCCTGTGGACTCTCCGATCTCTCCGATCTCTTCGACCAATGAGGTTGTAGCACTGCTCCCTCCGTGCCCTGCACGTAAAACTCAGTCTCCCGCTACGCGCGGTACAGACGAAACTTCGGGTAAAGCCTCAGCGCTGACCCAGAAGTATTTACTGCGCTCTACGCGTAGGAACCAGTCTCCCGCTACGCGCGGTACAGACAAAACTTCGGGCAAAGCCTCAGCGCTAACCCAGAAGTATCCATTGCGCTCTACGCGTAGGAACCAGTCTCCCGCTACGCGCGGTACAGACAAAACTTCGGGCAAAGCCTCAGCGCTAACCCAGAAGTATCCACTGCGCTCTACGCACAGAAACTAGTCTCCCGCTACGCGTGGTACAGACCAAACTTCTGGTGATGCCTCAGCGCCAGGTCAGAAGTACAAATCATGCTCCAGGCGCAAGACAACATCTGACCTCTACGAGGAACCAGATGAGCGCCGTGATTTCAGCGAGGGGAAGCAAGCAGCAGAATACTCGACTTCTCGGCCTTTACGCTAGCAAGAGAACAATCTGCCTACCCTCCGGATTACGCGAGAAGCCGATGGCCGACTGAGGGCCTCTCCAGCTTTACGCCAGACTGAGCGAATCTCCAATTTATGCCAGGCACAGTCCCTCGGCGTAAAACAAGCTCAGATTGCGGAAAGGCATCCCTCCAGGGGATTATCCGCTACCCAGATGGCCAATCTGTTGTACACAGGTGGCACAGGGAAAACCGGGGTGCCCAATATCCGTACGCCCACTGGTGGAAGAGACAAGCCTTCGTCTTCTTCCTCTACTCCTCCGGACCTGCGGGATTACCTAATCCAGAAACGCAAGAACGAGAGTCATAAACGGACTTCGGTTCCCCTGACAGTCAAACGCGGGGAAATCATATGGGAAGATACGTCAATATCTGATGTCGTCATAATAGGTGGACCACAGGAAAACTCCATCTTTATCATTCCACCAACCCATGATGATCAACGTCCGATAATCTTTGGCAGCAGGCGAAACGCCCCAATCGTGCAAGAGGAATCACGCGAGTCTGAATCTGGCAGAATACAAACCCACAGATACAGCCCACAAGCATTAAATATTATGCAAAATATGGGTTACGACTTAAAACTAAAACAAGGTCTCAACTATGGGAAAGGTAGGCGAACGCCGGTGCGTAGTAATTCTCACTATCAAGAAGCTCGTTTCGGGTTGGGATATACTGCTTCTCTCAAGAGACCCGAAATTCCGAAGTCCAGTCCTGTACAACCAGAGGCAGTTCTTGATGAATCAGTTTCTGTGGCCAGAGACCACGGCATGTCCAGAGGTAACTTACCTCGACAGAACAAGGGGACGTCTAGGGCCGGGGGTAGAATCCCTTCAAGGTCCGAAAATAATGCAACAGCAACGATCTCCCTGCAAGACCGTAAAATTCAGGCATCAAGAGCCCGAAGACAAAAAGGGACTTTTTTCTTCAACGAAGATGACAATGTTGAGATCTTTGATATATTGATGAAAGAGCGCAAGCTCCAGCTACCCAACATCAGACATCCTGAGAGGGCTGGCGACGTGGATCACCCAGATTATTGTCTCTTCCACCGATACACTCATCACCCCACAAAGGCGTGCTATGTGCTAAAAAGGAGAATTCAGGAGACGATCGATGCCAAGATCTTCACTTTGAATCTGTGAACAAAGGGACGGTCCGTACCGATTGGATTCCTATTCTTTTCTTATATAACAATTTGCTCCTTTCAAAAGTTTGTCATGTTCATATCACCCCTGAATAAAACTTTCGGCTACAGACTGTCTTCTGATATAAGTTGCCCTCTACACTTGACATCCGTACTTAACTCTAAAGTACGCCAGTGGTGTTAAGTCCACAAAAGCTGCCATGTCCATATCACCTCTGAGCAGATGTGTGCCTCCATCCCCGATGGAAGTCACAATCACAAAGTTTGTCATGTTCATATTACCTCTGAATAAACTTTCGACCGTCGGTTGTCATGTCCATATTACCTCTGATATCGATTGTCGTCTGCACTTGACATCCGTACTTAACTCTAAAGTACGCCAGTGGTGTTAAGTCCACAAAAGCTGCCATGTCCATATCACCTCTGAGCAGATATGTGCCTCCATCCCCGATGGAAGTCACAATCACAAAGTTTGTCATGTTTATATTACCTCTAAATAAACTTTCGACCGTCGGTTGTCATATCCATATTACCTCTGATATCGATTGTCGTCTACACTTGACATCCGTACTTAACTCTAAAGTACGCCAGTGGTGTTAAGTCCACAAAAGCTGCCATGTCTATATCACCTCTGAGCATATGTGTGCCTCCATCCCCGATGGAAGTCACAATCACAAAGTTTGTCATGTTCATATTACCTCTGAATAAACTTTCGACCGTCAATTGCCATGTCATTCTCACCTCTGAGCAAGTATGTACCACCCCCCGTGACGAGGTAGAACCCATAGCACAAAAATTCTTGGAAGCTATAAACTCCTACCGTCCGTATGTCTGGGAAGTAGCGTCATCATCCAACGTCATCACAACGTATGGACCCCATGAAGATTCTATCTTCATTGTCCCGCCTACCTGCAGCAGTCAGCGTCCAATATTCTTTGGCCGCATGCGCAATCAACCGGCTAACCAGGAAGATCCTTTCGATGACGATACTGGGAAAATGCAGATTCACCGATACAACCCGCAGGCATTAAGGATCATGTAAAACATGGGCTACGACTTGAAGCGAAAGCCAGGCCTCAACTACGGAAGAGGCAGACGAACACCGCCGTGCGGCGACTCCCGCTATCAGCAAACCCGTTTCGGGTTAGGATATGCCACCTTCCTTACGACTTCTAAGTCAGGCGAGGACATCTTTTCCTCCTCCCAGAATGGCTCGTCGCCCCCCGACTCACCTGATGCTCTCGAACAAACACTATCAGTAAATATGGTGGTGACAGATCCCTTAGGAGCAGATGAACAGGATTCTGAGCCGTTTGAGAATGACTCGTGGGCTCAACAAATGGATACGTAGTGGGAATTCCGCTTCGAGCAAAGAGAACCTCCCACCAAAGACAAAGTTATCCAAATCGATGTTGGGGGTGAACTTTCGCCAAAGCCGATATTTATCAGTGACAATCTTCCCCCAGCTGAAAGGGAAGAAATCATACAGCTGATAAAGGAATACGTCGACGTCTTTGCATGGGATTATGGGGACATGCCGGGCCTTGACCCGAAGGTGGCTACTCATAAGCTCAATATATTGACCGACTCGAAGCCTATGAAGCAGCACCAACGTCGGTTCCGCCCGGACATGATGGACGCCATTGAAGCTGAAGTCAAGAAGCTGATAGCCTGTGGTTTCATCCGGGAAGAACAACATCCCGACTGGGTCGCCAATGTTGTCCCAGTCATAAAGAAAAATGGGAAGGTACGTATCTGCATCGACTACTGAGATCTGAATGCGGCCTGCCCCAAGGATGAATTCCCTCTTCCTATCACGGATATCATGATCGACAACACCTGCGGCTTTGAACGCATGTCTTTCATGGACGGATTCTCAGGATACAATCTGATCAAGATGCATCCAGAAGACGAGAAGCACACTGCCTTCCGGACACCATTGGGGGTATATTGCTATACGGTCATGCCCTTCAGATTGAAGAACGCCGGGGCTACATACCAACGGGCTATGAGTAACATATTCCATGAGCATTTACGCAAAATAGTGGAATGTTACGTAGACGACATAGCCGTCAAGAGTTGCCTCAAGGGTGATCACATTTAAGACTTGAGGACGGTATTCGAGTTAATGCGCCAACATCAACTCAAGATGAACCCTACGAAGTCCTTTCTGGGTGTATCTAGTGGCAAATTCCTGGGGTTTGTCATTACCGCTAAAGGCATCCAGGTGGACCCTGACAAAGTCCAGGCAATCGTGGAAATGCGACCGCCCCGTAATCTGAGAGAACTCCGGGGATTTCAAGGTCGTCTGGCTTATATCCGGAGGTTCATATCCAACCTCTCGGGAATATGTCAGCCCTTTTCGCATCTCATGAAGAAAGGTGTATCCTTCGTATGGGACGGAACCTGTCAGCAAGCATTCGGGGATATCAAACGCTACCTCACCAGTCCGCCAGTTTTGGTGCCTCCCATCATGGGAAGACCATTCTTGCTGTACGTCCGAGCAATGGATCATTTGCTAGGAGCTCTTCTCGCGCAGAAGAACGATGTAGGGCATGAACAGGCTATCTACTACCTCAGCAGGATGATGGTCGGAGCCGAACACCGGTACAACCCAGTAGAGAAAGAATGCTTGGCTCTGATGTTCGCTATCCAAAAGATGCGGCACTACGTCACCGGCCAGACTATCCACATCATCTCCAGGATCAACCATCTTCGAGTACTGATGAGCAAGCCGAGTATTCTTAATTCTCGACTCGCAACTTGGGCGATGCTGTTAACACCATATGACATGGTATACGTACCGCAGAAGTCCATCAAAGGCCAAGCGCTGGCCGACTTCCTAGCTGCTCATCCGATCCCGGAGGCCTCCAAATTATACGAAGACAATCCCGACGAAGTTGCAAAATATAATTCCGCAATGGAAGGTGACGCATGGCAACTGTTCTTCGACGGCGCCTCCAGGACTGGTCCCCAGGGAAACGTGGTTTCAGGGGTAGGAATCGTCCTAGTCACTCCTGATAAACTCGTCATCTACCGGGAATATTCTCTTAACGAACCATGCTCCAACAATGTGGCGGAATACAACGCCCTGTTAATTGGACTCCAAGTCGCTAAAGAGCTGGGGGTCGAGTCCCTGGAAGCTTTCGGTGATTCTCTGCTTATCGTCAATCAAGTCCGAGGAATATATAAAGTCCGGAATCCAGACCTCATCCCCTATCACCAAGCAACGGTCGAGATAGCCATGACATTCAAAGAGTTCTTCCTAGAGCATGTACCTCGATCCCAGAATCTGGAAGCTGATGCCCTAGCCAGTCCAGCTGCGGATTTAGCCACTCCTATAAGAAGGCAGGATTCGGTAATCCTTCTTAACAGAGATTTATTCTGCGTGAAGAACAACTTTCACATAGAACGCAACTATCCTGTGAACACGGATCCCCCGGGAAGAGACTGGAGAAGTCCCTTCATAGATTTTGTCGCATACGGAATCTTGCCAGAGGACCTCAAAGAAGCAGTATCCGTCAAAAGACGATCATTACGCTTCTACTTCGATGCATCTTCACAATGCCTATATCGTCGGACTTACGATGGACTGCTATTAAGATGTCTCTCAGGCGACAAAGCACAGCAGATTATCCGGGAAGCTCACAACGGCGTATGCGGAGCGCATCAGCCCGGTCCTAAGCTACAGGATCGTATCAGGAGAATGGGCTATTACTGGCCCACTATGATCACAGACGCGATCAACTATGCAAGACAATGCAGAGCCTGTCAGGTTCATGCAGACTTCATACATCAACCGTCTGAATATCTACATCCTACGGTTGCATCCTGGCCCTTCGAAGCATGGGGTATGGATATCATAGGTCCTATTCACCCGTCTTCTTCCAGAGGCCACCGGTTTATACTGGCTATCACGGATTACTTCTCCAAATGGGCAGAGGCGATCCCTCTAGCTGAGGTAAAGGCGTCCGACGTAATCAGCTTCATCAAGCATCACGTCATTTATCGCTTTGGGATTCCCCGAAGGATAATCCATGACAATGGGCCTCAGTTCATCAGCCAAGCATTTAATCGATTTTGCGATAAAAATCGAATACGTAATATTGCCTCTATGGCATATTATCCAGCTGATAATGGTTTGGCGGAAGCTTTCAACAAAACCATTATCAAACTACTGAAGAAGTTTGTCTTTTCGAACAAAAGAGACTGGAACGAGAAGCTGGATGAATGTCTCTGGGCATACCGCACAACGGTACGGACACCAACAGGTTGTACCCCCTTTTCATTGGTCTATGGGAGCGAAGCAGTTCTTCCCATCGAAATCCAGATCCCGTCGCTCAGGATAGCCGTGACTAATGAGCTGACCCAAGAAAAGAATGACCTGTTAAGGCTTCAGGAGCTCGAAGGATTAGACGAGAAACGCCTCCAAGCTCAACAGCGCATTGCGCTCTACCAAGCACGCATTTCCAGAGCTTTCAATCATAAAGTAAAGGAAAGAGTGTTCAAGGTCGGCGAGCTAGTTTTAGCCGTAAGAAGGCCGATGATTCTCACTCACAGGAGTAAAGAGAAATTTCAGCCCAAGTGGGAAGGCCCTTATGTGATCGAGACAACGTTCTCGAATGGCGCTTTCAGGTTAGCCCAGCCTAATGGAGACCTATTAGTGGCTCCTATCAACGGTAAATTCCTGAAGAGGTACTATGCTTAACCTCCTCTACCCCAGGGTGGAATATAGCGGGAATCCCAATTTTGACAAAACTACTTCCACAACGAAGCTAGTTAGGTCATGTTCTATCATGTCCGTATGACCTCTGAATAGGTATGTCCTGCTAGAAGTTTATCGAGAGTTTATCACGTCCGTACTACCTCTGATATCACTCTCACCTAAATCTGTCTTTTATATTCTGAAATGATGGGTCCACAAAGTCAGAAAAGATTCGCTTTATTTCCAAAAAAAAGAGCAAAATTACATTAGGGAAGCTAAAAGCAAGAAAGGGTACATCATTGCGGGGGAGCAGTTAGATCACGAATCAGCTTTGCCAGTGCAGCTACCTTCTCGCCCCTGGAAACCAAGGCATCAGCGCGGGCCCGTTCCAGCCGTGCCTCAGGATTGTTCGTAAAGGACAGTTCGGCCCTCGCCCGAAGAGAGCCAGCTCGAGCAGCTTCTGCACGCTCCAGGTCCCGTCACACGGTGCTCAGTCGACCAGACACTACGCCTAGACCTGCCAGCGACTGAGAAGCCCACTCCTTTGCCCGGGCAAGTTTCTCCTTCAACTTGTGGACCCTCGCTGCGTTCCCTTCGTGCTTGGATTGGCACTTCGTCTCGAGAGCAAGAGCCTCCTCCACGACGGCCTTTCTTTTATCCGTCTCCAGCTTACGGGCTTTGATAGAGTTATCCAAGCTCTCCAACTGTTTGGTAAGCCGCGCAGTCATGGAGTCGTATCTGGCCTGGACTTCGGCTTCAAAACTGCTCCGAGTCAGCTGCAAGTATTCGTTAATGGGTTGCTCCAACCCATTAACCATCGCCTCCAGGGCGTCAGCTACCCCGGAATCGCCAAACTCTCTGACGGCCCCAATCGAAAACTGGGAAGCCCTCTTCAGGCTCTCAAAATCCAGATTCTTCGCCAACACCATTGTTATCAGCGTGTTCAAATTGGCGTAGAAGGTGCCGATATACAGCTCGGTCAGCGCAACCAGATCTGGTTGAACGCCAGGAGTGGCCGCGATATTGGAGAGTTCCCCTCCGAGGACGATTACAGACGAGGTGGCCACAGCCGTCGCCTCGACAGGTGGTGCGACCGAAGAAGATGCGGCAACGACGGTCGAAGTCATCGCCATACTCACAAGAGGCGGGTTCGTCCTCCTCTTGAGATGACGAAACCACTCCGGGAGTGCTGGCCCCCGAAGCCATTTTTTCCTCGAAGTGGAACGCCTCCGTATCATCGTCAGGAGCCCGAGCAGAGCCAGAAGGCGTTTCAATGCTATACTCTCCGTGGGCACCATCCCCTGAGAAGAAGACAAGAAAGTTGACATCAATATGATAGTAATCTTTCTAAGAGGAGACATAAAGATGACCTTTACCCGTAGCCAACGGTATATATGCCGCATTTGCAGCCGATGTAGCTATGTCACGCCTTAATGACGCAATACGAATTGTCATACCTGGAGAAGGAGGTGGGCCAACCGATATCGCCAGGAGCTCCACCAAGCCTCCGCCGAGACGTGTTCGAGGTTCGTCAGCTGGAACCTCATTGGTCATGCTCGCGGACGCAGCAGGAGTTTCCTCCGTTGCTGGTCTAGAGGAAGATTCTCCCATTTTCCTCGGCCACGTGGGCGATTTTATTCCACTACCGGAGGCAGTGGCAGCAACGGCAGCCTCAAGCAGGAGTTCTCCGACACCGCCAGCCGAAACTGAGGGTCCCTCTCCGAGAGACGGGGAACCTCCAATCAAAGGGACATGCCCAACAGGAGAGGCAGCAGGTTCCTCTCTAGGAGCCTCAATGCCAGGAATCCGGAGAGGGCGATCAGCTGTCTTCTTCTTCCTCTTGCGAGGGGAAGTCTTCTTCGAGACAGAAGCCCTTCGCTTCCCTGAGATCGCCAAAGCCCCCGCAGGCGGAGGCACTTCATACCTCGGCACCGACACCAGAGGCTCATCCGGAATGGCGGACTCCTCGCCCTCGTCAGATGAAACCGAGGGGACTTCGATTCTTCCCCCGGGCTTGGAGGAAGGCACCCTGAAGCTTCCAAGAATGTCAAAGTCGTTATGGAGGGTGTTGATCGCCACGTAGAACTGAGCATACGAATGGAGGATGCGCAGCTCCGTGGAGAGGGTGGCAACCGACACAATCAAGATTGCTCTCGTGCAGCCCATGATGAAGTACCGCCACCCCCTGGCTCCATCAATGAGTCCGCCCCGGGACCTGAAGCTGGTGATGGCATTGCCCACGTGCAGCTGATCGTACCCAAACTGCCTCGCGAACCGACTGGGCAAGTAAGGCTCGAAGAAGCAATGATCCTTGCTTCTGTACAGCAAATGAGAGGGTCTGATGCAGACCAACCAATTAAAGGCTTCCGGGGAAAGATTGGTCTTTTCTCTGCCTAAATCCTCGAGCCTAATCCCTGACTGATTACGATGTACAGAAGGGACGGTGCAGAGGAGCTTCCAACAATGACCAAGGCTCAGCGCCAACCGACAGTCCACGACTGTGGTCATGTTCCAGAGGGAGCCCTTGTAGTTCAGCAAGAAACAACCTGTAACCTCCGTATCCTGAAATTCATGCTTAAATGTTGTCATTAGGTTAATTTGGGGCTATTGAGATTTTTCCATAATTTTTAGCTAATTAAAAGCTAGTAACCCTAATTTTCTAGGAATTTCAAGAATTTATTTTAGGTTCAAACTTAAATAAAAATATCTCAAAATCTTATTTTAGGTTCTAAATAATAAAATATATTTTCTAGAATTTTTTGGGAATTTTTGGATTATTTTTAGCATTTATTTTGAGTTAATTATAAATTACTGAATTAAAAACTAATTTCTGAAAAAAGAAAACCTCAAAAGGTAATTAATTATGCCCAGTCAGCAAATAGGGGCCCACCTGTCAGCCTCCTACAGTGAACAGTATTGGGCCCGCCTGTCAGTGATCGCGGGGTGGGTGCGAGCCGAGCCGAGCCGACCTCGAGCCGAGCCGAGTCAGAGTTCGACTCGGACTCAGCTGAGCCGAGCCGCGTCCAACCGGGACCGTTCGATTTGGGCATGGCTGCACGGATGACTGACACGTGTCTCCTCCTGAGCCGCGGCTGCTTTCTCTCTCCTCTATATATATAATAGTTTAGGTTATTTTCTAGGGTTTTTCTTGAGCCGATTTTTGGAGAATTGTCATCTAGGGTTCCTTCATCTTCCAGAAGCCATTGCGCATAGCTTCGGACTCCAAACGAGGCCTAGTTTTTTTTGTTAGAAAGATATTGAGGTTATATTTCTGATTATATAAATTGTTTTACGAAATTATGAGTATTAAATTCTGGAAAATTCATAGAGCACAGCATCTCCAAAAATAGACGTATTTCGATGTTTTTGCGATTTCGGGAGAACCAGAAATCAGAATCATGAACCGTTTAAAGTTTCGGAAAGCTAATGTCGAGATCATTGACATATGTTTTTTCCAGAATTTATTTCGAAGTATTCTTATATTTTTAATTCTATAGAACTTCTAGGTTAGAATTTAACCATCGGTGCACGATACGAAACTTGTATGTGCCATAATTCCCAAACGAATTTGAATTCGGATGAACCATAAATTTCAGCATGTTTTTGACGCTGAAATCTACAGGAAATCATGCATGAAAGTTGAGTTTATGTCAGTTGACTTTTTGGTCAACAGATTGCCTCGATTTGCGTGCCATGAGTCTCGAGTTGATAAAATTTAGTTCCTTTGGACAAAATTTAGGAATTAATCTAAAAATTAGAATAATAAGATTAAAATATGATTTTAGAGTAATTATTCCAGAATTAAATATATTAAAATAAATTATCTTTTGACATGATAATTTGTAATACATAGGCTATTTGGACTGTGACTTGGACTCTGATTCATACCAGCAGCAGGACCCCAGGCGAGTACATTCTCTGACAGTTTCCATTATGTTGATTATCTCTATAACTCTTGTTGTATAGCGTACATGACTCTGACACTGTTCTTTACACGAGTTGGCATTATCGAGACCTGTCATGAGGAGTCGTGATTGGAATCCATCGTGCTAGCTGGGGAAATGGGAAAATATTAGTAGCTTATATGATCATACCCAACTTTACATGCATCATAGCTCACCCACACCTCACGTCGGTGCAGCCTGACCCTAACATGCCTCATCACTGTTACATATGGTTAGCCGGACTTGTTGGGGATGATCGCTAATCAATGTAATGAGTCATATAGTCCCAAGCCGATCACATGATATACTGATATTTCACACACTTAGTTAGATATTCTTGACATGTATCTCTAGTATATTGATCTAGCATCTCTACATGTTCTAGTTATTGTTCTTGTACACACTTGCATACCAGTTTATTGTTCTTGCGTGTACTTGTATTTCTATTTCATGGCTAGATGTACATTAATGATGACGATGTTCCAGTATTCTATTTATTCCAGTATTTATTTATTCCAGCATTCCCTTATTCTAGTATTTCTCATTGCCAGTTTTCATATCTGTCTTGTATTTCTTTACACTGTGTTATAGTTTTTATCAATATATATGGAACTGCTGTTAGAGGTGTATTTCGTTCCAATCCTGACTGGATATTTTTTCCAGACTGTGACATAGAGGACTTATTCTGACATACTTGGAGACTTGGATGTATTGATTGCAGGTTAGACTATTTATTGTTGTTTAGACTTGTCTTGTATTTTATTGCTTGCTTCGATATCTCATCGTGCTTTAGCTTATGTGATTGAGTATTTCCATATTATTTTGTGATATCTGTGTCTCCTTATGGAGTTGGATATTCATGTGAGATTGATTAGATAGTATCATGACCTAGACAGCGTTCTACCGCCGATGCTGCAGCGTAGGCTGGACGTATCCACGCACTTGTGCCCCTATACCGGGTGCGGGTCGTGACACATTTTTAGTGGTGGTCCATGCAGGTCAGACTTCGCAAGTTGTGCGATGTCATGGTAGTGCGACATCTTAGTTGTACTACTGCGTGCCTGCTATAGAATATAGGACATAGGATACTAGGATGAGAGAGGATACTCAATCACAAAAATTCTTGAGAGATTCCTGGGATGACCCCTTGTGAATCTTATTATAATTTCTAATTTAAATCTTTTTCCTTATTTTCGTTCGCTCTCACTTGTTGTTATTGAACTTGATTCTTGTTGATCAGTTATTAGATTAAAATCTTGGTATCATTGTTGAGTTTGATTCTTGTTGACCAGTTATTAAATTTAAATTCTTGGTATCATTATTGAGTTGATTTCATATCAAGATGAATTTTATGGGCTAAAATTTACGGTATCATCTGATGACATATATTGATGAGGACAGTGAGAAAGGTAAAACATCTACTTTGGTTATGGAACCTAAAATTTATCGCAGCCATATTAGCTGCCATGGCAAAAACGTAGGAACCTGACTTCGGATGTACATATCTTAGTTATGAATTTAGAGTTTCTCGCAGCCATACCGGTTGGCGTGGCGAAGATTCTAGATGACATGATTATAGAGTTGCATACCTTAGTTACGGAACCTGTCGTTTATCGCATCTATGCTTACTGGCGTGGCAAGAATTTTGAGTGTCATGATTTCAGACAGACGTGTATGATTATTAGGTTGTATCTTAAATTGGTTCTTAAAGTATCATCTCAAGACTTATCTATTTCTATTATTACATGACTTTGTTCCATCGCTTCTTTTCTTTATTAGTAGTAAAGATACCTTCAGTCCTTGATCCAGTTCCTTTTTGAGCTTATTTTCTTTGAGGATTCCTTGTTAGTATGATAATTAGTGACTTGCAATTTTGTTTGTGTCTTGTATTAGTATTGACTGAGTGTGACTTGTTAGTTTGTAAGTGTTTCTTAGTTGGACATGTGAGTAGTAGGCATTAATCTAGAGTTAACCCATAGCGTAGTGCCTTATAGGAATAGTTCTATGATAGGTGTTATTATAATTAGTATTGGTATTATAGAAAAAGGAGTAAGAGTATCAGTGATGGTTCCAAGAGTTAGTATCAGAGTCAGCATACCCGTCCTGGATAGTCATGAATTTATGTAATTGGATGATCTATGTAAACAATTAAGTATTAAGGAATTGTGTTAAAGATTAATGGAGCATGATGTTCAATTTGATGATTGATACTGGGTGTATCAAGAGTAAAGAAATGTATATGTATAAAGGGTTTTAATAAGATGCCATGAGTAGAGAGATACCAAGATTGGTAATAAAAGTTGTGAAATATATCATAGATTAGTTTAACAGACTGTAAAAGGGTTTAAGAGATATGCTTATACATCAATCGAGATATGGAACCATATGCCTGCCCTTGAGATTGAAGTAAATCATGGGTATTATAGAAAGTGCAAGTGATCGTGAGTTGTAATAAGTTTGATGAGATAATTTAATGATGGAACTAATGCTATCATACCAATAGTGCTAGTGATTCTATATCAAGGATTTATTGAGAATGGTGCTAATAACATTAAGTTCTTCGTGTGATGATAATTAGATTGGTGTATCAATTAATATAGATAGAAAATCATGGGAGAAAATATGTGTGATAATAACTTTAATTATTGGGAGTAATAGTGCAAGTAATCTGGGTAGTGCAAATTTCAGTACACAGTTGAGAGTTGTAGATAATTGATGTATTTGTGTGCACCTTGAGTATTATAGATTGTGAGTATTTATATGTATACTTGTGGATTTAAATTTATAAATTGAAGAGTGAAAATGAATTTCAATTTTTAAAGAGTTTTTGAGGAGTTAAGATTTTATGTTATTAAAATTTTGAGGATTAAAATTCAATTCAATAAACATGGTCAAAGCTATAAGGATTTTAGAAGTGATTAAAAATTTTATTTCGATATTGAGCATTTGACTTTTGAGGAAAGTATATGCATTTTATTTTAAATTGTTCGAGAAGGTAAATTTTGATAATTTTATTTTGAGGATAAAATTTTATGGTGGGTAAGAAATGTATAACAGTATATGAGTGGTTGATGTGCATGTGTAAGGATCTATTGGCTTGAGAATACTTAAGATGGTACTGCAAACAAACTTGGATGTCCATCTAGAGTTGCATTAGAAGGAGCAATACTTAGTATGGTGTGTTGCACTTGGTGTGCAGTTGAGTGATAAGAACAACTTGTATAAATAATTGCAGTAGGTAAGAGAGCTAGCAGTGAGTGTGCTTGTAGTAGAAACAGTAGTACCAAAGGATACATGTATCAAACTTTGGATGCATCATTTGACCGATGATTATGTTAAGAGGTCATTGGAATCAGATTTTGGTATTAATAGACAGGTGTGTGTAATATGGATGTATCCATAGATATTTGTGGAATAGTGATTAGTTGATATGGGTAACAGTGTATAGGGACAGGAATTTGTGAATAAATGTGCCAGAGTTAAGTGTATATTAGAGGATTAAGATGTCCAAGTAATGGGTTAGAAGGCTATGTTCTGTTCTTTCCTCATATTCCTTTTCCATCTGTTTGTTTGATTGATTGATTCCTTAGTACCATAGCTTGTATCAATAATTTTTTGTTGTTAGAATATAGTTAGTAGTACACCCTAGCAGAGACTGCAATACCATGACAAAGGAGACCATGACCATGTATGTTTTCTCTAGATTGCATGTTGTGTGACTATAGGTAAGATTCTCTTAGACTTTGATTGTTGAGGGTTTGACCGTAGTAAAGAGTTAATGAAGAGGTTATGATTTGACAAAGAAAGACAATGTGCCTTAAATTTCGAGGATAAGCATCAATTTTAATAAAGAGTTGAGAATTTAATATGGCAAAATTGACGATTTTGATAAATCATTGAATTTATGAAGATTATGAAATGATTGAATTTATCATTAAACTTTGAGAAATTTAATAAGGTTGTCATTATATTCATTGGACTGCAAGTTATGAAATTATTTTTTATTGTTGCATTTGAAGATCTTGTAAGTATTATATTGTTGAGTATTGTGTGGAGAAAAGAATCAAGAAATAAGACCGTTAATGGATTAATATTTGAATTCAAATTTTTGGATGAGAATTTAAATTTTATAAATATGCATTTACTAGATTTCAATTAAAGGATTGGATAGTAAATTTTGTATTTAGTGAATTACTCAAGATTTGAGGAGTAAGATGATTAATGGGTTAGTGTTTGAATACAAACTTTTGGATGAGATTTTAACTCTTATAAATGTGCATTGATTGGATTTAAATTAGAGGATTGGATATTAAATTTTTGAGTATTTAATTATTAACACCAAATTTTGAGGAGATTGTGATACGAATGGAATTCGATATTTAAATTTGAGGATTTTTCAGAAATATGATATCTATAGAATTATGAAAGTTTGTGAAATAACAATATGAATCTATTTCATGATTATATGGTTTGATGAATTAAATTTTTGATGGAGAAATAATATAAATGAATACATACAACTATTGAGGATCATAAATTTCGAGGACAAAATTTTTTTAAGGTGGGTAGACTTGTAACCTCCGTATCCTGAAATTCATGCTTAAATGTTGTCATTAGGTTAATTTGGGGCTATTGAGATTTTTTCATAATTTTTAGCTAATTAAAAGCTAGTAACCCTAATTTTTTAGGACTTTCAAGAATTTATTTTAGGTTCAAACTTAAATAAAAATATCCCAAAATCTTATTTTAGGTTCTAAATAATAAAATATATTTTTCTAAATTTTTTGAGAATTTTCTGATTATTTTTAGCATTTATTTTGAGTTAATTATAAATTACTGAATTAAAAACTAATTTCTGAAAAAGAAAACCTCAAAAGGTAATTAATTCTGCCCAGTCAGCAAATAGGGGCCCACCTGTCAGCCTCCTGCAGTGAACAGTGCCGGGCCCGCCTGTCAGTGACCGCGGGGTGGGTGCGAGACGAGCCGAGCCGAGCCGACCTCGAGCCGAGCCGAGTCAGAGTTCGACTCGGACTCAGCTGAGCCGAGCCGCGTCTGACCGGGACCGTTCGATTTGGGCGTGGCTGCGTGGATGACTGACACGTGTCTCCTCCTGAGCCGCGGCTGCTTTCTCTCTCCTCTATATATATAATAGTTTAGGTTATTTTCTAGGGTTTTTCTTGAGCCAATTTTTGGAGAATTGTCATCTAGGGTTCCTTCATCTTCCAGAAGCCATTGCGCATAGCTCCGGACTCCAAACGAGGCCTAGTTTTTTTTGTTAGAACGATATTGAGGTTATATTTCTGATTATATAAATTGTTTTACGAAATTATGAGTATTAAATTCTGTAAAATTCGTAGAGCACAGCATATCCAAAAATAGATATATTTTGATGTTTTTGCGATTTCGGGAGAACCAGAAATCAGAATCATGAACCGTTTAAAGTTTCGGAAAGCTAATATCGAGATCATTGACATATGTTTTTTCCAGAATTTATTTCGAAGTATTTTTATATTGTTAATTCTGTAGAACTTCTAGGTTAGAATTTAACCATCGGTGCACGATACGAAACTTGTATGTGCCATAATTCCCAAACGAATTTGAATTTGGACGAGCCATAAATTTCAGCATGTTTTTGACGCTGAAATCTACAGGAAATCATGCATAAAAGTTGAGTTTAAGTCAGTTGACTTTTTGGTCAACAGATCGTCTCGATTTGCGTGCCATGAGTCTCGAGTTGATAAAATTCAGTTCCTTTGGACAAAATTTAGGAATTAACCTAAAAATCAGAATAATAAGATTAAAATAGGATTTTAGAGTAATTATTCCAGAATTAAATATATTAAAATAAATTATCTTTTAACATGATAATTTGTAATACATAGGCTATTTGGACTGTGACTTGGACTCTGATTCATACCAGCAGCAGGACCCCAGGCGAGTACATTCTCTGACAGTTTCTATTATGTTGATTATCTCTATAACTCTTGTTGTATAGCGTACATGACTCTGACACTGTTCTTTACACGAGTTGGCATTATCGAGACCTGTCACGAGGAGTCGTGATTGGAATCTATCGTGCTAGCTGGGGAAATGGGGAAATATTAGTAGCTTATGTGATCATACCCAACTTTACATGCATCATAGCTCACCCACACCTTACGTCGGTGCAGCCTGACCCTTACATGCCTCATCACTGTTACATATGGTTAGCCGAAATTGTTGGGGATGATCGCTAATCAATGTAATGAGTCATATAGTCCCAAGCCGATCACATGATATACTGATGTTTCACACACTTAGTTAGATATTCTTGACATGTATCTCTAGTATATTGATCTAGCATCTCTACTTGTTCTAGTTATTGTTCTTGTACACACTTGCATACTAGTTCATTGTTCTTGCGTGTACTTGTATTTCTATTTCATGGCTAGATGTACATTGATGATGACGATGTTCCAGTATTCCATTTATTCCAGTATTTATTTATTCCAGCATTCCCTTATTCTAGTATTTCTCATTGCCAGTTTTCATATCTGTCTTGTATTTCTTTACACTGTGTTATAGTTTTTGTCAATATATGTGGAACTGCTGTTAGAGGTGTATTTCGTTCCAATCCTGACTGGATATTTTTTCCAGACTGTGACATAGAGGACTTATTCTGACATACTTGGAGACTTGGATGTATTGATTGCAGGTTAGACTATTTATTGTTGTTTAGACTTGTCTTGTATTTTATTGCTTGCTTCGATATCTCATCGTGCTTTAGCTTATGTGATTGAGTATTTCCATATTATTTTGTGATATCTGTGTCTCCTTATGGAGTTGGATATTCATGTGAGATTGATTAGATAGTATCATGACCTAGACAGCGTTCTACCGCCGATGCTGCGGCATAGGCTGGACGTACCCACGCACTTGTGCCCCTATACCGGGTGCGGGTCGTGACACAACCCCCTGCGCTGCTACCAGGACCGGGAGACATCACCCGGGGGTTGTGAAGAATTAACCATCCCATCAAGTACAGGTATGGTAATTCCACCCGGGGAAAACTCTCACGTCAAGATTCATCGACGAGCAACCCGTCAGTCATGGCTCGCAGTCCTGCCTGTATACGGCACACCATGGCAGGAAGCAAGCCTAGCCTTGCCCCGAACACCAGACGGACGGCGGGCCACAGGATGTTCCGATGAATGCGGTCCGCGGACGTGGTACCAGGCACCACTACTCGACGCAGCCATAAGGGGAGAAAGCCGGCCAGCTTGGCTTCCTCAAACAAAGGCCTGCGACAGCGCCTCAAGTAACTATAGGCCTTAGTGCCTTCAGGGTACTTTCCTACCCCGTCATTGAGAAACTGGTCTAGAGCGTTGGCCTCCTCCATAAGGTCCTCAACGACCTCGGCACTGAGCACGGCCAAACAGTTCACGGGCTCATGCTTGTCCCCCGAAACCTTCACCGACTTGACGGCCCTGGTCCGGTGGAAGAAGAGGTAGGACATCCACTTAGTGGTGTGAGCCAAGTCAGAAGGCTCATTATAAAAGGCAGTGCACGCGAGGTAGTGGCACATCAGCTCCTGATACACCTCCACAACCCGAGGATCCGAGTCCTCCAACTCCCGGTTGGTAGGAACATACTCTTCATACGGGGTATCCCCCATCGGCAGTCTCGAGATCGCTGCCATTTCGTGGAGGGCCAACCCCAACTCCCCCAGTGGAGTGGCGAAGGTCCCGGTGAGCGAAATGTATCGCTCCATCAGCGCCAGAAAGAGGTTAGGGTTGGGAGGCAACCCAACACTCGTCACGCTCACGGCGGCATACAGTCCGATGATTTCCAGCTCTCTCCAAAAATGCTTCAAATCCCAGTCAACTAGGCAGGACCATCGGAGATTTGTTGGGGTGATCCACCCATTGCACCGGGGATTCTCCTTGGGGTATACCCCCCTCGCACCATGAAGTCATTACAGAAAGTCGGCAATTGCACCGGCTGGATCACTGAACTGTCTTCACTCGGGACGCTGCCCTGGCACAGTCCCTTGAACAATGTCACGACGCCAGTGAGGCGGCTGACGAACGACCCCTGGTCGACTCCTTTCAGATGAAAGATCTTTCCCGGCTTCCCGTAAAGATCAGGAGTCAGCGTCCACGACATCCTCCTGCGATGTGTAGCATGGAAGAAAGCCAAGATCGAATAATCTCTCGGCATCGTGGGCAGATACAAGACCACGCTCTCGGCAGAGAAAATCCAGGGTTCTCTCTTGGGCTTCGTCTGGGACTGCTTGTCTATCATGTCCCCAAAGAGGAAGGCCGGCTTGATGTACTGCTCGCCATCTACGTACGTTAGGGGCTCTCCGTTGATCATGCTCAACAGCATTCGCTCGCTCTGAGCCGATATCAAGATCCCTCTCCCTTCGGGATACTGGGGTCCGGAGATAGGAAATGTCACGTGCGACAGATCCTCCAAGTAGTTCGAGTGCAGCATCCCAGCAGCGGATCCCATCACCTCGGCCAGTGGAGACTCATGCAAGTCGACTGCAAAAATGCAAGGAAAACACGTCATTTACGAACCTTGCAACATAAAGACCAAGAAGCGACAGTCGGTGCTTTACGCCAAGGCTGTACAAAATTTTCTCATCCTACGCCAGGAGTCATATCCCGAAAGCGTAATTAGCGGTATACGGTCTGTGCTTTACGCCAGACTACTAAAATTCTAGTTATTACGCCGGAGGTCCCATCCAAAGCGTAAAACTAAAATTTTACAGTATACACCAAGTCTTCGGCAGCCAGAGCTTTTACGCTCATAACTACGAAGACATGGAGTTTTTACGCTGACACATTAGAAATGTGGGCGTAAAAGATGAAAACGTCTCCGTGCGTCATCTTCCTCAAAGAGGCTATCAGCAAAGAAGACGACCTAGCGCGGTCACGTTCAACGTGTGCGAAGAATTTTTCGTCGTTCTTTGTCATTTCCGATGGCTATACCTCTAAGACCGGGTGCGCTACTCGTCGGCAAGATCCTTCGCTCAGAAGGAAGTTCGCATCGCCCGACCGAAGACTCTTTCGCCGGGGCAGAAGCACGAGAAGAAGAGCCTATGCTCTTTTCCTTGGTGGAGAGGGTTTGCTTCGGCGCCATTACTGGAAACCTGGAGTGCTCGGAGAAAGTACGAGGGAAAAAACTTAAACAATCAAAGCTCTCTCTCGCAGAAGACGGATAAAAAGTTTCTCTCTCCAGAAGCTTGGGATATATATAGAGTTCGGGTTGACTCCTCGAATTCTCAGGCGGCTCCTCAAAACCCCAACCGAATCTCACAAATTAAATATTTGGTTATGATTGGGTACTACGTCAGCCCGCTACTCTCGAAAGACGGACAGTCAGCAAATTCGAAGAGTTTTTCGTGCAAAAGCAGGTCAGCGGTTCCTATGCTAAGGAGCTTTCTACGCTCGACAGCAACAGATCTACGGTTTTACGCTCGCAAGCTACAAGTCTATGGTTTTACGCCCGGATGCCTTTGTGCTCGGTAGCTTTTATGCTCGAGAGGCTACAAACCTACGACTTTTTACGTTCAGCAGGTACCAAATCGATGATCTCACGCTCGGTTGCGCTTAGTTTACGCTCGGAGGCAACAGATCCACAACCTCTAGCTCGGAAGATTTTTTTCATTCACAGGCTATAAATCTAGAGTTCTACGCTAAGGAGCTTTCTACACCCGACAGCAACAGATCTACGGTTCTATGTTCGCAAGCTATCAGTCTATGGTTTTATGCCCGGATGCCTTTGTGCTCGGTAGCTTTTACGCTCAAGAGGCTACAAACCTACGACTTCACGCTCAGCAGCTCCAAATCGATGATCTCATGCTCGGTGGCTTTCTACGCTCAACAGGCCTACGAACTCAAGATTTTCAACTCATCTACGCTACGGATATCTGACTTTTCGCATATCCGAACTCAAGGAGGTCGATTACAGGAGTTCACACAGAAGATACTCCTTCTTGACCTCAACATATCCCAAGTACCCAAAGCATACAAGAGTTCAAACATTGAGAAATTACTCTTCTCGGGTCAATTGGAGGTTCATCCAGACTCCAGTCTGAATATCTCGTCTATCAAAAGATGGCAACTCAGTTAGACAGCCATTTCTCGACCCTGTTCCAAAGGATTTTTTTTGAGAAGTCATTCTTGAAGACGAAGTCTGAACAAAAAATTCTGTTCATCAGACGTTCAGAGCTCTACGCGGTTCCTCAGTCCTAGCAACAGGACAGTTCTAAAATATTCAAAATGCTCTACAGCGTTCTATGGACTATTTGCTATGCGTAAAGGACAGGACCTAGCACTCTTTCTACAGAGTCAGCGTACAGAATCAGACATGTCGAAGCTACACATATTCAGACTTCACAGCAATATATGGCAAGATGATCATATGAAGAAGCAAGATAATTTTATTAAAAGATTAAAGTCATGATTACATATGAGGGAAATCCAATCTACAAAGGTTTTCTTTTCATTTTCATGATTACATCTGAGGGAAACTCCGTCTACAAAGGGCTTCCTCAGCATTGTCGTCGGAAGATCGCCCCCAGGATCCGTTCTACCGGGTTCTCGCATCGGTGCGGGTCTTCTTCTTCTTCGAATGAGATGATCAGTGGCGAGAAAATGACAGAGTTGGGGCTTGCATAAATTATGCAGATCCCATGCTCCGTGCGCCATGGCGGATTAGGTTGAGGTATTAAACCCAACTCAGTCCGGGGAGACGGCTGTTACAGCTTGTCTTCTCTCTCATCCCCGAGAGTATAACAGGAGAATACACCGCTTGCAAGCCATGTGGTCTAATACGACCCTTCCTTTCTCCTGGAAGAACAGCCATATAAAGTTGCTGATTATCCCGAGCAAGGGAGGCTAAGATATCCTTCCATGATCCATCATTGCAGTGGACACTTGCTCGAAGATGCCGTCTTTTTCGGCTCCTTACACGCTGGAAGAACATGATCTCCTTCTTCCTCAAATCGACCCGGCGAACTCCGGCGATCATCTCTGCGTGGTGATGAAAATCTGGGGAGAACAGGCTAACTCCCCCAGCCTTTTTATAGGCGAAAGGGGTCACACCGGTCCCCAATAAATCCGCCATAAAGTCGGCATCGACCGTTTCAACGCTCCATTCAAAAATGTTTCGAGTCACGAGGTGCGGTTCATGCTTCATTCAAAGCGTTCCAACTTTCGAGAAATTTGAAAGCTTTGAAGGGGGTCTTGTAGAAGCATGAAAAATACACCGGATGACTATACGCGGCATATCGGTGCAGAGCAGCATAGGCAGAGGCCTTAAGAGCCATCAAGCGTGCAACAGAGCCTTTTCTGCTAGAACAGAGCGTGAAACATAAAAGCTCAAAGGACCATCCGCGTAACGCAGTACGTCCTAGTCGCTTCAGCGTAAACAGGGTGCTTCATCGCCTCCAGGGCGTAAAACTCCTCCCCTTTCATACGCAGCATTGAGGTGTACAAAAGATGCTTCGTATTCCCCAAGTGAACCTGTCAGATCCTGCAATGAACCTGTCAGAGCCTGCAATGAACCTGACGTCTGGACTTCTGGCAAAGGGATACGGCTCGACTACCCAAGCGACGGCTATAATGATGGCACTGCACTGCCACCCAGGCTGTCAAATACCGCCATCCCCTTCGCGTAAACTGCTTTTTCAAGCACGAAGGGATACGCTGCCTTGTTTTACACAGGCAAAATGTGAGCTGTATACGTTCTGCAGTAGACAAACCGCCTGCTACGCCAAAAGCTGTACTCCGTACGGGGTTCGAGGGACGTCTCTTCGCCTAATGCACAGAGCGGTGACAGTTTCTCGAGGCACGTCTCTGCGACTGATGCGCAGAAAGGGTTGCAGACCGTCAAAGAACACGCCTCCATATTTAATGCACAGGATGGTGGCAAATCTCGGCATTTAATGCAAGAGATTTGATTATATCTTCAAAAGTCATAATTCCGGCTAAGACGTCCACATCAGCACTGCGGCACGGTACGCAGCGGCTTCTACGCCCATCCAGCGTTTGTGCTCATTCGGCTTCTACGCCTGCTCGGCCCCTGTGCCCCTTTGGCTTCTACGCCTGTTCGGCCCCTGTGCCCCTTCGGCTTCTATGCCTGTTCAGCCTCTACGACCACTCGACTTCTGTGCCTGTTCGGCCTCTACGACCACTCGGCTTCTGTGCCTGTTCGGCCTCTACGACCACTCGGCTTCTACGCCTGTTCGGCTTCTATGCCGGTTTGTTAACTATTTGGCTTCTATGCCATGGTGACAGACATTTGGCTTCTATGCCAATCTCTTCTACACAATGGATACCTACCTACGTGGCTTTTACGCCGTGATCTTCGTAGCAATTGTACACGTTGTGTCCCTTAGTTGGACCCGCGTCACACGCTCATTCAAAAGATTATCTATACGCAGGCATTGGTTACTTTAACCGTTGTGTAAAAGGGTGCTGTACTTTCCACTCCTCGGTTGTTACACCGACGGAGTGGTCCCTGTCACTAAAACTCTATAAATAGAGACCTCTATCAATGAGGAACAAGGTCGGAAAAAACTCCAAACTTGAAGATCGAACCAGGTCGACAAAAATTGGAAGATCAAACCCGAGAGAGAGAGAGAGAGAGAGAGAAAGAGAGAGAGAGACCCCGGAGCTCAGGCAAAGAGTAGGGATCGACGACTTTGGCATCGTGCATCCACCCTCTCCTGCAACCTTCGAAGCTGCTTCCTGTCTTCTACGGCACTTCTTCAACATCGTGTGGTCCAAGGGCTAAAGTGATCGACTGCAGATCAGACACCTATAGCAATATTTACCCAGATTAAATAAATTGTACTCCCATATCCTCGTATAGGATTAAATTGTACTGTTTGTAAACCAAAGAAGGCGGGTTCTGTGTAAACCCCCATATTGAATACATCTTTATTCTTTTGTTTAATACCACAAACAACCGTATGCCTCGCGTCCACTGCGCAAGTTCATCTCGCTGCAAGAGATAAAACTTCATTAAAAGAGTACGGAATCAAGCAAACAGGATACAGATATTTTAAACAAAAATACGAAAGAGGTTCAAAGGCGTAGTCAAGTGGATGAGATCTAGTAATTTCTATCCTATTGCAGGCTCGCTGGGCATGTTACCATACCACTAGCGATAAACAACAAAGACCTGCATGGGCCACCACTAAAACTATGTCATGCCCCAGTCCCAAAATACACGGGACCAGGCCACGTGGCAATTGCCAGCTAATATATTTCTGAGGGATTACCCAATTTAATGGACCCAACGAAATATACTACGCTGTCCTAAATACTAACAAGTCTAATACTATCATACATCAGGTAATGTCTAATCTCATCCATAATATAAACAAGAAGTACTGAAATAAATACTGAAAAATAAGTGCAGAGTTTGAAATGTCATAGTACAATCCAGATATATCTGATGGGAACAAACCCACTACAAATGATGAAATAAGAGTACTGAAAGACAGAATAAAGAGTATGACTAGAGCAACGGTTAACTAGATAAGGAATGCTCCCGTCCTAGGCGGAAGGCCTACCAGTGATCAAGGGTACTTTGATGGAAGCACCTCTAGCTCCTCCTCGGATGCGAACCTCGTCTCCTGCCCGGGTCCGTACACGGTAGGATAATAAGCCTCATCCAAATCTGGAAGGGAACCAGGTCCTCAAAGGGACGTAACAAGATACAAAATATATGCCAATATAAATACTAAATAAAATAAAGGGGTGTGCTAACCATCTAAGCGAATGCAATGTGAGGACAACCTTGGTACGTATGGGTAGGTGTAGGCATAACGTCCATACTCCGAAGAGCATAGAATCTATATAGTATAATATCCATATCGCTCCATAGAACGTGGAATCTGAATAGTATAACGTCCATATCACTCCGTAGAACGTAGAATCTGAATAGTATAACGTCCATATCGCTCCGTAGAACATGGAATCTGAATAAAGGAAGTCATTGGATCCATGGTTCCTCTGGATACTACGGAGTCCAATGTGTGTATCCCATACGCCTAGCAGTTGTCCTCCCCGCCTACTGTGGATATACAAATCGTATACACGACGTGCATATCACGTAACTATATGCCAAGTCTCAGCTAATTAAATAACCCTGATTACGTGCTAAACCGTGATGCATGTCACACGCACCGATAGCTAGTCGGGTACGTGGACCCGTATCCCAATATGAGTTTGTCATCGTGATGCGTGTACAAGTGTTAGGGTCAAGGAAGATATCAGAATATCCTCGCAATGGCAGGTGAGTCTGCTAGTGACTAAGTCAAGTACACTACTCATCGACGCATTCGTCGACTGCACCCGAGTCAATCTTGGACGCACACAGTTATATGTATATTGCAACAAGATATCATACAATAGTTTATAATTTATATTAAACAGTAAATCAGGCAAGGTATACTTGCTTGGGTCCTCAAGCTACGAGTGCCAATAACCTGCTCCCGAAGCCTCGCTTGAACGGTCCAGCGACCCTATATATGTAATATAATATTATGATCATCAGTCACTATAATAGTATGTACAGGAAATACTACGTTGCAATTACGACTGACGCAGGGGTCACAACGGGTCATATAGCTGGGTCACGTGTACACGTAGCTAAAATGTACACGTATCGTATCCTCAATTTTTGTGTACACATAGACAACGAATTTGTAAGAGACGCTATAATACTAGATAACGCAACACAGATCCTAGCTAACATGCTATAAGATACGCTACAAATTAATTAACGTATTATACTACATTAATAAAGCTAACATACTAGTGTGCAAAAATCCAATGTCTAAACCTTGGTTAACATCGTGCTCCTTATTAAAAAAGTCATAAATTATTATGAGGTAATTTATTAACATAAATACATATAATAAATATTAATACTTAAATACGTGTAATAGCATTTAATACTTAAAATACATAAATACACATTTAATACATATGATAACATTAGTACTTAAATACGTATATACATAAATACATAAATACGTAAATACATAATACATAAATACGTAGATACATAATACATAAATACACAAATACACAAATACATAATACATAAATACACAATACATATTAATAAATATATACTACACATAAATATATAAATACACATACGTATCTAAACCAATACGTATATATACGAAATGACAGGAATATACCTAGGCGACGTTCGTGTCCGGGGGTGTGTGTCCGCTACACGAGGTGGCCGGCCTCCGACGAGGGAGGCCGGAGCTCCGACGGCTACGGTCACAGAGTGAAACAGCAGTAGCAGCAGCTCTGGCAGCAGTTGCAGCCAATGCATTGGCAGCGACGGTGACAGGGTGGTCGTGGGGGACTGGTGGTGGTGGTGTGTCGGTCGTGGAGGGACTTGCGGTGGTGGTGTATTGGTCGTGGGGGACCGCCGGTGGTTGTGAGGGGTGACTGGGGAAGAAGGAATCGGGGGTTGGCAGTGTTTGATGACGGTGGTGTTGGTGATGGTGGTGTTGGTAATGGCGACGGTGATGGGGGTGGAGATGATGAGGATGATGGTGGAGGTGGTGAGGATGGCGGTAGGGGTGACTGGGGGAGTCGGGGGAGTCGGGTCGGGTGGTGTTGGTGTGGAGATGGTGATGCTGAACGGAGGTGAGGGTGGTGGTGGTTGCTGCTGGTGGGGATGCCGGCGGTGGTCGAGGGTAGGGCCAAGCGGAGGGAGTGGTGTTGCTGGTGGTGGTGGTGGTGGTGGTGAAGGAAGATCGGCGGGGGACTAGTGGTGGTGGTCGGAGTTGGGAGTCGTGCGGGTGGCAGGGATGAGGTTGGTGAGTGATGGTGTTGGCAATGGTTTTTCTAGGGTTTTCTTGTAGGTGGCTGGTGGTTTTGTGTGTTTGTATAGAAAGAAAGTGTGTATTATATGTAGGAGAGAGAGAGAGAGAGAGGGCTCTCCTTGGGATTAGGGCCGGCTTGAAAATATTTTTGGGGAGGCCTCATCATGATGACGGGAGGGCTAGGATTGATGAATTTTGAAATGTAGGGTAGAGATATGAGGGTGGAAAGTTGTAGCAAGTACAACAAATAAGGAGGAAAATGGGGTGGACCGGTCAAGGGGGAGAGAATGAGGTTCTTCTTAGGTTGGGGCCAATGAGGGGGCATACCTCATTGCTTATTTGCATAAAAGTCCCTGAATAATTAGAAAATTGTACAATTACTGGAATTTGGGATTGGATGAGGCAAAATACCATGTTAGGTGTTATATAGTGGGCTAAAATGGTGTGTGGTATTTAGTATGAACCTTGAGGGTGTGAGTGTGGGTTTGGAGTTGGAGTTGGGTCTAGTTTTGGGTGAGGTTGGGTCCTTACACCAATTTAATTAAAATTAGTGTAATTGGTTCTCTTTAATTAATTGGAAATATATGGAATTAAAATTGTGTGGGACACAAGTGTCATGGACGTAGTAGACTTAGAATAGAATAATGTCATAATTTGGGTTGGACAAAACGGGTTGAGGTTGTGCCTCCAATTTTGATTGGAACGGACAAGGGTGCAAAGTTAGATTTAATTAAATTTAATCATGGATGTTTGTAACGAATATTGTACGACTAAAATGAAGCACAAGAGAGAGTAGTTATAAGTTACACATAGGTCAGAATAGTAGGCTGGCATGTCTAGAAAAAGTGTATGGAATTTATTTGAAGGTAATAGCTAGTGTAGTGCTCTAAATATCGAAGCAACGGTAAGGTGCACTAGGTGATATAAATATTGCACAATAAATATAAAATACTGTGTTCTAATTCTAATTGGCTCCAAATTAAACCTAGTCTCTCTATCTAAGCTAAGTAGACCTAAATTCGGTCGAGGGGGTTTACAACTTCATCTATAATTTTGTCATAGAGTTTCAAGATTTCTGGTACCAAATGAGATGCCATGAAGGCAGCCAGTGCTTGGCCTTTGACCACCTTTTGTGGGACGAATATCATATTGTAGAGTGACAGTAGGATTGCCCATGTGGCTAAACGAGAGTTAAGTACCCTGGGCTTGGTCATGAGGACTCTGAGGGGGTTAACTCGAGAAATGACAGGAATGGTTTATCCTTTCAAGTAATGGTGGGTCTTTTGGAAAGCAAACACTAGAGCTAGTCACTCCTTCTCGACAGTGTTGTACCTATGTTCCTTGCGGATCATTGTTTTACTGAGATTATAGATGGCTTGCTCATAGCCTTCATCATTGTTCTGGGCTAGGAGGGAACCGAGAGAGTGTTCTATTCCACGAACGTAGAGTAAGAAGGGATTTTCCACGATTGGGGCTACGAACACTAGGGATTAGTGAGATACTCCTTGATGTCGTTGAACGCCCTATGGCATTCTTTATCTAGGCGAAAGATGTTCCCTTTTTCATAAGCTGAGTAAATGGTCGGCATCGTCTAGAGAGATTGGCTATGAATCGTCTAATATATGCCAGTCTTCCTTGCAGACCGCGAAGCTCTCGCAAATTCTTTGGAGGGTGCATATACATGATAGCCTTAGTCTTCTAGGGGTCAATATGAATACCTTTTGAGGTTACGATAAAACCAAAAAGCTTGCCGCTGGAGACTCCCAAGAATGACTTGGTGGGGTTCATCTTAAGTTGGTGGGCTCACATTAAATTTAATATTGTCTTCAGGTCATGGAGATGATCGTCTTGAAAATGTCTCTTGACAGCGATGTCATTAACGTATCAATCAATTGTCTTGCACAGGTGGACACGAAAGATAGTGCTCATAGCCTGTTGGTATGTCGCACCTGCATTCTTTAGATCGAAGGGCATTATTGTATAGCAGTACACCCTATTGGTGTCCGAAATGACGTATGCTTCTCATCGTCTAGGAATGTCTTTATCTGGTTGTAGCCTGAGAATCTGTCCATGAAGGACATATGCTCGAAGCCACAAGTGTTTATCGATCATCACATATGTGATCGGGAGAGAGAATTCGTCCTTTGGGCAGGCCAAGTTTAAATTGCGAAACTATATGTAGACTCGGATTTTGCCATTATTTTTTATGACGGAAACGATATTGGCTACGCAATAAATATGTTCTTCCTCATGAATAAAGCTGTTTGCTATCAGCTTGTTCACTTCATCTTCGATGGCGTTCATAACGTCCGGACGGAATCGTCGTTGTTGTAAACCCCCTTAAAGTTCAAAAAAAAAATTTCCTATTAATTAGAATTTCATTAATTGTTAAATATTAACATTGGTAATTGTTTATCTATTGTAATAAAATTATCCTCTAAGAGTATTATTATTATTATTATTATTATTACTACTACTATAATAATAATTATTATTATAATAACAATAATTATTATTATCATCATTACTATTACTGAATGTTAACGATAATTAGTTATTATACTTTATATTAGTATATTGATCTAATTACAATTTGTTCATTAACCATCACGAAGAATTTAACCTATACTCCTTCCAAGTTTCTTTCACAGCATACACAACCCCCTTCCATTTGTTGCACACCCACGTGAACAGTACTCGAGTACTGTTTACCTTGTAGACACTCCTATTCACAATCGACATAATACCTTCCCCCTGCATCATTACAACTTCCCACACCATATTTCCTTCTCATTAAACCAGCAAGCAAACCCAAACCACACTCAAGCAAACCCGGGCACCCAAAACCAGTGGTATACTTTATATTTGGAATAGTGGTTTTATTTTTATTATGTATGCATGCCCCTGTAGCGGTTTCACTCTCGACCGAAGGAATAAAGAGCACGTCGTACGGCCAAGCATCCCACCGTTGCACCACATATATATATATATATATATGAGCCATGCACTCGTGGACCAATAGAAATTAATTTCTATATCCCATGTGCACTAGTACACTCAATTTCTATTGCTCCACATGTGTATTGGCTCATGTAGGAATATGAGCCTATGGCTCATATCCTTTTTCTCCAAAATATATATATATATATATATATATATATATATATATATATATATATATATATATATATATATACTTTCATCTGTTCCATACCTCTTCCCCACATTTAAACCTACCCGCCACCACTGGTCATATCTCCACCGAGCAACCGTCAGCTTTGAGACACCCCCAACTATGTCATGCCTCCGACCTTGTCCGTGCAGCATCGGCCATATCAGCGCCCAGTCGATCAAGGGGATCTCGACGGAGCTACGCCGCCGACTCTACAACCCTGGTCGAGTGACCTTCTCCTTCAGTCGGCTCGATCGCTTCCATACCCTCGTGCCGCAAAGCTGACAACCCCGCAACCGCAGTCCAACTCCATCCATCCGATTTCGAGGACGACATAAGGCGGCACCCTCGTAGCCGGACCTCCTCCGTCCAGTTCAGACTTGCACCAGCATGCTGGCATCTCCTTCGCCAGGTTAGCGTGGAGGCTCTTCCCGGTTGTTCGATGCGGCGGTGACGTTGACTGCACTTTTTGTCGTCTCTTCCTAGGCACGGCCCATGTGTGTCGCTGTCGACACCTTACTTCGGTGAGTAGTTCTCTTTCACCAGTATCCGATCTTCGTTCCCTCCTTCCTTCATAACAAAACTTCTTGTTAGAATAGTCTGTTTTGTTCCATTTAGTAGTTTGTATATATATGCTAGGTTCCTGTGAATGCGTAAGAGGTTGCATTCAGTGCAGTAGAGATAGGGTTTAGCTATAGTTGTGTGCTTTTAGAACAAAAATCTATGTTGATTCCATATGAATATGAACTATTGGAGGAGGTGAGGATTCAAATTCATGCATGTTTAGTTTAAGATTTCAAAGAAAGAATAGGTAGGTTATGGTTGATATATAGTCAATGATTCCAACATTTTTGAGATCGACTGGAAGGGTTAGGCATTATAAGTTTGTTTTTAATAGGAAGGATGTTGGTTCTTAGAGAATGAAAAATGCAAGCACAGAAAAAATGCATGCTTTTTTTTGTTTACGTTTATGAGAGGAGCCTTTAAATAGGCTTACAATCAGTTGTTAGTACGCTAAAAAAACCAGTAGCAAATGACTCCTCAATACAAGCTTAACCAGAAAGCTATGCTAAAGACTAGAAAATACTCAAAAATGACAACAGGACAAAGCCTTATTATTGCTCACATGCTCCCCCTAATCTGGACTTCACTCTGAGAGGTCCTTGGCTCCAATGTTCCTACGATGCTCTTCAAACATGGATCGGTTCAGAGCCTTTGTCAGGATGTCTGCAGCTTGCTCTTTGCTACTCACGTACTCCATATTAACCTACCCATTCTCGACACACTCCCTGATAAAATGATAGCGTGCATCTCTATGCTTGCTCCTGTCGTGAAAGACATGATTCTTCACCAATGCAATTGTAGACTTGTTGTCCACCAGTAGCTTTGCTGAACAATTTGCACTCTCCGTCATCATCCCCACCATGCGATTCAGCCAAATAGCTTGACAAGCTGCTGCCGATGCCGTCTGTAACCTCCGATTTCCAAATTTCCGAAATATTTAGATTTTAATTTACTTTAAAATATCAAGTTTATAAAATATTTTCTCCTTGAGTTTTAGTATTAGATTTTTGAGCAATGTTTGATTTTAGAAGGTGATTTGAAATCTTTTATAAATTCATTTTTTCCTAAATGTCGATTTATTATAAATTAAATAGATAAATAATGATATATATATAATTCTCTAGCTTCAAATATTTATTGGCTTGAAATCATAAAATTATTTAAAGGACTAGTTGTTTTCTTCATAATAAATTTTGAAATCCATTTGAGATAGTAAATAAATAAATTACATACTTTCTAAGATTTTGGAATATGGGCTTAATTAGTAGCTAATTGGGAATCAATTAGCCTTGGAAGCCTCTTAAAATATTTTCTTAAATTATAATCTTTTTCTTTTAAAAATTTTACAAGTTTGCCATCTCCCATTCACACCCTCATTTCCCACATGAAAAACTCATTCATATCTAATCTTGGCCATTCATTAATTGGGCCAATCCTCACCCTTTATCCCACACCCTCTCTCCCTATTTAAAGTCTCTCACCCACACCATTCCCAAGAAACCCTAATCCCCAAAATTATTAGCTAGCCCTCACAAATTTCCACAAGCCATCACCATTATTTTGTGTGCTCGTGTCCGTGTGTCCAGCATCACCGTGTCAGCCGTGTTGGCCTCGGATCCGACCCCGGGTGTCCTATCGTATCCATTCATTCCTGTGTCCAGTTATTACAATATTACAACCAGATTTTTGTGTCCGACACCATCTGGACACAACCACCACTGTACAAACACCCAACCCTATGTCCAACACCCGGACACGTCCACCCCCACACCACACAACATCATCCTTGTGTCCAGCCTCGGACACATCCACCACCGAACATCCATTCTCGTGTCCAACACTCGGACACGACCAAACCCTGATGCATTCACAGAAATCCAAAACCCCAACCTAGATCTCGACCTACCGCCGGCGGCTGAGACCTCCTCCTCTGAGTCGAGCTCGCCGTCCCCTCCTTCCGCGTGCGCCGAGCTCGACCGCCGCCGCCGAGCTTCGACCACCGCCACAGAAGAACCAGCCGCCGCCGAGCTCCGCTGCCGTCGCCGAGCTTCGCTGCCGCCTCCTCGAGACGAGCACCCGACCGCCGCCGCTTCGGGATGAACGTTCTACCGCGCCGACGCCTTGCCCGCGTGACCCCGGCGGACCCCCACCGCGTCGACGCCGGAAACCCCCCAATGTGAGCCTCCTTCTCTCCGTTTCTCTTTCGAGTCTGAGAGTAACATTTGGGTAAATTATGTGTAATTAGGTGAGTTTATTAGATCAGTTAGTTAATTAATTAGTTTAGTAATTAATGTAATTTGTTTAGTAAATAAATATAATTAGTTTAGTAATTTCATGTAATTAGTTTAGTTAATTAGAATATAATCAGTTTTATTGTTTATAATGTATGAATTTAGTTATTTATTATGTGTAAAATTTAGTTATGTATTATATATAAGGATTTGGTTATATTAATATGTAATTAGTTAGTTTTTATGCAATTAGTTAGTTTTATGTAATTAGTAGTTGCGTAATAATTATAAGGGTTTTTGATTATGTAAAAATATAATAATTTGTTGGAATTTATATTATTATTTAAGAAATAGTTTCAATAATAAAAATTAGTTCAAATTTATTTATTTGGTCTGGTGACCGATTTTTACCATAGATATAAAAATATATTGGCTTTTACATAAATTCTAAATTTTATAAATAAACTTTACTTGTAATTAATGTTCAAAATAATTTCGAAATGATTTTCATAAATTAAGGTGTTACCTTAATTACGAACAATCGACCCTTTTCTCTTTAGCCTGGTATCCTTATCTCGATTATCGTGCCGAACTTCGATCTTGGACTTCTTTATATAGTTTCTAGCTATTTGGACTGCTCCGGACCCATTGGAACTAACTGCTACTTCATTTGGGATCACCTTGAGGAGGGTGGCATTATATACATTCCTTGATTTGTTAATATACATATATAAAAATATTTGATTGGTATAAATACAAATATGTATTTTGGTATATAAATATATATTTATATACATCTATTTAGCGTATATACACATATACGTATTTTGTACAATTACTAATAGACACATATATATATTATATACATTTTTATTGGTATATACTCTGAGTGTAAATGTGTATTATATACGTATCCCTACTAGATGATCCTAGTTGACTAGAGCCATGCCTGGCATAGCCCTGAGGCCAGGATATTTCTATTGTGTGTTAGTGTAGCATCTGATACAAGTGATATTATTATATGTTTATAGGACTGTCGGATTCTCCAGACGATACTTTGGGACAGGACATTGGTATTGACAGCTAAGGACCCAAGGCGAGTACATTCTCTGATTAGTTTCTAAATTATGATATCTCCTATGTTCACTGTATCTAGTGTAAATGTCCATGCTCTTGACACGATGGTTACACGGATTGGTGTATACGGATCTCGTCGTGAGATGTTATTCCTTTTTCATGGTGTAACTTGTACAAGATTTGTTTCCTTGTTATCTTGTGCATGTACAGACACTGATTTTCGGGGAGACTTGCTACCTCCCTAGGGAATCCCGTGCCATAGCGTACCATGATTGGATCTACTATACCAGTCGGGGGTGGGGAGTATTTTAGTATAGATATGTGATCATACCCAACTCTACATGCATCATAGCTCACCCCACATCTCACGTCGGGTGCAGCCTGACCATTTACATGCTTCATAGCTGTTACGTGTGATTAGCCTGACCTCTACATGCATCATAGCTAACCAACGGTTAGCCTGACCTTACATGAATCATAGCTAATCACATGTAGCCAGCCTGATCAAGTTCCCAAGCCGATCACATGTTAAAGCTAGTACTCATACACTTAGTCATAGGTTTCTTGCTCATTGACATATTGTTTCTTTCCCTGCATTTACTTACAGTATTTCCAGTATTTCTTTTATTGTACATTTCTCGTACCTATACATGCATCTCATATATTTCCATCTAGAACTGCTACATAGTTTATATCATTAATATAGAACTGCTATTTAGAGATGTACTTTGCTCCTTCCTGACTGGAAAACATTTTCCAGACTGTGACGTAGTGGATTTGTTTCCGACACTTGGGGATTGGATGTCACTGATTGCAGGTATGACTATTTTGTCGTTAGACTTGTCTTGTATTTCTTTGCTTACCTTGATATCTCATCGTGCTTAGTTTATGTGATTGAGTATCCAGCATTATTTTATGATATCCACGTCTCCTTATGGAGTTGGGCATTCTTGTGAGATGGATTAGATAGTTACTTGACCTAGACAGCGTTCTACCGCCGATGCTGCGACGTAGGCTGGACGTACCCGCGCACTCGTGCCCCTAAACCGGGTGCGGGTCGTGACACCGCCATATACTCTGCCTCACATGAAGACAATGCCACTGTCGTCTGTTTCTGTGACATCCAATTGATCGAACATTTACAGAAGTAGAAGATAATCATAGTGGTACTCTTGCGGTCGTCCAAACCTCCGGCCAAGTCGCTATCACAGTAGCCTTGAAGCTGCTCCTTTGCTTGTCCTCTGACAAACTCAAGGCCATATTGTAGTGTGCCCTTCACATATCGCAGTATCTGCTTGATGGAAGCGTAATGAGTTTGCGACGGTGCCTCCATGAAGCGACTAACCATGCCAACGGAGTATGCAATGTTGGGCCGGGTGTGCGTCAAGTATCGAAGACTTCCGACGATACTCCGGTAGTGTGTTGCATCCACTTTTGGGCTTGTATCTGTCTTGGTGAGTTTCAGCTTTGCTTTCATTGGTGTTTTGCACGCATTGCACTCCAACAAACCAGTCTGCTTGAGGATCTTCTTGGCATAGGCCGTTTACTTTAGCTTGACTTCATTGGCACCTTATTATTCATCGTATCTAAACACAACGTCACGGCTGACACGTACAGACTGGGTTATAGGATCATAGAGACGATGTCCCTTGGTGCCAGGCTCGACTTCAAGGTACACCATGATAGTGCTCCTGTCCTCCAGGTTTCTTTGGTGATCACGAAGCACCTTGACATGCACTAAGCAGCCAAATGTGCGCAGGTGATGCAGGTTTGGCTTCCTTCCTGTCCATGCTTCGTATGGTGTCACGCCGTCTAGAGCTTTCGTCGGAGACTTGTTCAGTAAATACATAGCATGTCGAACACCTTCACCCCAGAACCAAGCGGGCATACCTCGAGAATGCAACAGACTCCATGCTGTCGCCGACATGGTTCGGTTGCGGCGCTCCATAACTCCATTCTGCTGCGGTGAATACGGGGCTGTGAGGTAGCGTCGAATGCCCTCGTCCTCGCAATATTTGTTGAATTCACGTGAAATGAACTCGCCGCCACGGTCAGTTCTAAGTCCCTTCAGCTTGTGACCTGATTCAACATCCACCGCCACCTTGAAGCGCCGGAAAGTGTGAAGACCTCGCTCTTCAACTTCAGTAGGTACGCCCACATGATTCTGCTGTAATCATCGACTATGAGCAGAATGAATTTGTTACCTGCTGGTATCGTTGGAGTGATGGGACCACAAACATCTGCATGCACCAGTTGTAGTGGCGACTTTGCTCTGAACTCCGCCTTGTCGGGAAATGGCTATCGTGCCATCTTTGTGGTTTGGCACCCGTCGCAAACCTTGTTTAAGCGATCTATCATCGGCATCCCCTCGACCATCTTCTTCGCGCACATGGTTCGCAATGCATGGAAGTTGAGGTGGCCCATGCACACGTGCCAGATCCATGCCACATCTTGTGTCTTCACGACAAACACACAGGCTAGCACATTCTCAAGCCAAGCTTGTACAAGCATTTTTCAGTCTGCCACACCCTTGCAACAAGGGCGTTGTACTTGTCGTAAAGCTTTAGCTGATTACCTCCTATGACGATCTGCCACCCTTGCTTGTCCAATTGGCCCAAGCTGATGATGTTACTCTCCAGCTCAGGGAGGTAGTAGACACCCTCAAGTAGTTTGTGCCCCCCTGTCTTGCATTGCAGAAGAACATTACTAATGCCCTTGATGCTAATCTCTGAGCCGTCGTCGAACCTTACACCGCCAAGGTCCTTTTCTTCGAACTCTAAGAACTTGGTTCTCTCTCCAGTCATGTGGTTGCTAGCACCGTTGTCCAGGTACCAAAGCTCCTCAAGTCCGACAACGTCTTCACCACCATGCTTGGGGATGCTTCCAGCCCCCCACGTCATCTGGCACGACTTTTCCACGTGAGATGCCACCAGAAGTGTGTCTTGATCATCCTTGAAGTTAACCTTGGCTAGGTTAGCTTCTGGCTCCAGCTTGCTGTGGCATTCGGCAACGAAGTGCCCGAAGTCCCCACACTTGAAGCACTTGGACTTCGACTTATCGCGAACGGGCTTGTCATTGTCATGCCCGCCTCTGCCGTGGCCCCTTCCGCAACCACGACCACGACCTCTGGCACGCCCACGCCCTTCTGCGTTCGAGCTCTCCGCCACCTCTTGTGACGGCTTTTGTTCATATTTCAGTAACATAATCTGACCTTGTCCTGGTGCATATACGCGCATCCGCTCTTCATGCGCCTTCATGGAGCCAAAGACCTGCTCCAACTTCTTCTTCTTTAGATCTTCGAACTCTTCAATGGTTGTGGCGAGCGCCATGAACCTCTCAGGTACTGATCGCAATACCTTCTTGACAACGTACGACTCCTCGAGCGTGTCACCAAGAGTTCTGATCTGATTCACTAGGTTTTTCACCTTCGAACCATAGCCATCGACCGTGTCGGACTCTGACATACGGAACCCCTCAAACTCCTATCGGAGTGTCTGGAGCTTGACCTCCTTGACACGATCATCTCCCAGATGCACCGTGCGCAAGGCTTCCCATTCCTCCTTGGCATTCTCCTTGTCATAGATATGCATGAAGCTCTCCTTGTCCACCGCATTGAAGATGAGTGCAAGGGCCGCCTGGTCCTTGCTCTCGTTCACTTCCTCGTCGGCCTTGGGCTCAACCGTGCTCAACATGCCTTGTGCGCGCATGTTAGCCCTCATCTTCACCACCCACATAGAGTAGTTAGTACTGGTAAGGATAGGGTATGAGAGTACCAAGTTGCCTTCCTTCAACAGTGTGGCCAGCGGCTGTGTGGTCGCACACCCGCTAGAGCTTGGTGTCTGCGGTGATGCAGCTCCATGCTTGCCCATCTCCTCAAGTGCAGGCTCTGATACCACTTGTTGGTTCTTAGAGAATAAAAAATGCAAGCACAAAAAAAAAATGCAAGCACTGATGTGGAGGAAGGAAGCTACTTGCTTTTTTTGTTTACGTTTATGAGAGGAGCCTTTAAATAGGCTTACAATCAGTTGTTAGACTCTGTGCCCACATCGTAGGGACATTGGAGTCAAGGATCTCTCAGAGTGAAGTCCAGATTAGGGGGAGCATGTGAGCAATAATCAGAACTTGGTCCTGTTCTCATTTTTTTATTTTTTAAGAAATCAAAACCAACAATTCTACATATCAAGTTAATTCTTCTCCCAATGGCGAATTTCCTCCCGAAGTCCGACCGTGAATTTCGCGTCGGACACGGCTGCAGCAGCAGCTCCTCCCCCGACTACAGCGATCGCAATCGCCGCCGCTCCGACCTCGACGGAGACGACATCGTCGAGTCCTCCGCCGCCGCCCGCCGCCACTCCCGCCTTCTCAGTCGCTGGGTCACGCGCCAGACCGAGGACATCATCACCACCATCGAGCACCATAAACGCGAGTCCTAGCTCCTCGCCCTCACCAGCCTCCACACCGTCCTCGAGTCCTCCTTCTTTCGCCCCCCTCCTCGGCGCAGCCGACCCCGACCCCGACCCTGATCTCTGCCACCTCCTCCATCCTACATCGCTGGCGTGAGCTCGAGGATGAGGCGTGGGCTCACAGATACTAAACATTTATAAGACACAATACTAAACATTCTTGCAACACAAGATACACCGATCATCCAGCTACACACTGCACATACACCTCACAGATTCACTCATTGTAATGCCAACTACATATCTACCCAAGTCAATATCAAATGTGCACTTGCATTTTGTGCACTGTACCTTGGCTAAAATGGTAATACACTGCCACAGGGAACCTAATTCCCCCCTCCTAATACTTCTACTGAAACTTGCTACCCGAGCTCCTCCTCCATTATCTTACTCTCTACACAAATACCTTACCTGTTCCCTCTCTGCATCTTCTATAATCTGGACACTCAATCCCTACCTCACACTCACTATAGACCATACCCCCCCCCACACACACACAACACTCACCAGCTCTCATCACTCTTCACATAGGCACACTCTAACATACCTATCCCTCACACAATCCTTGGGGTTGATACACCAGACTTTCTGCACTTGTACATACATGTACTACCCTCTTGCTGCTGTTTGCTCTTGCAGCAAGTGTGCTCGAGCACTGCACCTACCTTCAACTCACCCTACTAGTGTCCTACGTACTACGGGCTACATGATGGCGAGGCAGTTGAGTTGTCACCCGTAGAGCCGGTTGAGTTAGTTCCAGCAGTTGATAAGAATAGTTAGTTTATTCTTGATATTGTATATGTTTGTTAGACTTTGACATTGTATTATTACTTGATGTCTTGTATTGAGATTAGACTTGGACTTGTATTGTATTTGTAACTTATTTTCTTTTCTTCTATTCCATATCGTGCCTTATCATCCTCTAGTTTGTTATTATAATTGAGTATTGTTTAACATTACCATATTATCATATTGTCCTCTATTTGGAGTTGAGATAGCATGATAGGTACCTTATATATATTATGTGAGATGTGTAGATAGTATTGTTGACCCAGACAATGTTCTACCGTCGATGCTGCAGCATAGGCTGGACGTACCTACTTACTTGTGCTCTTACACCGGGTGTGGGTCGTGACAGGGCCCGCCAAGACTCAATAGGCAATCGGGACTCATTATACGAGCTCGGGATTCGACAATTATATTCCCTCTTGTGGAGAGATGTACCATACCCACCCAAGTACAAGCCCTTTAACTTTACTCCATTTGACGGAAAGTCATCCCTCTTCAATACATGAGTTACTTCGAGACGACAATGGGGTATCTTTCGCATAATGATGCTCCCCTCACCAAGCTCTTTGTCGGGTATTGTCTGGAGTACCATTCGATTGGTTCTGCAGCCTCCAAGATAATTATATTTTTTCGTTTGATGATCTCAACGGTCTTTTCCTTGCTCGATTCTACGATGGGGGAAATAACATGACAATGGCCTCTCTAATGGGCATTACACAAAAAAAAGAGTCTGTATGGGAGTATATTGAGTGGTACAGGCAAGATACGATGAAGCTACCCCACGGTAATCGTGAGCCCAAGATGGTGGACACCAGCCGAAGAAATCTCCTTCCCGCAGTCAGACTCTGGATGGGCAACTTTCAATTTAAAGACTGGACATCGTTCATCATAAATGTTGTTAGTGCTGAAAAGAAAGTGAAGGACGTCTGCCTCTTGGGAATAAAGATCCCCGTCGCTGATGACAGGGGAAAACTTCCTTACAACAACAACAACAACAACAATAGAACCCAGGATGGCAAGGGAAAGCAGGCCCTTGTCACCAATATAACCAAGAAGCCTGAGCAAAAGCCCACAGAGGCTTCAAATCTGAAAGAGACCTACTCTTTCGAAGACGATGAAGTCATAGAAATCTTTGATGTACTAATAAAGGGGAACAAGCTCTGAATCCCCGACATCAAACGTCTGGACTAGGTAGGCAAGGTCTACGACCCAAAATATTTCCATTATCACTAGTATGTCTACCACTCAACACGGGACTGCTACGTGTTGAAGAGATATATCCAGTGCCTGATTGACACCAAAGCTCTCAACTTAGACTTTGAAGACAAGACTGTCGCTGCTAACATAATGTCCCTCCAGTTCATTGATTTCCCAACAACGAAAGCCCAAGATGGAGTAGTCCCGATCCCCAAAGCAACAATGGAGGTTGTCAACCTTCCGCCAGCTCGCAACCAAACAGTAGGACTGGTGCCACTTATTGTACCTCGGGACGAGGTCATGTGGGTTCACCCAGACCTTCCTCCGGACCAGACAAAATAAGCAGCACCTTCCGCCACCAACTCCAAGGAACTGAAGGTCATGTCATATGGTTTCTTCCACCACCGAAGAAGACATGGCAGTGGCATCTCGGTCAGGCCTTTCCTACCAACGGTACTACAATGACCCAAAAAATGATATTTTGTCAACCATTGTACCTATACCTACTGTATCTGATCCGGATCCATCCCAGCCTCTAGTAGCAGACAAGCCGAAGGATACTTGCTTTAAAGTGCCATTGCATAAGGAAATGGCTTAAGGGATCAAAAAGTCCTACAACTTTAATATATTGTCACAACTTGCCAATGCTCTAGTGAAGTTATCACTCTTCGAGCTTCTCCAACTCTCCAAAGATACTAGGAAAACTCTAAGCGAGGCATTACGGAACGTCGATTCTTATCTGCCCCAGGTCAAGCCGCTGGCTTACGACCTCGTTGCTTGCCCCCACTGCCATAATATGATGAAAGCAATACCAAACATCACATTTTCAGAACAGAACATGTTGCTAAAAAATAACAGGCATGATTTCCTTCTTTATTATACTGGTTACATAGGGGCCATCAAGGTGGATCGAATGCACATCGATCTTGGTTTCTCTATCAGCATCATCCTGCGTAGCCTGTTTCAGACTCTCGGGATCCCAATGCATAGGTTAGCATCGACCAACACTACCATTAGTGGATTCAACGCTGGAAGAAGCTACCATTTGGGAAAGATTTGCTTGAAATGCCAAATTGGCGACTTGCGAACAGAGGTCACATGCTACATCATAGACGTAGATGTATCCTACAACGTCTTGTTGAAACGTCCATGGATACATGAATATATGATCGTGCCTTCGACTTTGCACTAGTGTATGAAGTATGTCGACCATGATGGCATCGTCAAGGCCAAGTTCGCTGATGTCAATCCCTTTAAAGGGGTCGAGGTATATTACTCTGAATCAATCTTGTATAAACAAAGTCAACAAGATGAAGGAGGAAACGATGCTGATGATGAAGCAGAGACCGCCATAACCTCGGACAAGCCTTTGAAAATTTACCTCAAAGGATGTGCTCGAAACATAGCTCCTCCACGGGTAATAAAACTTCAATGGAAGGCACTATAACCTTTGACCGTACGGCTGCAAAGACCCAGCCAACCAAAAAAGAAGGACCTGACACTGGCTCCTGCCCCTGAACCCCTGGTTGTTAAACTCCAGAGGAGATGTCCAAAGCTATCATTTGTACTGGAAGAAAATTCTAAGAAAGAAAAGTTGGAGGAATACATAGCTGCTCACGCTGATACTCCCTCTCTCGATAATATAATCCCGATGGATAAAGTACCTTATTTCATGAATAAAGGGTTGTCTTTGAATTACTCGGATGTTGCACATTTAAGTATAATATACTCCTTAGAACAAAACCTAGGGTTACAACTACATATGCAAGTGACCACCACCTATGCCGTAAATCGGATACATCCAAGTCAAAGCGTCTGCTTTATAGTTCCGGCTATGATGAGTGGCGACAAACTCATCATTTTTGGAAGGGTCGAACGTCCTCGAGACTTCCCCCCAAAAGTGCCTAAACCCGATACTGACAAAATGCAATTATACCGCTACAGTCTATAAGCTAAGCGTATCATTCAGAATATGGGCTATGACTTGAAAAGCGACAAAGGTATGAGTTACGGCAAGGGCCGACGTCTGCATTTGCGCCTCATCGCCACTACAGAAAAGTCTGAGACCTACTACCAGTGAACTCATCATGGTTTGGGGTATGTCTTACCACCAAAAACTTTCGAGGGGTCAGAAGAAGAAGAAGAATTATATTCTCATTCATTTGAATCCTCAGCATGGAACTCTGATATAAGCATCGAAGACACGCTTAAACCAATACTATCTATCAACATAGTATTCGCTCATTAAGAGGAAGATCATGATCATCCACTTGAACTCTTTGAGGTAGAATCGTGGGCTCACCGCCTTGAATCATAATGGGAATGGCGTTTCAAACAACGGGAACCACCTACCGAATACGTGGTCATATAAGTAAATCTGGGTGATGAATCCCCTCATTAACCAATCTTCATCATCAAAAGTCTTTCTAATGAGGATCGTGAATCCCTATTATAGATTATAAAAAAAAATATTGATGTCTTTGCCTGGAGCTATGAAGACATGCTAGGGTTGGACGCCCAGATTGTGGTCCACAAACTCAACGTCTTGCCAAACGCCAAGCCCATAAAGAAGCAGCAACGGAGTTTCCGTCCAGACATTATGAACGCCATCAAGGTTGAAGTTAACAAACTAAGTCATAGCTTCATCCACGAGGAAAAATATCTGGATTGGGTTGCCAACATCGTGCTCGTCATTAAAAAGAACAGGAAGATCCGAATCTGTATCGATTTTTGTGATCTACATGCAACGTGCCCAAATTACTAATTTTCCCTCTCGATCAAAGATATAATGATCGACAACACTTGTGGGTTCGAGCGCATGTCCTTCATGGATGGATTCTCAGGCTACAATAAGATCAAGATGTTTCCCGGAGACGAGAAGCACATGTCATTTCGGTTGCCAATAGGAGTTTACTGCTACAAACTTCGCGGCCTTTAAGGAAGACTTGCATACATCAGAAGATTCATATCAAATTTCTTTGGACAATGCTAGCCATTTACCTAACTCATGAAGAAGGAAGTCTCCTTCGTCTGGACCGAAGAATACTAGCAAGCATTCAACGACATCAAGACATATCTTATAAATCCTCCAGTCTTGGTGGACTCCATTATAAGAAGACCCTTCTTGTTATATGTGTGTACGGTGGATTACTCTCTCGGTGCTCTACTAGCCCAGAAGAGTGATGCAGGTCATGAGCAGGCCATCTACTATCTCAGCAGAATGATGGTCGGCGCCGATCACAGGTACAATCCTGTTGAGAAAGAATATCTTGCTCTAGGTTTTGTTATCCAAAAAATTCAGCATTACGTGGCTGGACATACAATCCATGTGATCTCACTAGTTAATCCTCTCCGGGTTCTCATGAACAAACCTGGGGTACTCAATTCTCGCTTGGCTACATGGGCGATACTATTGTCGTCATACGACATAGTATTCATTCTGTAGAAGTCAGTCAAAGGCCAAGCACTGGCCAAATTTTTGGCAGCTCACCCAGTGCCTACAACCTCGAAGATCTATGATAAAATCCCAGACGAAGTGGTGGACTCAAATGTGACCACATGCGAGGCCGTTTGACGAATGTTCTTTGACGATTCTTCAAGAACATGGACTAAAGGCAATATCGTCGCTGGCGTCGGGATAGTGCCGATTTCCCCCTATGATTTGGTAAACCATCGCGCTTACTCTCTCACAGAGTTATGCTCCTAAAATATAGCAGAGTACAACGCTCTCATTATTGGACTCTAACTTGCTAAAGAAGTAGAGGTGGAATACCTGGAGGCATATGGCGATTCAAAGCTGATCGTCAAACAAATCCGAGGAGAGTATAAAGTCCGGGGAGAGTATAAAGTCCGGCACGAGGATTTAATCCCTACCATCAAGCCACACTTAGTATAATCTCTATTTTTGATTGCTTCTTTATAGAGCATGTACCCCGACTGCAGAATATCGAAGCCAATGTCCTGGCCTGCTCGTTGTCTCTTTGGACGTCCCAGTCAATACGCATGAACTGATCACTGTGGTCAGGAAAGAACTAGTCTATCCAAAAAATAATCTCAACATGTGCTTGAGCTATTCTGTGGAGACGGACATGAAGGCAACGCAAGCACTCCGTGAAGCTTACGACTGTGTTTGTGGTACCCATCAGCCCGGACCCAAGCTTCAGGATCGCCTCCAAGAATGGGTTACTATTGGCCGACAATGGTAGCAAACGCAGTCAACTACACAAGGAAATATTGCATGTGCCAAATCCATGCATACTTTATCAACCAACCCTCTGAATTCCTGCACCCTACGGCAGTATCTTGGTCGTTCAAAGCATGGGGAATGCATATCATTTGACCAAAAAGTCCACCTTCGTCCAAAGGAAACCAGTTTATCTTGGCTATCAACGACTACTTCTCCAAGTGGGCGAAAGTTGTGCCACTTGCTGAAGTAAAGACTTCAAACAAGATCACCTTCGTCAAGCATCACGTCATATATCAGTTCAGCTTGCCACGGAGGATCATCCATGACAATGGTCCCTAGTTTGCAAGTCACGCTTTTCACCGGTTCTGCGACAAGAATCAAATTCAGAATGCAGCCTCAACTGCCTATAACCTAGCAGCAAATAGTTTGGCAAAATAATTTAACAAAACAATCATCAACCTCCTCAAAATGTTCGTGTTATCTAATAAACACGACTGAAATGAGAAGCTCGACAAATGTCTTTGGGCCTATCGCAAAACGGTCCGAACACCAACCGACAGTACGTCATTCTTCTTAGTCTATGGGTGATAGGTAGTCCTTCCTCTCGAGATCCAAATTCTCTCACTCTGAATGGCCCTCTCCAACCAGTTAACCGTTGACGACAATTATCGCCGTCGGCTGCAAGAATTGGAAGCACTCGATGAGAATCGTCTCCTAGCTCAACAACATATTGAGCTGTACCAAGCACGTCTTTTCGGAGCCTTCAACAAGAGAGTCAAGGAAAGGATATTCTGGGTGGGTGATCTCGTCTTCACAATAAGTAGACCGATGGTTATGACCCATAAGACGGTCGACAAATTCTAATCCAAATGGGAGGGCCGTTCATAGTGGAGTCTATGTTCTCCAACGGTGCCTACCGGCTAGCAAAACTCAATGGAGACCTGCTCATGATGCCTATCAACGGCAAGTTCCTTAAAAAGTACTATGTCTCAACTAGACTTGTACTTCCTTTGTCCCAACAGGACAGCTAAGGTGTACAGTATTTACATTCCCTGTTGTTTATCTCAACAAATGTACTTTTCTCTACAAATATTGTAAAAGCCATTATCTGTATTCAGGAGACCTGAATACGCAACAGATAATGGATTCTCAAAAGCTCCCCAGTGGAGTAACCCTCAAGTCTACCCACACTCTCAGGTAGACCATTCAAAAGTCAATTCCTTTTTTGGGCATTAGTTCACATCTATATCACCTCTGAACTAGTAGCCTAACATTTTTACCAGTAGAGTTTGCCATGTCCATATTACCTATAAGCAAACTTTTCTATTTGACTATCGATTATCATGTCTACAATACCTCTGATGTCCGTCGCCATCTAAATTTATTATCGGTACTTGAACCTAAGTACTCTAGCAGTGCTAAGTCAACAAAACATATTACTTCCATATCACCTCTAATAGGGTTTTTCTTTTGAATCTATTACATGCACTCAATTGCGCAAGAGGTGATAGGCCACCAAAGATCCCCTAGTGGGATGTCCATAAAACCTATCACGTCTATATTACCTCCAATAAGGTCTCGTTTTGAACTTATTACTTGCACCCAAGTGCACAAAAGGTAATAGGTCCACCAAAAATTCTCTAATGGGACATCCTTAACAAATACGGTATCACACCACGTCCATATTACCTATGGTAGAATCTTATTTTTCAATTTATTGTCAGTATCTAGTTTTAGATACGTAATTGATAATAAGTCCACCTAAATTCACTTAACTAAATCATTATAATCTATCATGTCCATATTACCTCTGGTAGCATTATTTGGTTTAACTTATTATCTGTACCAAGTTCTAAGTATGAAATAGATAATAAGTAAACATAATTCTCCTAAAATATATAGCGATGTGACCATTCAAACCATAGAAAGAAAATGAATCACTTCTTTATTAGAAGAAAGAAAAAGCAACAATATAGATCTTAAAGAAAGGGGGAATCAGAATCCTCCGAATTATTTATGAACATCGCAAGAGCGTGGAGAATACAGACATTCGAAGTTGCAAACAATTGACGAGAGGCTTCTATTTCAACCTACTCTTCCTGTTTCTCCAAGCCAACAGGTTGTCCATCCAACGAAGGGCTAAGAAGTTCCTGGAAAGTGAATACTTCTTCTTTTTCCTCCATGAAGGACACATGAGTGGTTGAAGCATGGTCTGAACTAACTTGGCTAGAGAGAAAACAATTTCCTTATCAGTTTCCTTCCTCTTAGAAGCATTATTTGAAGCCATTTTTGTATGAAGGGTTCAAAATTCCCTAGGATTTATAAGAGAAAAGTCGACGGTTCGCTTCTTAAAGATGTGCCGACTTATTTCTTAAGACACGAAGGTTTGCACAACCCAAAGTATGACTGTTGAGATTTTGTATATTCTTCTCAGAGACTATTACTGATACAATAGAAATTAATATATCATGAGCACATCAACAAGTTAATGGAAAAAAATGTCTTACTCAGCCAGCAAGGCGTAACAACAAAGCATAAAATTAAGCCAAAATTTTATTGGTGTTTAGTCATGATTACATATAATAGAAATACGTTATATTTAAGGGTTTTCATTAATATTCAAGATCATGAGTATATATGATAAAAATTCAGTTTTAAGGGTTTCTATAAAGTATCGCTTATAAGAATATTTTCCATTAAAGCCACCCCTCCTTACTATTTTTGCTACCAAAGTAGCTAATGCGGTAAAAGAACTCAATGTATTCTGGGTCATCCCTCCACAGTGCAAATCTCAGTATATGAAAAAAAATCCATATTGATGGACAGCAGGAGAGGGGTGGGATCAGGCGCTCTTCATCCATACGAGAAGACTAAGGAAAGGAATGGCAATTAATCCAAATCATGTCATCAATACCGCAGGTTCCCGGCCGGTACCAAGCCGCATAAAGGAGAGGAACGCACCTAGCAGGCTGCATAAACAGGAACAGCTCCATGCATGACGCAGGATGTTCATCCTCGTCTCTTGGATCAGTTTTTGGCGACCCGTCCCATAAGGTTGGCATTCTCTTCGAATGATGGGTTCTATGATATCCTTCCATGCTCCATCATGGGCACCATGAAAGGAGGTAAAACCTGAATAAACAAGATATGCATTAGTCTCGACGAAGTTTGCAAAAAAATGAACACCTCCCGCAGGCCGCTTCCAGATTGCAGCCACGAGCAGGGTAGAATGTCTCAAAGACGTATGCTGCAGATGATTCCTCATCCCTACGGCCAAGCCAAGGATAAGCTCTGCGCGCATGTCACAGATGATGCCTCGTCTATTTTGCCTAGCTACAGATAGGCTATGTGTCATGCGATAGGGCTATGTAAAGACTCTGCACATATTTAGGTTAATTTTTTATCCATACGGCAAAATTTTGGGGGAATCTGCGCGTGTTATAGATGATTCCTCATCTATACTACGAGACTATGCGACTGTGTACTTATGTCTCTGTTTCTATGGACTGAATGTCATGAAGATCGGAGCCCTCCTTCACCTGCGTACGATTTGCCAGCATCGGGGGCTCACGGATCAACTCCGCCCCTACCAAACTCCCAGGCAAAAAGGACAGCAACCTTCCATATCATAAAAGAGGAATAAGCAAAAAAATAAGAAGTTCTCTCTCCTCCCCCAGCAGCCTATTTATAGGCTAATAAGGGTCGTATAAAAGGATCATGATAATGAACTGAGCGATTCTGAAGGTGAATCTGATGCCTCAATTTTTGTGATCAAACGGTTATTGTTGGTCAAAACTAACACCTCGGGCTCTGAATCGCCTCTATCTACGTGACAGTTTGTGGCCTTTTTCATCTTTATCTCCTAGAAACTGTCATCGACTCGAAGATCGAGCCAACTTTCCTCCATTAATTATATATTTAACTGCCTGGAAGCGCTTGCAGTTTAACCTCCATACGGCCCAAGTGCTCTCCACCATTCTTCTCATTCAAAGTATTCCAAAATTTTCAGTTTGAAAACATTGAAGAGGGTCTTGTGGAAGCATAGAAAATCTAGATTCATGTGTCCAACAAACATGCACCCCAAGATTGACTCAAAAGAAATCAGGACACATAATGACTAAGCGTCCCAGAAAAATAGCATACATACGCCCCAATATTAGCCACATAAATACCTGACACAAGATTATGTCTAACACAAAATCATAACAAAAAGGGCTTTCTGAACGCCTCGAAAGACATGAGTACGCTAAACGATAGAACCTTATGTCAGCATAAACTTTACTCCTGGGGGTGTGCAATGCCACGTGTATAATACGGTAAAGGCTCCATGTGTCCCATGCGTCTCTGGCCCCATGAGTCTCAGACTCCATGCATCCCATAAGACTCTGGCCCCATGCGTCCCAGACTCCATACATTACATGCGTGTTTGGCCCCATGCGTCCCAGACTCCATGTGTTACATGTGTCTCTGGCCCTATGCGGTCCAAACTCTATGCGTTCCATGCGTCACATGCATCCCAGACTCCATGTGTCCAATGTAGCAGGGTTCCCTAAGATAAAATCTTTCTGTTACGACTGAGGTAATTCTTTTCAACTAAGTACGGGTCACGTATCATGCTGACCAAGTCACGCACAAAAAAGACGAGAATTGCCCATATCTTCAGCAACAATAAATCGTAACAAACATCCATGGGGCAGTTCGGCCTGGACTCGCTTCCATGGTTGGAACTACATCCTGTTAAGGATGTACACGTGGCAGCTCCCAACATTCATGCGCCTATGGTACATATGCGCATGGTCATATAACACGATGGCAATAAATATCAGGGTGGTATACCCATAAAGGGGCATACAGAAGGGAAAATGCACAGGTAGGAGAGAGAAAGCATTTCCCTTCTTCAGTTAGATCGTCAATGGAGTAAAGGAGCCACTGCTACGCTCAATCTCCATCGTCCCACTCCCTAGAATCAAAAAAATATACTTAGATTTTCTGTTTATGATTTCTTTGTATTCTTTTTCGTGAATTAAATACAAAATTTTATTCAAACTTGTTTAATGGCGAACACCTACTGCCTTGGATATGCATGAAGACTCTGTATATGTTCTTAACCGTCATCATCCTGGGTCCGTACACAAAAAATTTGATCTGTGCCAATTCTTCCCCCAACTAACGAAGAGATCTTAGCGGAATTGCCACATATGAAATTGAGCACCATTTTGCAAAGAAATACCCCACTTGTTTCTCGAGAAGAAATGGAAAACATGCTCAACGAATTTTTGGGCTTTTTTACAACTCCTAAATCGAGTTCCCCTCATCCTATCAAATCTAATTTAATACCAGACAAATCCGTTGAGGAACATCGATGTGTACTTGCAGTCATTGATAGATAAGTTAAATTAGCTATCTAAAGTAGGTACCAACACGTATGATGTTTCTAAAAAATAGAATTTTCAGATGAGGGCAGCACTTATGTGTGGACCATCAACGACTTTCTGGCTTATGGCATGTTATCTGGATAGAGCACTCATGGTCGTCTATCATGTCCATATTGCATAGACTGCACTAAGTCTTTCTATTTGAAACATAGAGAAAAACCATGCTTCTTCGATTGTCATCAACAATTTCTCCCACGAATCATCTGTTCCAAAGGAACATGAATAATTTTTTTGTTGGCATTATGGAGAAGGCAATTCAACCTCCAAGGTGGCCCGAAGATAAAATATGGAAAGAGGTTAAAGATTTACCAAGTGCTATTGAAGAGCCTACTAAGGGGTACAAGTGTGATGGATTTGGTTGCACTCATAACTGGACGTAGATAAGTATATTCTGGAAACTACCATATTGGAGCACCAATCTGATCAGATATAACCTTGATGTCATGCATATCGAGAATTATCTGTTTGACAATATAATTAATTTTGTGATGGACATAAAGGGGAAGACGAAAGTCAATCCTAAGGCCAGGTTGGACTTGGAAGAAATATGCAGACGTCCCGTATTGCATTTGATCGAGGAAAGGAATTGGGAGTATAAGTAGCCTATGACAATTTTCTCCCTGGACAAGGAGAATAAAGGGAGACTTTGTAGGTAGATCCAGGGGCTAAAATATCCAGATGGGTACGTATAGAATATGAGAAGATGCGTTGACCCGAAGGAGAACAAACTGACGGGTATGAAGAGTTATGACTGTCACGTATTTATGGAGAGGTTAATTTTGATTATATTTCAAGAATTCGTACCGCAGGTAGTTTGGGATCTATTGACAGAGCTTAGCATATTCTTCAGAGATCTTTGTTCTACTAAGTTGCTCGTCGATCGTCAAAAAAAGCAAGAGAAGGACATTGCTATAACACAGTGCAAGCTCGAGAGGGTGTTCCCTCCTGGATTCTTTGACTCCAAGAAACATTTGCCAATTCATCTTTCCTATGAGGCATGTATAGGTAGACTTGTAAGTTATTGATGGATGTATCCATTCAAGCACATTTATACCACCTAAAAAGAAAGGTAAAAAATAAGACACGTATCGAGGGTTCTATTTGTGAAGTATATGTTCTCGAGGAGATTACAAACTTTTGTTTCATGTATTTCAAGCCTCGTATTGCTACTAATCGAAATAGAGCCCCAAGAAATGACGACTGGTACCGGGAATCTAATGATGCAATATTAAAAGAATTCAATGCATTCAAAAAGCCTTTGGAAAAAATTAAGAAGAGATTTCTGAATAACGACGAGCTAAGGGCTGTTTAGTTGTATATATTACTCAACTGCGACGAGGATAAAGTAGAGAAGCTTGAGGGATAAGTAATTAATACGTCCATGTTCACGTTATCTTAATATAATAGTATAGGTTAATAATATTACACTAGTCAGCCGACGCTTCGTGGTTTTTTAGCACATTTAATGATGAAATGAGGTCGAGTAGACCATACATAACAGATAAAAAGTAGAATAAGAAATGAGACATATTTCCTTCTTGGTTGAGTGCATGTATAAGGAGTTCGGTAATTATTATTTTTATATGCACTTTACAAAAATAATTAACAAAATATTGAACTTAATTTCTTATCTTGTAGTATTTAGGTCGATCGTCTAGGCGCAAGACTTGAGATTGAATCTATTAGAACTCTAGCTAAGGGGCCAATTTATGTCATCAAAATCTTGCTAAGCTATTGTGTAAATGGGTTTAGGTTTAAGTCAACAACTTCCCCGATCAGAGACAACTTTCTAGATCTCGATTCCACGAAAAACAGTTGTTTGTGTATAAAATCTTTGAACTACAAAGATGTCGATACATGCAATAATTTCTATGGAATTTTATGGAGATTGTGGTATTGACATATAATTATGGAACAGAGCCTGCTAAGATTGTGTTATTTAGGTATGATTGGTTCGATCCGATCCAAGATCAAGGTTAAAAAATAGACAAGCATGGTCTTGTGGATATAAACTACCGACGTTAATATCAAGGCTATGAACCATTTTTCCTATCAAGTCAGGCTTAACTCGTGTTCTTTATAACTTATCCTAAATAGGGAACAACGAGGCTGGACTAGTGGGTATTACTCAAGACCAAAGCTAGAAATACCTTTGACGTTGATAAAATAGCTTATCAGGAGAATGAGTTACCTCTTGTAACAAATATTGTAGATGTGGACTCAACAAAAGTTCCTCATTACACATCTATTCATGTAGAAGAGGTAGAATTATCCAAAAATGAAGATAAAGTAAATGAAAGTGAAGATGAGGAGGAGGAGGAAGAGGAAGAGGAAGAGGAAGAAGAGGACTAGAAAAATGAAGAAGTTAAATTTTCAAAAGAGGATTAAAAATAAAATAAAATTTATTTAGTCTTGTGACATGTACTGTATTTTTTCTGTGGAATGTAACATCTATTTAAACTTGTGACATGTACTATATTTTTACTATAAAATATAACATCTATTTAGATTTGTGACATGTACTATATTTTTACTGTGGAATGTAACATTTATTTAGACTTGTGACATATATTGTTTCTTTGCTTCCATCTATCTTACCAGATAGCACCCATGACCCGAACACGTCTCTTGAGAGAGGCACCTCCTACTGTTAAGGATGAAGTGGCACCTAAAGCGGAGATTGATCATGCTGTTAAGGAGAAAGTGGCATCTAAAGAAGAAGTGGCACCTAAAGAGGAAGTAGTACCTTATACTGTTCATATTCGAGGAGTTCCAGTTGGGCAGGCACCAGCTCAGAGGGAGAGTTCCAGTCACCCAGAACCTATAGCGGAGATTAATCACCTAGACGCTGCTTATGCGGAGTATCTGTGGGACTAGGTCCTGCCCCAACGTTACAGTTATATGATAGAACTTTTGCTCGGATTAGTCTCCAATAGACTTATCATTGTATTATCTTACTAGATTAGAATTCTTGAATGTTGTTGCCTTAACCCTAGACTTAAAACATATTGATATTATCTAGACTTGTTTACAACTTAAGAAATTAGATTTCCCTCTCTATATATCATATTGTGCTTATCTTACTTAACATTTGATTGAGAATTATTTTGTGATATTATTGTATTTTACTGTGGAATATAAAATCAATTTAGACTTGTGGCTATGTACTATATTTTTCTTCTATTTTTTATTTTATGACATGTACTGTATTTAAACTGTTTTCTTGTAACTTTTTTTTATCATAAGTCAGGTATGACAGGACGACGCAGATAATTCAGTCAGTCCAGAGGTAGAGTATCTAGACGAAGTGCCACTCCGACTGGCAGTTCTTCTTTGAGACATGGAGCTGGATCCGAACCTCGTCTTTGAGTACTCCACTCTTTCGACCACTTACATCTCCTCCTGGCAGTACTCCTAGGATGAGCAATTATAGGCCTGAGACTTCTCCTTCCACCACCATTCCTCCTGCTAACGGTACCATAGTCACTACCACATTTCTAGAGTAGGGGTATTTTTGTCATCTGCAATAGTTATATATATTATTTATAGTTTATATAATATGTACTGTATATATATTATTATATTATCAATAATATGGGTTAGTGGGCTGGACTTGATGTGACCATTAGGTTCAACCTTAGACTACACATTTTTTGGACCAATTAGTTAATCCCCTTCATTTAATTAGAAATTTGTTAAGTTTCCATTAGGGATAAAAAAATCCACTTATTGGAAAACTCTTCATGAAAATTCTAAATGGTATTTTGGACTTTGTGACTTAGCCAACCCTAGGCCTTCGTTGGTCGGCCCTATATAGGAGAGAGGGGAGCCTCCCTCAAGCTCCATTTTTTGTTCATAAAACCCTAGATTTAGTTCTTCCCCAAATCCCTCATTCCTCCACCAAATTTTAGAAAATCAAACCCCAATCCCTCTCATTTTCCTCATCTAAGAAGTCTAGAAGCTTAGGTCTCAAGGAGCATTGGAGGAGGAGAAGTTTGACGAGAGAATCATTGGTTTGCATTGGGAATCCATCTTCCAAGAGGTAAAATTCTGAAATCTCTCTTTTAAATTCTGTTTTTATTGTTTTGAGGACCATTAGGAGCCCTTCCATGGTTTAGGAATACCCACAAGGGGAGAGAGTGAGTCCTTATTGGTTCTATAGTGATTTCTACATGAAGTTGTGTCTATATTGGGGGATTTGGCATGTGATTGGTAGTATATCATGACACTATAGAGAGTATCTTGATTGGTGCACTCAAGGTGCTTGATGAATTGACTAATATTAGAATGCACCTATTTAGATATTTTATTCGTAGGACATTGTATACATATACATATATAAATGTATATATACTAGTGTACATATGTTATCAAATATGTGGGAGTGTTGGTGCACATGCAAGTGCAATAAGAGAGTGTCGAGCACTATGTATATTGTGTGTACACTGTGAGCATACCGTGTGCATACCGTGTGCCAGTGATGGGGTAAATAAATGCAGCAACAGTGGCAGTTGGTTCAGAAATGGAGGGTGGTTGAGTATCAGGTTTGTATCTGATACTGTGCGTGGTGTCTAACTGGTGGCAAGTTGAAGTCTGATATGGTATCTGATGAAGGAGTGAACTGCTTGGGTACTGTAGTGAGTTGGAGGGTGCTACCGCAAATGCAAGGAAGCAAATACAGTAGACAAGAGATGGGGTTGGCAGTGCCTATTGCATTGAGTCACAATTGGACTGAAGGAGTCTAGGTCTGTGCAAACTTTGGGGTTAGATGTGTACTGCTGTAGTCTGAGTAGGGAGTGAAGGCGATGTCTAGTGTCAAGTAGGGGGTATCGAGGGGTATCGAGTTCTTGTCATAGTTAGTAGGTTGTGTGATGTGGTGTTAAGTATCGGGTTGATGCAAGTATCAGTTGCATCAGCAACATTATGTTACAACAGCAGCAGTAGATGCACAAATAGTTAGTACAGTAATATCATCAAGAGGAAGGGGGGTAAACTCCAGTGTAGTATCAATTTGCCTTAGCAGTTATATTAAGGTACTGATGCTCGAATTCCAATGTGGGTCTCTATGCAATACCTGAATACAAGGTTTGGTGTACCTGGGTTAAGGTATGACAAATAGGAACATCTGAACAGTTGGATTGATACCCATGTATCAGATGGGGGTAGTCGAGTGGAGGCAATTAGTGATAATAGTAGCAGTAGTAACAGTATGTACAGTGTTAAGTTTAGGTGTGTGTTAGAAGCAGAACTGAAGGTGACCGAGGTAATGGGTAGTGTTATGATACCATAAGGTTGTATATGTCAAGGTAATGTGCAATAGTGCTTGATTTAGTGGTGTTTAGTATTTAAATACTTTGCTTGGTATTTACTACTTGGTAGGGTGTGGTTAGGATTGGGCAACAACTGTCTTGCCATTCCTTGAAACAAACAAGCAGAGGCTACATCAATAGCAGTAACAGTTCAAGTGTGGGGGTATGCGGGGTTAAGTACTGGGAAAGTATTGTGTACCAGTTAACAACAAGAGAGATAACAGTGGTTCCTTGAGTATTGTTATCTAATACATATACCAGTTCTCTATTAGGCGCAGTGGGGGTAGGTGAGTGACACCAAGTTATTAGTTAGTCATATTAGGGTATAAGGTGTATCAGTATCAGTGATATATAGAAGTACCAGTAGTTGAGAACATTAAGGAAAATAAAAAAATGACACCAAATGGAGTATATGGTCATCAAGGAGTGACTGATAGAGAGATATCAGTTATAGACTAAGGTTATGAATGTAGGATATTGGAGTTGGCGTTTGATTACCAGTAGAATTATTCCTATACAATCAAGTAGTAGGTAGAAGGAAATAGGTTAGTTAGGCTAAGTTAGCAGTAATGGTAAGGTATCAACAGGATACCATGACACCATAGTATAGGAATTATTATAAGCTATTAGTTCTAGTATAATAATAATTATTAGGTAGTAGTATATAGTTATTACCTAATATGGACTAGTATTAGTTGGTATATCTTACCAAGACCTAGAATTGACTAGTATGGACTTAGACATGGCCTAGAAATATCATCAATTATTGTTAATCATGCTTATCCTTTCAATTCATCAATTAACACCATTTTTCTATATTTAGGTCTTTGTGACTCCATTTTAGACATTGATCCTCACCAATTGCTTAGGACCACAGGTGAGTACATTCTTTGATAGTTTTTATTATTTAATCATTACTATGATTCTAGTCATAGTGTATACTTGATTTTGACACAGTAGATACACGAGCTAGTATCATAGATACCTGTCATGAGGAGTCGTGATTGGATCCATCGTACTAGCTGGGGATGGAGGAAATATTATCAAGTTATGTGATCATACCCGACCCTACATGAATCATAGCTCACCCCACACATCACGTAGGGTGTAGCCTGACCATTTACATGCCTCATAGCCTGTTATATATGATTAGTCTGACTTTTGCTTGCATCATAGCTAACCAGATGGTTAGCCTAACCTCACATGTATCATAGCCAATTATATATAACAAGCCTGATCTAGTCCCAAGCCGATCACATAGCAAATTGATATTTTATGACACTTAGCCAGTATTTCTATTCTTGCTCCAGTACATTCATTTCTAGCATTCATATATCTGTTCATTACCAGTTAGTTCTATATGATGATTACATGTCTCTCCAGTATTCCTTATCTTCCAGTATTTCTTTCATCATATATTTTCTTACACTGTTTTATAGTTTTTATCAATATAAGTAAAATTGTTTTTAGTGTTTGTGCTTTGCTCCAATCTTAACTGGATAATATTTTTCAGAGGATCTTGAAATTTTTTGTCCTACCCAATATGGTCTAGGAGTAGATAGCAATTACATCCCAAAGATTCCAAAGGAGCCACTCCACATAGAGGAGACACCACTCGCAGTTGTTTAGATATCGCTTAGCCTAGTTTATTGATGTATTGGATTGTTCTAAACTTTGAGACTTGATTTGTATTATGTTGAGACCTTATTTGTGTTGAGATAGCTAGACTCTTAGACTTATTGTTATTATTTGAGTTGTGTTCTAGACTTATGTCAGAACTTCTTTTATAATATTTTTATATATTTATCGTGCCATTCATCTACCTATAGATATAATTGTGATTGAGTAGACATTATATTATTTTCTCACCTTGTCCTCCTTATGGAGTTGAGATCATTGACAGGTTTTATCTTGTGAGTTGTGTTAGTTATTTTGAGACCTAGACATCATTCTACCGTCGATGCTGTGGTGTAGGCTGGACGTACCCCTAACTCATTCCTAATTTCTCGGTGCGGATCATGACACATTTTAGTGGTGGCCTATACAAGTGTAAAAGAGTAGGATTAGGTCGCAACTAGTGTAGTATCGTAGTAGTTCTCAGACTTAGAGTGCTATTACGAGCATGCTATAGGGTATAAATGAGAGCATGGTCAATCACAATTAGGAAATTTCTAAATTTATTTTGCTATTCTGAATAATTGCTTCCTTTAAATTTTACTGTCCTTCTTTAATGACATCATATTTTTTGCCTTAATTGATTTCTTCTTTCGATCTGTCTTCCGGATGCCACCGAAGACTAGGTCGCTGAGATCGGGACCCGCAACTTCCGAGAGGTATGCCACCTCTCGACCTTCCACCCAGACAGTTGGAATTGGTCCTACTACTTCACCTAATCATGTAGGAGTGTCCCGGCTGTTATGGAGGACCTTCCACAACCACATATTTCATTTCTAGGAGGTGTGCCCGCTGACGGGGCACAGTTGTTCGCATTGATCCAGGGCATGGTGGATACTCAGAGGACGTCAGCAAAGGCTCAGCGAGTTCAGGCAGCAGTGTAGAGGGTACAGGTAGAGGTGCACCAAGTGCAGACTGAGCTGATGATTGAGTGCATGAAGAATTCTCATCAGGTGGCTCTCTAGGTAGTGGAGAGAGTCGCACAGCAGCATCCTGGCCAGCCGCAGTAGCAGAGGCCAGGCACTATACTGGACTTTAAGAGGATAATACCTCGAGAGTTCAAGGGTATCTAGGGGATACTCTACGCCGACGATTGGCTGGAGGACATAGAGAGAAACTTGCGTTTGGCTCAGATTCTAGAGAGTCTGCAGATCGAGGCCGCCGATAGCCAGATGTTCGATATCGCACTGACTTGGTATCGTACGGAGCAGAGACTTACTGCTAGAGGACTTACTTGGAAGGCTTTCAAGGAGATTTTCAAGGAGAAGGTTCTTTCCCGACGTGGCCCTGGGAGCCTTAGAGAGTCAGTTCCATGACTTGGTCCAAAGGAACATGTCGGTTGATGAGTACGCTGCAGAGTTTTGTCGCTTGAGTCATTTTGCACCGTTGATGATTCGGGACCCAAGAAATCGAGCCCAAAAGTTCAGTAAGGGGCTGATGAGAGAGATCAAATCTTGTACTTCTGGATATCGCACTGCTACCTTTGAGGGCATTTTGATGGATGCCCAGATTGCTGAGGATGATCTGGACCTTAGGCCCAAGAGAGGATGTGATGTTTCTAGAGGAGCGAGTGGTAGCATGGGACCTGCCAAGCGTCCCCACTTTCAGCAGCAACAGAGGTCGTATCAGCACCAACAGCACCAGGCACCAGCTCGAGGACATATCCAGCAGCAGCCGCAGAGGCAAATCCAGCCCGCTGTCCAGTGTGCATACTGCGGAAAGGCGGAACACGCAAGAGACATCTGCAGAAAGAGACTGGGTATATGTTTGTCTTGTGGATCATTAGTGCACCAGTTGAGAGATTGTCCGTCTATTCAGACTCGTCCAGGTCAAGATGGAGCAGTCCCTCAGAGGGGACCAACCATAGTACCTACTACACCAGGAGGCCAGCAGAGGGGGCCTCCACTCCCGCCACAGCAGCAGAGAGGTGCACCCCAGGGACGAGCATATGCCATGACGGTCGAGGAGGCTGAACCAGCTGGAGACATGATATCAGGTTCAGTTCTTCTCGATTCTATTCCAGCATTCGCATTATTCGATTCTGGCGCATCCCATAGTTTCGTATCTGTTTCTTATGCTTTTAAGCACCGTTTAGAGGTGGAACCCTTAGATAGGACTTGCAAGATAACGACTGGGGGAGGCATTATCCTAGTTAGTGATTTTTGCAAGAACCGGAGAGTTTTATTGAGAGGCCGAGAATTGAGTGTGTGCTTACTCATAATGCCACTTCCGGGATACGATATTGTACTCGGGATGGATTGGTTGAGTAGGCAACATGCTACTATAGATTGTCATGGAGGCAGAGTGATATTTTGACCGCCAGGATAGCCAGAGTTTAAGGTTGCCAAAGGAGTAGCAAAACAGAGCAGAGGCATCTTTTATGGAGCCAGGGTTGAAGAGAAAGAGTTGCCACATCCTTTGATAGTGGAGTTCCTGGATATCTTTCCAGAGAAGTTGCCATGTTTGCCGCCAGACAGAGATATTGAGTTCTTTATAGACTTGGTGCCAGGCGCAGAGCCAATATCACAACACGTCTATAGGGTCAACGACAGCAAACTGGAATAACTGAAGAAACATGTTGATAAGTTGCAGGATAAGGGCTTCATCAAATCCAGTTCATCACCGTGGGGTGCTCCAGTATTATTTGTACCGAAGAAGGATGGGTCCATATGCACGTGTATCGATTACAGAGCTCTGAACAACCTCACTATCAAGAATAAATACCGGCCGCCAAGGATAGATGATCTCTTCGATCAGTTGAGCGGAGCCAAGGTATTCTCGAAGATAGACTTAAGGTCAGGCTACCACCAGGTGAAGGTGAAGAAAGAAGACATTATGAAGATAAATTTTTAGACTCGGTATGGCCAGTTTGAGTTCATGGTGATGTCGTTTGGGTTGACTAATGCACCGGCAGTATTCATGAACCTGATAAACAAGGTATTCCACCAGTACCTTGACAAGTTCGTGGTGGTGTTCATCGATAAATTTTTTGTGTATTCAAAGAACACGGAGGAGCATGAGGAGCACCTGAGGATGGTTTTGGAGACTCTCAGGAAGTAAAAGCTTTACGAGAAGCTTTCGAAGTGCGAGTTCTTCATTGACAAGGTTGAATTGCTTGGGCATGTGGTGACAGGTGACGGGATCTCCGTTAACTCGAAGAAGATCATGGCAGTAGAGTCGTGGGCTACTCCCAGTTCAGTGGCGGAGATCAAAAGTTTTCTCGGACTAGAAGTTTACTACAGGAGGTTTGTACAAGACTTCTCCAGGATTGTAGAGCTGATGACTAGGCTAATCAGGAAGAATGTAGATTTTGTCTGGACGGAGGATTGTCAGGCCTTATTTGATGAGCTAAAGAAGAGATTGATGACAGATCCAGTTTTGACGTTGCCATCGAGGGCAGGTGGATTCACTATCCATAGTGATGCTTCAGGGAAGGGTTTAGGTTGCGTTCTTCAACAACATAGGAAGGTGATTGCCTATGCTTCCAGGCAATTACGTCCTTATGAGAAGAATTATCCCACCCATGATTTGGAGTTGGCAGCGGTCATCTTTGCTCTAAAGCTGTGGAAATACTATTTGTACGGAGAGCGTGTAGAGATCTTCATAGACCACAAAAGCTTGAAGTACATATTTACACAGAAAGAGTTGAACATGAGGCAGAGGAGGTGGTTGGAGTTGATGAAGGACTTCGATATTTTATTACAGTACCACCCAGGAAAGGCCAACATAGTCGCCGATGCCTTGAACAGGTATCCGATGGCTATGTACTTGACGATGGACAGACACTTGTTGGCCGATCTTGAGATCTTAGGAATTGAGGTGCTAATTCCTGGTATCGAGATTCAGATGTGAGGATTGCAGATACACTCCTAGATGATGGACAAAATCAGAGCTACGCAGTATGATGATGGGGCTCTGAGGAGTATCAAAAAACAGGTTCGGACATAATTATCAGAGGACTTCACTATTGCTGATGATGGATCATTATGACATGGTACTAGGATATGTGTTCCGAACGGGGAGCAGTGCGAGAAGGTTTTGCATGAGGCACATCGCTCTCAGTAATTGATGCATCCAGATGCCAACAAGATGTATCGAGACCTGAGGGAGCACGATTGGTGGTATGGTATGAAGCACGAGATAGCACGCTTCGTATCCAGGTATTTAGTATGCCCACAGGTAAAGGCGGACAGAAAGAGGCTGGGTTGATTTCTTCAGCCTTTACCCATCCTAGAGTGGAAGTGGGAGCATATGACTGGATTTTGTTATGGGACATCCGCGTTCTCCAGGAGAAAAATATGTGATTTGGGTCATCGTAGACAGGTTGACCAAATCAGCCCACTTCTTACCATTTAAAGTGGGTACGTCGACGGAGAAGGTAGAGGAGATGTATGTGCGGCAGATTATCAGATTATATGGGTTCCTGTGAGCATCGTCTCAGATAGGGATAGTTATTTTACTTCCTACTTCTGGAGGAGTTTGCGGGCTAGCTTGGGCACTCAGCTCAAGTTCAGTACCGCATATTACCCCCAGACAGACGAGTAGTCAGAGAGGAAAATTCAGACTCTCAAGGATATGCTACACACTTGTATTCTGGATCTCGAAGGTTCTTGGGAGAATCATCTACACCTGGTAGCGTTTGCTTACAACAACAACTACCAGGCCAATATTGAGATATCATCATTCGAGGCTCTATATGGACGGAGGTATTGCACACCATTATCTTATGATGATGCCAGTGAGAGGGCCTTATTAGGCCCAGAGATGGTCGTGGATACAGCGAAGAATGTGAAACTCATCAGAGATAGACTTCGAGTGGCATAGGATAGACAGAGGCATTAGGCCAACAGCCACCGTAGACCCTTGGAGTTTGAGATATAAGTTTTGTTAAAATTGCTTGTGATTGATTTATTTTAGATTGCGTGTTAAGGCTGTATTTGTATTAGGTTGGCAATTTGGTATTCTTACTGATTTCTCCGACACGGGGCACAATTCGCTTTGGTGAAGGAGGAAAGCTTAGTCCACGGTACATCAGACCTTTCGATATTCTTGCGAGGGTCGGTGCAGTGGCCTACAGACTAGACTTGCCGCCTGCACTAGAGGGAGTACATGACGTGTTCCACGTGTCACAACTGAGACGGTACGTGGCAGATCCTAGTCACGTACTAGATCACTCGAAGATCAAGGTTGGTCCAATTCTCAGCTATCCAGAGCAGCCAATAAAGATTTTGAATCGCAGGGAGAAGGTATTGCGGAACCAGACTATTCCTTTGGTTCACATCGCATGGAGACATCATTCTCCAGGTGAGTCAACCTGGGAGAGGGAGGATGAAATGCGCGAGCAATACCCATATCACTTCGAGCCTTGAGATATTATTCTTATTGTTCTTATTGTGTTCTTGTGCTAGTTTAGTTTAATTTCGAGGACAATTTTTTTTAGGAGGGTAGACTTGTTACTACCACATTTCTAGAGTAGGGGCATTTTTATCATCTGTAATAGTTATATATATTGTTTATAATTTATATAATGTGTACTGTATATATATTAATAATAATAATAATAATAATAATAATAATATGGGTTAGTGGTCTAGACTTGATGTGACCATTAGACTCAACCTTAGACTAGACATTTTTGGACCAGCTAGTTAATCCCCTTTATTTAATTAGAATTTTGTTAAGTTTCCATTAGGGATGAAAACTTCACTTATTGGAAAACTCTTCATGAAAATCCTAGAGGGCATTTTGGACTTTGTGCCTTAGCCAACCCTAGGCCTTCCTTGGCCGGCCCTATATAGGAGAGGGGGGAGCCTCCCTCAAGCTCTATTTTATGTTCATGAAATCCTAGATTTAGTTCTTCCCCAAAACCCTCATTCCTTCACCAAATTTCAGAAAATCAAACCCCAATCCCTCATATTTACCTCATCTAAGAAGTCTAGAGGCTTAGGTCTCAAGGAGCATTGAAGGAGGAGAAGTTTGGCTAGAGAATCATTGGTTTGCATTGGTAATCCATCTCCCAAGCGGTAAAATTCTGAAATCACTCTTTTAAATTCTGTTTTTATTGTTTTGAGGACCATTAGGAGCCCTCCCATGGTTTAGGAATACCCACAAGGAGAGAGAGTGTGTCCCTATTGGTTCCATAATTATTTTTACATAAAGTTGTGTCCATATTAGGGAATTTGGCATGTGATTGGTAGTATATCATGACACTATAGAGAGTATCTTGATTGGTGAACTCAAGGTGCTTGATGAATTGACTAATGTTAGAATGCACCTATTTAGATGCTATATTCATAGGACATTGTATATATATATATATATATATATATATATATATATATATATATATATATATATATATATATACTAGTGTACATATATTATCAAATGTGTGGGAGTGTTGGTGCACATGCAAGTGCTATAAGAGAGTGTCGAGCACTATGTATACTGTGTGTACACTGTGTGCACACCATGTTCTAGTGATGTGGTGATCAACTGCAGCAGCAGTGGAAGTTGGTTTAGAAATAGAGGGTAGTTGATTATCTTGTTTGTATCTGATACTGTGCCTGGTGTCTAACTGGTGGAAAGTTGATGTCTGATATGGTAGTAATGAAGGAGTAAACTGCTTGGGCACTACAGTGAGTTAGAGGGTGCTACTGCAAATTCAAGGAAGCAAATACAGCAGACAAGAGATGGGGTTGGCAGTGCCTATTGTATTGAGTCACAATTGGACTGAAGGAGTCTAGGTCTATGAAAACTTTGAGATTAGATGTGTAGTGCTGCAGTCTCAGTAGGGAGTGGAGGCAATGTCTAGTGTCAGGTAGGGGGTATTGGGTTCTTATCATAGTAAGTAGGTTGTGTGATGTGGTGTTAAGTGTCAGGTTAATGCAAGTATCAGTTGTATCAGCAACATTAAGTTATAATAACAGCAGTAGCTGCACAAATAGTTAGTGCAGTAACATCATCAAGAGGAAGGGGGTGAACTCCAGTGCAGTATCAATTAGCCTTACCAATTACATTAAGGTACTGAATGCTCGAATTCTGATGTGGGTCTCTGTGCAACACCTGAATACAAGGGTTGGTGTACCTAGGTTAAGGTATGACCAATGGGAACATCTGAATAGTTGGATTGATACCCTTGTATGAGATGGGGGTAGTCGAGTGGAGGCAATTAGTTATAATATTAGCATTAGTAACTGTATGTATAGTGTTAAGTTTATGTTTGTGTTAGGAGAAGAACTGAAGGTGACCAAGGTAATGGGTAGTGTTATGATACCATAAGGTTGTATATGTCTAGGTAATGTGCAATAATGCTTGATTCAGTGGTGTTTAGTATTTAAATACTTTGCTTGGTATTTACTGCTTGGTAGGGTCCGGTTAGGATTGGGCAACAAATGCCTTGTCATTCCTTGCAACAAGCAAGCAGAGGCTACATCAACAGCAGTAACAATTCAAGTGTGGTGGTACGAGGGGTTAAGTACTTGGTGCAATATTGTGTACCAGTTAACAACAAGAGAGATAATAGTGGTACCTTGAGTATTGTTATCTGATACATGTATCAGTTCTTTATTAAGGGAAGTGGGGGTAGGTGAGTGACACCAAGTTGTCAGTTAGTCACACTTGGGTATAAGGTGTATCAGTATCAATGATATATAGAAGTACCAATTGAGAACATCAAGGAAAATGAAAAAAAAAAGGATACCAAATGGAGTATATGGGCATCAAGGAGTGACTGATAGAGAGATATCAGTTATAGACTAAGGTTATGAATGTAGAATATTGAAGTTGGTGTTTGATTACCAGTAGGATTATTCCTATACAATCAAGTAGTAGGTAGAAGGAAGTATCTTAGTTAGGCTAAGTTAGCAGTAATGGTAATGTATCAGCATGATACCATGACACCATAGTACAAAAATTATTATATGCTATTAGTATCCAGTATAATAATAATTATTAGCTAGTAGTATATAGTTATTACCTAATATGGACTAGTATTAGTTGGTATATCTTACCATGACCTAGAATTGACTAGTATGGACTTAGACATGGCCTAGAAATATCATCAATTGTTAGTTAATCATACTTATCCTTTCAATTCACCAATTAACACCATTATTCTATATTTAGGTCTTTGTGACTCCATTTTGGATATCGATCCTCACCCATTGCTCAGGACCACAAGCGAGTACATTCTCTGACAGTTTTTATTATTTGATCATTACTATGATTCTAGTCGTAGTATATACTTGATTCCGAAACAGTGGATACATGGGCTAGTATCATATATACCTGTCATGAGGAGTCATGATTGGATCCATCGTACTAGCTGGGGATGGAAGAAATATTAGCAGGTTATGTGATCATACCCGACCTTACATGCATCATAGCTTACCCTACACATCACGTAGGGTGTAGCCTGACCATTTACATGCCTCATAACCTGTTATATATGATTAGCCTGACTTTTGCTCGCATCATAGCTAACCAGATGGTTTGCCTGACCTCACATGTATCATAGCCAATCATATATAACAAGCCTGATCTAGTCCCAAGCCGATCACATAGCAAACTGATATTTTTATGTCCTACCCACTATGGTCTAGGAGTATATGGCAATTACATCCAGGAGATTCTAGAGGAGTCACTCCAGATAGAGGAGACACCACCCGCAATTATTTAGACTACACTTAGCCTAGTTTATTGATGTATTGGATTATTCCAAACTTTAAGACTTGAGTTGTATTACGTTGAGACCTTATCTGTGTTGAGATAGCTAGACTCTTAGACTGATTGTTATTATTTGAGTTGTGTTCTAAAATTATGTCGGAACTTCTTTTATACTATTTTTATATCTTTATCGTACCATACATCTACCTATAGATATCATTGTGATTGAGTAGACATTATATTATTTTTTCATCTTGTCCTCCTTATGGAGTTGATATCATTGACAGGTTTTATCTTGTGAGTTGTGTTAGTTATTTTGAGACCTAGACAGCATTCTACCGCCGATGCTACGGCATAGGCTGGACGTACCCACGACTCATGCCCAAATTTTGGGTGCAGGTCATGACAACCATAGAGAGCGAGGAGCAGATGGATGAGGCCTAGTCGAATCCTACTTCATCCTCTTCATTTCAGAATGATCCTCCGTGTGCTCCTCCAGACGAGAAGATGACTGAGATTTGGGCTGATGGGCCTACAAAGTAGGTTATTTATTTTTAGTTTTCTTACACATGTATAAATATATATTCACTTATTCTTGAATATAACTATCCATGTATAGATATCGCCCCCTGTTCGTACAGAGATCATTGGGGCATTTTTTGAGATACAACTATGGAGGCCCTTTGATCAACTTTTTGGATGTCCCGGACGAGAGAAAGGCATTCCGGTTTGCATACTTCAAGGTAAAAGCAAATTTGTTTTTAATATCAATCATCTAATTTGGTCTTTTTTATATAAGGGCTTTTTGATATTACCACCCTGTTAGATCAAAATTTGAGAACATCTCCCTCAAAGTGTCATTAAAAATTCATTAACAACACTTTCAAAATTCATTAATGATACTTTGAGGGGGGTGTTCTTAACTTTTGATTTAACGGGGGTAATATCAATATCCCTCATCTAACAGGACGTAATATCAAAAAGCCCTTTATATAACTTACTATATTACTTCTTGTAGAAAATATATTTCTATCCGCCACACCAGACTGAGCTGATCAAGCATATCTTTCTTGCCCTCGCTGCCAAACTAATAGGTGATGTGATCCGCGATCAGAAGGATCATAATGGTTTAGGACAACCAATCCAAGGTTGGATCATGCCTGAGCAGTGGACTGCGCTAATAGCTAGATTTAACGATCTTAGGTACAAGAAAAGTCAGAGAAGGCAAAGACGACTAGGAAGAAGGCAGAAAAGTGGTGTGGTGGGTCGATTCGATGACAGAACATTTTTGTCTCATGGTACGTATTTTATTGTATACATATTATTTTCATCAAAGTAGGTTAAAATATTTAATTTTAGTAACATACAATATATCTTTTAACATGTCCAGAGGGATAAGGACGCTAACATGGTGACCATTTTCCTCTCTACCCATAGGAAGGGCGAATAACTCATCGATGAGAGGACCAAGCAGAGTTATGTAAATATTACTTTATGTTTTATTAATTTTAATATAACTTAGAAAATACACAAATAAATATCCATGTAGTTATTAATAAGTACCTTAGATCTTTGTTTATGGTGGCATGGATAGAAGTAACAACCTTGAAAACCTTAATGTGAAGAAAGCCGACTAGAGATACCAAGCTGTCGTTTAAAGGAACAGTGGACAACAAGACTACAAAAACAAAAAGTTTATCCTCTCAGACGCGTAAAAGTTTACGTGATTTTAAAAGTTTTCCAAAAGTCTACGCATGGGAGACTATCCGCAGACGGTGAAACTTGCAGAGAAGATTTCAACAAGAACAATATGCCCTAGAGTAGTGAGTTCTCATGCGAAGTCAAAAATGGTGTACAGGGTGAACTGCAAGCACAGAAAGCTTTGAACTCCCCTTTACATGCGCAGAGTAAGCCATATTTTACCCGCACAGAGCATTGGAAAGTTGAAACACTCAACACATGCACAGAATAAGCCATATCTTACTCGCACAGAGTGTTGGTGTATTGAAACACCCTACGCATATGTAGAGTGAGCCATATCTCACTCTTACGAGCGCATGATGGTTGTGAAAAGCCTCTGCACTTGCACTGTGTCTGTGTTTCATCTATGTAGAATGGTGTGTGCACTGTGTCAGTGTCTTCTTCCAATTTTTATTCCACTCTCAGTTACAGTATTTACAAGAAAAGTAGAAAATAAAAACATGCACAAAAAGAAGAAGAAGACAAAGAGAAGAGGAAATATCTTCAAGAAGTCTTCGTACTCTCGATCAGAGGATGAACGGAGCTCTTCGATGATGATATGGGCTGAGCAGCTATCACTGCCATCGTGGAGGATCTTGCGGGTGTCTCCCCATTGTCAGAACTCTTCGGTGCTTTGGGTGCCATTGCTGAGAGATTGAGGAGGAAGGAGACCAAAGGCTATAGAGGATGAGAGAGAAAGAAATTCATAAAGACAAATTCCTCTCTTCAAAAACCCTTATTTATAAAGGGGAGCGGCTTGGGTTCTGTGCACTAATGGTGCTTCATATCCTGTGCACTGATGACACTTCGTTAGGAAGCAGCGCCTTAACTCATGTATGCTAACGGCGGCGCTTTACAAGTTGAATGTCATCTACTAACTCATCAAAACCCTAAAATAATGACTAAAAATTGGAAGCAATAGGTCATGCGCAGTCTTATTTTGATCTCTATACCGAGAGCCGGATGAAAAACCTCTACGCCAAGTCAATTTACGTGTGCAGACAAAGATTCTTTTTCTATGCTTCTTTCAAAGTATTTCGAACTTATGCCAACTTTGAAAACTTTAAAGGGGATCTTATAGAAGCATAAAAAGTCTTTGTACTACTATTACCCTATGCCAACAGGTAGATAAGACTATCTACGTCGCATGTTTAATTGAAGTTGTCTACGCCCCTTAAGGGTATATGCTAATTTTCATACAAATAATATTTTGTGCCACTTAAGCCATGGGAGGTCTACACCAACTACCCCTATGCCACAATCCTACATGGATGTAAAGTTAAAATTAAATCAATTAATGATGGCACAACATTAAATGACAAAAGACTGATGGTTGTTTGTAGTATGTGGCCACTTACACGCAACAGTTGCGTAGAACAAGAAATTGACAGCACTGACGTCAACGTAATAATGATTTCCATTTGTAGATAAGAACGACAACCTGGCTGCAGTGTAGGTCGCCATTTGTCCCCTTCTTTGGCACGATTCTGGGTTAAGACGTGATGCAGGTTGCCAACTATCGAATGCAAAATTGTCTGGCAGAGCACTAAATGACAAAGACTATCAGGTGCACAGTAGAACACTAGAAGAAAAGGAATGACGACTGTTCGTGGTCTGCGTCTGTTATGCCCCGATCTCCCACAGGAATCGGTCATCCCCGCTAGGCGCGAATCACCGAGCCAGTGCTCCCGCAGGAAGATCGTTTCTATCGGGACGTGATGTCGTGCGAGCCTGGAGTTGCGTCCGCGCAAGGCAAATACTGGAACGACCGTTGATAACTATTTCACCAAGTCGATATAGAGAAAATATAGAATAAACACAAGTATGAATACGTAAATAAGCTCTTTATTGAAAATAAATAAGGTTACAAGTGGTGCTAGGCCGAGATTACAAGTCGCTCAAGCTCTCTCTTAAACAATAAAGGCGTGCCAAGCGGCTTACAACTTGGGATGATACATAGGCGATGTTCCAACATTATGTACTGTATATGTGCTTCAGTTCCGGGCGTAGCACTCCAAGGCTCCAGAGCGAACTATACACCTTAGCGTGCACGAGGGGGGCATTCCACACTGAACGAGGTTCTTCCGTACCCTGCAAGCAATCTGGTGGGTTATTAATACATGAATGCACTGGTGGGGAGGCTTCTTGCCCGCTCGATAAATCTAATATATTATATTAGTTTCGTGCACCAACTATTAAGTTATCTTTCTAGTCTTGCCTTAGGATCAATTTTATGGCATAAGATTCAAAGCCTAACTCGTGTGGCAGTGTGTCATGCGATATACAAAAAATACGATGATACTTACCAACTTACCATTTGTACTTCCCTGTCCAAATATAAAACCAAGTTAAACCAAGCACGAATATAGATATATAGAAATTAATGAACACATGTATACTACGAGCGTGTTTCTAAATCAGGTGTACGATGTACACAATTTACGATACTCATATTACTTTGTGACTCGGGTTGTGCAGATTACTCATATGTCTTATACTCATTTTACACCGGCATGTTATACTTGTATAGGCATGTTATACTTATACTACTCAAATGTAGGGCTGCAAATGAGCCAAGCCATTCGTGGACTGCTTGAAGCTCGGCTCGATAAAAGCTTGTTTGAGCTCGGTTCATTTAGTAAATAAGCCAAGCTCAAGCTTTATTTTTGAGCTCATTTAATAAATAAGCCAAGCTCAAACTCAAAAGTACTCGGCTCGTGTGAGCTCGCGAGCTGGCTCGTTTATGAGCTTACAAGTCAGCTTGCAAGATGGCTCGTTTAGAAGCTCGTTTAGGAGCTTTTTTAGGATCTTGCTTAAGAACTCATTTAAAAATTAGAATGGCCTACTAAGGAGTTCAAAAGCCCATAATTCTGAATGGGTATAAAAGCTTAGCTTCAACCCGAATTTTTTTTCCTCTAGTTCTCTTCTGTTGGCCACCACCTGCCAAATACCCTAAATTTATTTTCTTCTCTAGTTCTCCTCTCCACCGCGACTGCTCATCTCCACTGAATCCTCTCCAGCCGCCGAGTCCGCGACTTCTCATCTCCTCTCCACCTGCTAGTCCGCAACTTTGTAAGTCTTTCTTTGCTTCTCTTTCTTCCTACATCAGATTTTTCTTTGATTATTGGAGGTTGATTCCTCGGGGAAGTTGCTTCCACACAACTATACATACACATGGGACTCACAGGAATATATGAAGCCAGAAACATGTGAATATCTCTTTCTTTCTTTCTTTAACAATGTTGGCAATTTTTTATATGGATATACAATTTTTCTCTTTAAGGAATGGAAAAATACTAAAAATTCAAAAAAATATGAGATAATTTAAAAGCTTCAAGTTTTGTCCTCATGGTGTTTGATAATATGCCTAAAAGAAATCATGACTGATTTAAGGTCATGGGAGGTCACAGACTCAAAAAGCATGGTTAGAAAATCACAGAATAATTTTTTTGTCAAAAGTTTATGGAATTTTTTAATTGAATATGCTATGCATACCATGCATTCGTATGTGGTCAACATACAAAATAATTTCTCTGAATTTATGCCAGATTCATATCTTATCCTGAACTGATTATTATGTATATCACCATGATTTATGTACTTTTCTCTTGCTTTTCAATTTTTGATTTTCCAGAACATGGTTGAGACTTCTAATGCAAATGAGGCTTCTCAACCTATTTCGTCCGCCTAAGGCTCTATTAATATTGATGCTGAAAATACAAATCAAATATTGGATATATATGATGTAGCCGGGGATAATGAAGAGGAGAATCCATTTTGCTTGAAGAAGAGGAAACGAACATCAAAAGCATGGGATGAATTCAAACAAGTTACTCTAAAAGATGGCTCCACAAAGGCTGAATGTGTCCATTACAAGCAAAAACTAGCAATTAACAAGAATGGTACGATAACACAATATCATAGGCACTTGAAGTCTTGTGTCAGAAGACAAATCAACTTGAAATGGCAACAAGAGCTAACTATCACTCCGACCATAGCGGAGTCATGATCTGTAAGTGCAGTGCAAAATTTTAAATATGATCAAGCTAAGATAAGAGAGGTAATGTCCCATATGATTATGGTTCATGAGCTGCCATTTCTTTTTGTGGAATATGATTTATTTAATTTATTGATGAAAACTGTGACACCTTATTATCAAAAGGTTAGTCGTACAACTATAAGAAAGGATTGTTTTACAAGTTATGAGTTGGAGAAAGAAAAGGTTTTCACATTGCTTAAGGGTGCTAATAGAGTAAGCGTGACTACAAACTTATGGAAGTCAAGCAACCAAAAGATTTCATATATGGTCATTACTTGCCAATTTGTGGACTCTAATTGGAACTTACAAAAGCGAACTCTAAACTTTTGTGAAGTACCACCACCTCATACTGGACTTGTTATTTGTGATATTTTGCACAAGTGTTTAATTGAATGGGGAATTGAAGATAAGGTGTGGACGGTGACCGTTGACAATGCTGCCTATAATGATGTTGATGTTCGATTGTTGAAAGAGAACCTTTCTTACAAGAATCAATTGCCCCTAAGTGGCAAGCTTTTTCATGTAAGATGTTGTGCTCACATCTTAAATCTTCTCATTCAAGATGGGCTATCTGAGATTACTAATATAATTAAGAATGTACGTGAAAGTGTTAAGCATGTTGCAAATTCAGAGTCTCGTCTTGTCATGTTTGGCAAAATCGTAAAGCAATTAAAGTTGTCTTCCAAGCATCTTATTCTGGATTGTTGTACAAGGTAGAATGCCACATATTTTATGCTATCAGCTGCTTTGGAGTTCAAGGATGTCTTCCCTCGATATCAACAAAGAGATCCAACTTATGTCTACTTGCCTAGTGTGGAAGATAGGAAAAAGGTTGCTAAAGTTTGCTCATTTCTTGAAGAATTTAATCAAGTCACCCAGATCATTTCAGGTATTGACTATCTAACTTACAACTTATTTCTTTATGCAGGTTTGTTAGATTTTTATAATTAGTTTAATGATTGAATTTTACTTCAGGTAGTGAATATCCAACATCAAATTTATTTTTTTCCGAGCTTTATGTTATCAAAAGGTTATTGAATGAAAAAATAATGGATGAAAAAGATTTTATGAAATCAATGGTCAAGAAGATGAAAGACAAATTTGATAAGTATTGGGGTAATTGTAATTTATTGATATCTATGGCAGTTATTTTAGATCCTAGATACAAAATGCAATTTATTGAATGGTGCTTTCCTTTGGTTTATTCGAGAGCTGATTCCATTGAGCATATTAGTTCGGTTTGAGAGACTTTGCGCATGCTCTACAACGATTATCTTGAGGCTTAAAGAGAAAATAAAGCTCAAGGTGGAAATATTAAAGAAAGTTCTAGTAGTAGTAGATCTATTGGGATAGGAAAATCTAGGAGGAAGGATTGTAAAACCCCGAATTTCGAAAACCGTATTAATTATTTATATATACTAATTAGGAGCTAAATGGAAGAGATAGATTTTATTTAATATTTATTTAAGGTGTTTGTGCATTTAGGGGATTTATGGAGCTATTATAAATTTTTCCTAAAAGACCCTTTGGACAGTTGCTAGTTTAACCGTATGCACCAATATAATTTTGTACGATTTTCTAGGTATAAATATGTGTGTGTGTGTGTGTGTGTGTGTGTGTGTGTGTGTGTGTGTGTGTGTGTGTGTGTGTATGTGTGTGTGTGTGTGTGTGTGTGTGTGTGTATATATATATATATATATATATATATATAGTTTTATTAAATAAGAAAAAAGAATAAGAAAAAGAAAAGAATAGAAAATAGAATTTTCTATTGGATCAAACCCGCAACCCGTTAAACACCCCGCGTAAAACCGTTTAGCCACCGCGTAAAAAGTAAGAGATCATCAGCAACAGCTTTTCCCCGCGTATACTTCCCTACCACCCGCGCGTAAAACTCCTCAGCAGCAGCAGTTCACGCCCCGCGTAAACTTTTTCTTTCACCACGTATAAAACCCAAACCATAACCCATTGAGAGAAGAAAATATCCGCAGGAGAAGCAAAACTCAATTTTGATTTGCCTTACTTTCCCACACGTGTAAGCTTCTCATTGTACCGCTTCTTAAACACTAATATTACTAAACACCCCTCAACCAAAACCAAAACCAATAAAAAGAAAGAAACAACAGCGGCAGTAGTTTTAGTTTTCTTCAACACTATGTTTTCCCCACCGCCTCTTATTCTCTATATATAACCATAAACTCTCACTCCTTCCACTTAACACTATTGTGAACGCTTGCACTATACGAAACTTTGCCCGACAAGTATACCTTGCCACAGTACTACTATTTATATTCCAAATGCTGCATGATTCTGTTTTATTTATGTATTTATATTGGACCTTGTTCATGAGACCACCCCAGTATTATGGAGTATTATTTGAATTCATTGGCCGTGGCACAAGTTTTTACACGAGTTATGAGTCTCATGTAGATCCCGGACTACGTATTGGGTTGGCCGCCTATACGTAAGAGTCGTGCGGTAGGGATGACTGCTAATAAAAACTTTGTATGCTAGTAGACCTGGCAGTTATTTAGAGATTGTATCATGTCATGGATATGGCATGCTTAGAGCATGGGGTGGGGAGAATAATAAGTAAAGCGTTTGGGCTCCTATGCACTTTTTTCATATACGCCCGGATTCTCCACCGGAGAAACGGGTGATGATGACCACTATATATTACTGGCGGCCTTTGCCGTTCAAAAGACGACATGCTTTTAGGCCCCTGATTTTCCAAGAAAATCATGACAATCCCATTATTTGGCCAGATAGCCCACATGTTGGAAAGTTGTTCTCAAATTACATACACTTAGACGGTTAGGTGACCCAGTGGATATTTTATTTCAGTACTTTATTGGCATGTTTATATGTATCTTGTTACGTCCCTCTGAGGACCTGGTTCCTTTCCAGATATGGACGAGCAGGAGTACCCACAGGAGTACGGACCTGGACCTGACTCTACGTACCTGACTGAGGAGATCCTACCCTCAGAGTATCTGTGATTTATTGACGTTGTTTAGATATTTTGCTACTTCAGAATAGTCATTTTGTAGTGGATTTTTTTCCACCTGACTATCAGACTTGATACTCATTTTGGATATCCAGTTATTATTCAGCTTTTATTTCTACTGATTATTTGTGCTGTGGATGAGACATAGATTTTGTGTGTGACTTGTTATGAAAGTATATTACCACTAATGGATTGCATATTCATATACAGCGTACGTGTGTATATGATTTCCATATATTGGAGTTCGTATACATACGGCTGGACGTGTTACGTATTCCTAGTCCTAGGTATTTTGGGACTGGGGCGTGACATATTTTTGGTGGTGACCCATGCAGGTCTAGAATATATTGTCTTGGTTACGTAACTGTACCAAACAAGCCTGCGTATAGGAATAGAGTATAAGGATCTCATCCATACTTGACTGAAATCTCACTTCTTCCTTAAGTTTACGCCGAAAATATTTTATGCCGTGACCAGGGACCTCTATAGATTAACCAATTGACTGTTGTTGGCGTAAAAGCCAAATAATTGTCTAATTGGCGTAAAAGGCCAAACCATATAGAAGACTGCCCACTTTACGCTACGGTTATAACAAATGCTACCCATGTTTTCTTAGTCTTCCTAAATCTGCGTATAACACGTCACGTAGGTAACCGTCCCTGCGTAACTTGATGATTCCGGAAATAATGGATAACCAACGTAGAATAACTTATTAGGCATAAAATATAAGGATAGGATGTGAGCGTATTTTCACGATCTTAGTTTTCCCAGACATAACCAGTTAGAACCAAATCTTTTGCATTAAATATGGAGATATGCCTCGAGCCCTGTGCAGAAACAGCTTTTGACATAGCATCTGATTTTGTCTCATCATTGAGCGTAAAACTCATTCTTGTAGATAGCGTATGCAGAAACCCCAACCTTTCTTCCCCTTTGAAGCGTAAAAACAAACTTGTATTTAATATGTCACTAAACGATAACCTGGGTCTCTGTGCAAAATCATCATCACAACCGTCCTCTCGACCATAGTACAGTACTTTTATCAAATGTCAGGTTCACTGATTTGACTGACAAATTTGTCCGAAGGAATACGAAGAGTTCCTCGAAACAACTTTATGCTACAGCATATGTTAGATTTTTACGTGCAGACCTTTCGCGCAAGCTTTACACAGAAAGTATATCTTTTACGCAGTCGATCTTTTACACGCAGACTTTACGCATGGGAACTTTTACGCAGACTCTTTCCCATACAGTTTTGAAGCTCCATTTTATGCTGACTTCTTTTAATCTCTGTTTTACGCAGAAAACTCTAAAACCTTACCTTACGCTTCGCTGCTTTACGCGGATATTTCTGAAACCATATTTTACGTCGACAATTTTACATCTCTGTTGGATTCCTGTACTTATTCTAAAACATGGTGTACATCACCTGCGAAGAAATGGATATGCAGAAGGGATGTACTGTTGCCGAGGGTGACACAACTCCTGGAGTCAATAATCAGACTCAAGGAGGGACCTCAACAAATCCTAGACTTTCAGGACCAGATGGACAAATTCATAATCCAATTCCATCTGACTTTCCTGTTCCACCTAATGGGAACCTTCCAGCCTCATCGACACCGCAGGAGGGTCAGGCTCAACTGTTCCAATTCTTCCAGATGATAATGAAGGAACAGCAACAGCAGACTGCCACCGTGGCTGCAGAGCAGAGACAACAAGCAGCAGAACAGAGACAAAAATTCCTAGCAGCACTTGAAAGGATGGCTGCCAAGACTATTGTACCAGCTCAAGCACTAGCTCCAGTACCTCGAGCTAGAGTTGGTTCAATAAAGGATTTTGTACAGATGGGTCTGAGGCCGTACAAAGGCATTGAGAGCCCAGAAGAAACTACCAACTGGATCACCAATACTCGGAAGTTATTAGAAACATCGCAGCTACCTACAGAGCTGTGGATGACAGGTGTGAGAACGCTTCTAGATGGTAATGCTCATCATTGGTGGGAATCCATGGAGCGCCAGTTGGGCACATACCAGACATGGGAACAATTCCTAGAATGCTTTGAAAAAAAGTACTTCCCAGACACCGTCAGAGATGCATTATACGATCAATTTCTCCACCTGGAGCAGGGAAACCGAACAGTGGACGAGTACGATGCTGAGTTTAGTCGCCTTAGTAAATATGGCGCTGCTTTGATACCAGATGATTTGGCCAAGGCTAAGAGGTTTCATCGTGGACTGACTCAGGAGCTCCAACATTATACAAGCTCACAGTCCCGAATCTATTATGCTGAGTTACTGACAGAAGCCAGATTACAAGAAACTATCAGCCGAGGAAAAGGAGGCCAGCTGAGGACACAACCAGGACCGACAAGAACACAACAAGGAGGACCTATTAGACGTCCTTTAGCTCAGCAACAGCAGTACCAACATAGAGCAAGACCGTACCAGATCACAGAGAAACCCCAATGCAATTATTTTGGGAGACGCGGGCACATCTCAAGGGACTGTCGAGTCCGCTTGGGACAGTGTATGAGATGTGGTTCCGGACAACATATATTAAAGGACTGTCCTATGCAACAAGCATCGACACTTCCACCGCCAGCACAGAGGCTAGCACTTTCAGCACCCAAGCCAGCTCAGCAAATGATGAGACCAAGAGCACCTCGACCTCCAGCAGCAGGGGGATTTCAGCGAGGATCACCACTACCTACACAGGAGGATCAATTCACGAGGGCTAGACTGGGACAACCACAGAGGAACGGACAAGCTTTTTTGCAATAAAAGTAGATAACATAAATCAGGAGATTGATGTCATAGCAGGTATCACTCTTGCTTTTACTTTTCCTGCTACGACATTATTTGATACAGGAGCCACCCACTCATTCATATCATCCAGTTTTATTGCCAAACACAACATTACCTCTACACCTTTATCTAGTTGTGTTAGAATTCTTACCGGGGGAGGAGTTGTACATGTTAGTAGAATTTATAGATCGTGTCCTATAGTGATACATGACAGAGAAATGAATGCCCGACTCTTAGTCCTTCATATGCCAACTTTTGATATTGTGCTTGGAATGGACTGGCTAAGCAAGTACCACGCTTTCTTCGATTGCTTTGGAGAAAGCATTCTTTTCAAGGTACCAGGTTAGCCTGAATTTGAGTTTGCACGAGGATCCACCGAAATCCTTGATGGTATGCAGCTCGCGATGGACGATGTTGTCTATCACCCTATTATTTTAGAATTTTCAGACGTCTTTCCAAAAGAATTACCAGGACTACCCCCAGATAGAGACGTAGAGTTTTCGATTGAATTAACACCGGGAGCAGCACCCATAACATCACAGGTTTATAGACTGGCGAAGAAGGAGATGGATGAACTAAAGACACAGTTGAAAGAACTAGAAGAAAAAGGTTTCATCCGACCAAGTGCATCACCCTGGGGAGCCCCAGAGTTATTTGTACCCAAGAAGGATGGGTCAGTGCGTATGTGCATTGACTATAGAGCCCTGAATGCAGTGACAGTGAAGAATAAATATCCACTACCATGCATTAATGACCTATTTGATCAACTTAGTGGAGCCAAGATGTTCTCAAAAATAGATTTGAGATCGGGATATCACCAGGTGAAAGTACGGAAGGAGGACATCCCGAAGACCGCATTCCGAACAAGATATGGGTACTACGAGTTTTTGGTCATGCCATTTGGATTGACCAATGCTTCAGCTATCTTTATGGACTTAATGAATCGAGTCTTCCATCAATATTTGGACCAGTTCATGGTTGTCTTCATAGATGATATACTTGTCTATTCAAAGAGCCACGAGGAACACGAGAAGCACTTACGAATTGTTCTAGAGACCTTGAGGAGAGAGCAGTTATATGCGAAACTCAGTAAATGCGAGTTCTTCTTGGATAAGGTTTTATTTTTTGGACATGTCGTTACAGGAGATGGTATTTCTGTTGATCCAGAAAAGATCTCGGCAGTTGAGACATGGTCTGTTCCTAAATCAGCAGCGGAGATGAGAAGTTTCCTTGGACTTACGGGATATTACCGACGGTTCATGGAGAACTTCTCAAGAATAGCAACACCAATGACTCGGTTGACATGCAAAGATCAAGAGTTCATATGGACCAACGAGTGTCAAGACGCTTTTGAGAAATTAAAGAAACGACTGACTTCAGCACCAGTGCTAACTATTCTATCAGGATTAGGAGGTTATATGATCTACAGTGACGCATCAGAAAAAGGCTTGGGATGCGTATTGATGCAGCATGGCAAGGTGATTGCATATGCATCTAGGCAATTACGAGTACATGAGAAGAATTATCCAACTCATGACTTGGAACTTGCAGCCGATGTATTTTCTCTAAAGTTATGGAGACACTACTTATATGGGAAACGAGTGAAAATATATACAGACCACAAAAGTCTGAAGTATGTCTTCACACAAAAGGAGTTAAATATGAGGCAACGTCGATGGCTCAAGTTGATGAAAGATTTTGAGATAGAGCTACATTATCATCCAGGTAAGGCTAACGTTGTAGCAGACGCGTTAAGCCGGAAACCAGTAGCTTACTTCTTGACAACACAGAAAGAATTATTGAAAGACTTGCAAAGTCTTGGCATTGAAATAATATTTCCCGGAGCAGACGGGATATTAGCCAACTTACAAGTACAATTATCACTAGTAGAGAGAATCAAGGCAGCATTGCCTACAGATGCCAGATTTAGAAGATTAAAGGAAAGAACAGAGGCCGGGGAGAAGACAGGACTATGCATCCATGATGATGGGACATTACGATGTGGTGATCGTCTTTATGTTCCAAATGGAGAAATTTGACAGAAGCTGATGACAGAAGCTCATAGTTCGATATATTCTATTCATCCTTGGGGCACTAAAATGTATCGTGACTTAAGGCAGCATTTTTGGTGGCATGGAATGAAAAGAGAGATAGCTCGCTTTGTAGCTAAATGTTTAATATGTCATCAAGTAAAGGCAGAGCACCAGAGAACAGCAGGGTTATTACAACCACTTCCGATTCCAGAGTAAAAGTGGGAGCACATCACTATGGACTTCATCACGGGTTTTCCCAAGAGTCCAAGTGGTAAAGATGCAGTATGGGTAATAGTAGATAGACTCACTAAGTCAGCCCATTTCTTACCTTTCAGGGTTGGCCAATCTACAGAAGCTTTGGCTGACTTACATATGAAGCAGATCGTGAGATTGCACGGCGTTCCAGTCAGCATTATATCAGACAGAGATTCGCACTTTACATCACATTTTTGAAAAGCATGCAAGAAAGCCTTGGAACTCGTCTGAAATTTAGTACCTCTTATCACCCGTAAACAGATGGGCAGTCAGAACGTACTATTCAGACATTGGAGGATATATTGAGGGCTTGTATGTTAGACTTTAGAGGATCATGGGAGGACCACCTACATCTTGTGGAATTTTCTTACAATAATAGCTATCAGGCGAGCCTCCAGATGGCCCCGTTTGAAGCATTGTATGGAAGGAAATGTAGGTCTCCTGTGTATTAGAGTGACGTAGGAGAACGTCAGATTTTAGGACCAGAGTTAGTGGTCAACACCATTGAGACAGTTAAGAAGATACAAGGACACTTGCGAGCAGCGCAAGACAGGCAGAAACAATGGGCAGACCTTCATTGTCGTTCCTTGGAGTTTAAAGAGGGCGATCATGTATTCTTAAGGATATCACCTATCAGAGGCACCATCCGATTCGGAGGACGCGGCAAGTTGAGTCCAAGATATATTGGACCATTTGACGTGCTAGAAAGAGTGGGAGAAGTAGCATATCGACTTGCGCTACCACCTTCACTTGAGGGAGTACATGACGTATTCCATGTGTCGCAGCTCAGGCGATATGTGGCAGACAGAAGTCATGTTCTCAACCATTCGGAGATCACCATTGGGCCGAGCTTGTCATACCAAGAGCAACCCGTGGAAATCCTTGATCAGAGAGAGAAAGTATTAAGAAACCAGTCTATTTTCTTGGTCCGCGTAGCATGGAAGCATGGCTCGCCAGGAGAATCTACTTGGGAACGCGAGGATGACATACGCCAACGTTTTCCAACCCTATTTGATCAAGGTATGAAATTGCTTTGTTAATTTATACCTTATACCATTCTTGACTTGCTACCGTGACCTAGTTTTAATTTCGAGGACGAAATTTTTATAAGTTGGGTAGAATATAAAACCCCTAATTCCGAAAACTGTATTAATTATTTATCTATACTAATTAGGAGCTAAATGGAGAAGATAGATTTTATTTAATATTTATTTAAGGTGTTTGTGCATTTAGGGGATTTATGGAGCCATTATAATTTTTTTCTAAAAGACCCTTTGTATAGTTGCTAGTTTAACCGTATGCACCAATATAATTTTGTATAATTTTTTAGGTATAAATATATGTATATATGTATATATATATATATATATATATATATATATATAGTTTTATTAAATAAGAAAAAGGAATAAGAAAAAGAAAAGAATAGAATAGAAAATAGAATTTCCTATTGGATCAAACCCGCAACCCGTTAAACACCCCGCATAAAACCGTTTAGCCATCGCGTAAAAAGTAAGAGATCATCAACAACAGATTTTCCCCGCGTATACTTCCCTACCACCCGTGCGTAAAACTCCTCAGCAGCAGCAGTTCACGCCCCGCGTAAACTTTTTCTTTCACCACGCGTAAAACCCAAACTACAACCCATTGAGAGAAGAAAATATCCGCAGGAGAAGCAAAATCCAATTTTATTTTGCCTTACTTTCCCACACGTGTAAGCTTCTCATTGCACCGCTTCTTAAACACTAATATTACTAAACATCCCTCAACCAAAACCAAAACCAATAGAAAAAAAGAAACAGCAGCGACAGTAGTTTTAGTTTTCTACAACACTAAGTTTTTCCTACTGCCTCTTATTCTCTATATATAACTATAAACTCTCACTCCTTCCACTTAACACTATTATGAACGCTTGCACTATACGGAACTTTGCCCGGCAAGTATACCTTGCCACAGTACTACTATTTACATTCCAAATACTGCATGATTCTGTTTTATTTATGTATTTGCATTGGACCTTGTTCATGAGACCACCCCAGTATTATGGAGTATTATTTGAATTCATTGGCCGTGGCACAAGTTTTTACACGAGTTATGAGTCTCATGTAGATCCCGGACTACGTATTGGGTTGGCCGCCTGTACGTAAGAGCCGTGCGCTAGGGATGACTGCTAATAGAAACTTTGTATGCTAGTAGACCTGGCAGTTATTTAGATGTTGTATCTTGTCATGGATATGGCATGCTTAGAGCATGGGGTGGGGAGAACAATAAGTAAAGCGTTTGGGCTCCTATGCACTTTTCTCCTGTACGCCCGAATTCTCCCTCGGAGAAACGGGTGATGATGACCACTATATATTACTGGCGGCCTTTGCCGTTCAAAAGACAACATGCTTTTAGGCCCCTGATTTTCCAAGAAAATCATGCCAATCCCATTATTTGGCCAGATAGCCCACGTGTTGGAAAGTTGTTCTCAAATTGCATACACTTAGACGGTTAGGTGACCCAGTGGATGTTTTATTTCAGTACTTTATTGGCATGTTTATATGTATCTTGTTACATCCCTCTGAGGACCTGGTTCCTTTTCAGATATGGACGAGCAGGAGTACCCACAGGAGTACGGACCTGGACCTGACTCTACGTACCTGACTGAGGAGATCCTACCCTCAGAGTATCTATGATTTATTGACGTTATTTAGATATTTTGCTACTTCAGAATAGTCATTTTGTAGTGGATTTGTTTTCATCTGACTATCAGACTTGATAGTCATTTTGGATATCCAGTTATTATTCAGTTTTTATTTCTACTGATTATTTGTGCTGTAGATGAGACATAGATTTTGTGTGTGACTTGTTATAACAGTATATTACCACTGATGGATTGCATATACATATACAGCGTACATGTGTATATGATTTCCATATATTGGAGTTCGTATACATACGGCTGGGCGTGTTACGTATTCCTAGTCCTAGGTATTTTGAGACTGGGGCGTGACAAGGATTAATTTAGAAATTATATAAGTAATATTGAAATAGTATTTGAATAAGTAAAATCTGAATTAGATGTGTACTTGGAAGAAGGAGTTATGAGTTGTGAAGATGACTTGGTGTTTAAGGTGTTGGACTGGTGGAAGATGAACACGTTAAAATTTTGAATTTTATCAAGAATGGCATATGATATATTGTCAATTTCGATCATAATTGTCGCTTCAGAGTCTGCTTTTAGTGCCGAAAGTAGAGTGATTGATCAATATCGAGCATCCTTAGGAGCAGATACAACTCAAGTTTTATTATGTGGTGAAGATTGGTTTCATGCATTCTATGGAATAAAGAGAAAAATGGAATAAAGAGAAAAAGAAAGGTAAACTCAAAACTCTTTGTGTTATATGCAGCTTTAAATTTATTTTTTATCATAACTAATTATTATCTTTACAGGACAAGGAGGACATTAAGGAGTTCATTATACCTTGAAGGTAAAATTGTAATTTTTTATTATCTTTCGTGTCTTCTATGGAATATGTACGACTTATACGAAATTCTTTTTATGATGCACAAGTTGCAGGAGCCAATTTATAAGCATTCTTTTTGTAATGCACAAGTTGTAGGGTCAAAGTCATGTTCTGTTGTAATCTAAGAAAATCCTTTGGTGAGTGGCCTCTTAAATTTAATAGCTTGAAGGCATGTTCTATTCCTTAGATATCAATATGCAGATATATGCTATAATTAATCTTGAAGCACCATTCCATTGACATGTATGTATGTATATTTGTTTAGTGTGTTCTTGTATTTGTTTCGACAAACAGACAATACCCCTTGCACTTTCTCTCTTTATAAAAGTTTAAGTTTTTATGATGAACTATTATACATATATTAGTACGCATCTTATTTCTAATCAAAAGTTTGTTAGTGATTTAATGAAACTATGTAGTTTCATTCTCATTTGGTAAGGTTATTGAACTATGAAAGTCTATAACAGTAGCAAAATATTTGGGATTGGTAGGGACTTGCTGGTTTTCTCTCTTTGAACAATGCTCTTACATACTGCTCCAAAGATCAGTTGAGCAACCTCTCTGTCAGTTTATGAATTATTGCTTGTTTAATTATCTCATCTTCGAAATAAGTCTAGAAAACAGAAAGTCTGCTTTAATTTTGGCAAATTTGCCTATCATTTTATTTCTTTAGACTCATTGAACATTTGCTCAGGCATTTCCATTGCAATACTTAACTACGTGACCAGTTGAGCAACCTCTATGTCAGTATGAATTATTGCTTATTTAATTATCGTGTCTTCAGAATAAGTATAGAAAAGAGAAAGTCTGCTTTAATTTTGGAAAACTTTCCTACTATTTCATTTCTTTACTCATTGAACATTTGCTCAGGCATTTCCAGTTCAATACTTAACTACGTGAGTTAAAAATTACCTATATGAAAATATGTGTATCTATAGTTCTTATATTGATTGATAACTGGAAAAGGCCTGGATGATGGTGATGAAGTTCTTAACAGATTCAAGATGAGCATGCTTCATCTTCAGGCTGTGAAGCTTCATTTTTAAGATTTGTTTAATTGTCTAATTATTTGATTATTTGTATTTGTAGGATCATTCTAGCTTTTTTGGTAGAAGAGCAAAAAATTGTCAACAAAGTTTTTTTGAAGTTTCGGAAGACAAAGGAAAAGCAAGCTGCTATGAGCTAGAAACTTACAAGTTCTTGTCTGTGAATTATGAATTGTGAATTGTGAAATTGTCTTGTCTTGTTTGACATTTTGAAAGTGTTTTGTTATTTTAGTAAATTTTGTTACACTATTTGTGGACCTTATAATCTGTGTTCTACTTTTGAGTTGGATTATTTAGTAATTTGGAACTCTATATATTATGTTATGTTCTAATTTGAGCAAATTTTGCATTTTGATCTCCACATATTATTTTATATTCTACTTTGAGTTGGATTCTTAAGTCGAGCTTGCTTATCGAGTTTGAATAAAGCTTGCTTATCGAGCTTGAATACGAGCTTGAATAGAGCTTGCTTATCAAGCCAAGCTCGAGCTAAATTCAAGCCAAGCTCAAGCTTAACAGGAACAAGCTCGAGCCGAGCTCAAGCTGCAAAATAAAATTTTTATCAAGCTCGAGCTCGAGCTCGAGCTAAATAAATTTTAACCAAGCAAAGCTCAAGCTTACCAAAGCTTGGCTCGGCTCAGATTAATTGCACCCCTATTCAAATGTGTTTCAAGCTTCAGATTATTTGGTCCAATTAACGATATGCACGCATAGTGCATCGTACATTCGTTACTTGCCACAAGTGCCTAAGATCCCATACGCGGGTTGCCGCCACGTATGAAATATACTAATGATACATACTTGGTCTTATGACCTGACGAGCCACCATGGACAAGTTATAGTCTTAGCATAGGAATGGAATACAACGCAGGTAGCGAGCCCCGCTACACACCTTCCCGTCCAAAGCAAATGACTATATGAATGTTTCTGACCGGTTCGGATCGGCCTCGATGCGACCAGCGTACTGTCCTTATGAACCATAAGCCTGTGCACAGGTTGTCCATGACCATAGACTATCAACACTAATCCTTTATTATATACAACATTTTAAGACCTTTGTATGAACATAGATACTTGACACGGTGCGAATGCATTTACTCGTTCAAAGATTTTATGATATGGTATATTCCATTCAATGCATCATTTATGCTGATGTTTTACTACTTATTACAGCTTCTATTTTGGGAGTTGCCTTGGCGACCCAACGGTCCCGAAGACTTTTTATGTTTCTATTATTTGGCTTGGAACGACTATTTTGATAGTCTTCCTGCCACAGGTAAGTGAATCATGATCTAATTATGCTTCCATATTGAGGCAATATCTATGTGATGAGCATTTCATGACATATGAAGCAATATACTTGAAGGAATATATAAGGAACAAAGTAAATCTACGAGGTAAAATTATAAGAACTGTAAAGCGAGCATACCATTTCTTTCAACCGATCTACTTCTATGTTCTATGCAAAAGATATAAAATAGGATTATTCCCATAGCTAGATATGTTGTATTCTTTATTAGCATGCAAGGGGTGATTCGTCTTAGCAACTAGCATATATCAACCATATTTTTAAGTGTGCAGGCTAAGCAAAGACAGGTTCATCGTAGCCACCCAATGGTTCATCTCAGTCGAGCGATACTCCGAGCGCGCCTCTGAAAGTCTAAGTCTGAACTCCTGAAGGGCCAAGTCTGAAATCCTTTACCTCAAGCAAGTCTTCTCGCTGAGCAAAGTGAGTCCAGATTGATGCGGAGCAGGTCATTACATTATATACCACTCAAAATAAGTCTCGTCCTCGAGACTTCCTGAGCGCAAATCGTTCTATCGCACACTACCGAATCTAACTCAAGCATATCAATTTGTATCATTAGATCCGTTCGAACACAACTTCCTACTTACTTCTTATTTTGTGTCACGTGTGTGCTAGGTCTGCCTCATTGAATGACTCTATTATTCAATCCAACTTCTGACTCAGTCTTTACTGCGACTTAGCGCGGAACATATATCGCTTAACGCAGAGTATGTTATAATTCCATCACAAATGATGATCTAGGGCTGAGGCAAACTTATTTAATTCGTTATACTCGTCCATGCAAATCTAACATATTCACTTGCACTAGCATTCGAGATCAGCATATCGAGAGTCTGGATCGTGCACATATTCAAGGCGTCCCTCTAACATATGCATGTCAACCAACTTAGCAATAGTGAAGTCTTTGCACTCGAGTTTAACATATCACTGAGTCTTGGATCGTGCACACGTTCAAGGCGTCCCTCAAACATATGCATTCAACCAAACTTAGCAATAGTAAATTCAGACAAGCTACTCGCAAAAATCTTTAGGGTTCTCATCTTACGAATCACAACGATACCTCCAACGGGGTCAATCAAAATCCAAATCATTTTCAATCTCACTCAAACCAAATATTACTCTACCATTTCGCATGATCTATCCGATCAATCGACTAGTATCCAAGTCTTATCATCTATTTCATTCACGTTTAAACATAGTATACATTTATCGACCCAAGCCTAACTCTAAGTTTTGCTGCCCCAGTTCTATGGTTTGTTCAAGCAATACTCTAAAGTCGGTCATATAATTCTTCCACTCGGCATGGGGTCGTTTGCCTAACTGCTAGGTCGGCTCACAAGGTCATAGGTACATTACAAGTTCATGATTCTTATCGAGCAAATTTGTTGCACGATACTCACCCCAAATTCCTAAGGTCAAACCATTGATCTTTCGTACGAGGTATTCTACCCAAGCTCATTTCACTCAGATTTCTAAACATCAAGCACCGATCATTCTATCCATATCAACACGAGCATTTTCACAGGATCCAGGATATATCTACGTCGCAGGTCAAACCCATCGATTTAGCAAAACCGATACGTAGATCGTGAACGGATACGTAGATCGTTTGGCAAAACCGTTCCTAAGACACGTTCGTTCAATCAAATCCACGATATATCTACGTCGTAGGTCAAAACCATTGATTTGCATAGTCTATCTCCTCTATTACGTTTGATAGAATCCACCTATCCATTATTTTCTAAGCCTGGAACACCAAGTCACGATCCTATTCTAAATCTTTAATATAAATAATAAACTCTAAGTCATCCAATATGATCTACGTATCCGTTCATGAAACCATCAAGTATATCTTACTTTACGTTCTATACTAACTCCTCCTCAAAATACTTTGATTCATTTGTATCCTGAAACTCGTCTTATCGTATCGAACCACAAGTCAAGACGATCATTTAATTACCATGTTTCGGTCTTCCCCGTTGGACATAAAATCACCACGCCAATGCTCCCACGGGATAACCGTCCTAATCCGGACGTGACACATGTACGAGCATAGAATTTTACTCGTACAAGACAAAAATGTCAAACATTATGGTTATCATCGAACAAACAGACACCTTATCGTTTACACTTTGATCCATCCAAGATATATATCCTTTAAGTCATGTTCGTTCAGGCCATGATCATAATTCATCTAGCAAAATCATCCAACTTCAATGTTACCGTTTGATCAATCCGTAGTTTACTTTTAACATTCCTCAAACAACTAAGTTCAAATCCCAAAACCAAGTCTATTCACTTTCGATACTTTCTATTTTATCGAGTTCGTTTGTAAAATCTTTGAACATGTCCCTGCGAGTTTGATCATCCCCGCCGGACGTGAAATCACCACGCTAGTGCTCCCGCGGAATAATCGATCTCGTCTAGGCCTGATATCAAGTGTTACCTTCGAACTCGACTCAAGATCATTCGTTCAAATTCAAGATTAAGTCCATTATCATCTTTCTCAATCATTAAATCATAAATTTGCTAACTTGCATCGATCCATGCTATCTTCCAACCATTGATATGATCTAAAGTCTCCCAAATTTGAAACCGTAGTATTTGTACTCATACCGAACTCTATCGAGCGATATCCTACTCAAATCCAAATTTTTCATGCGCGCTATTATTCGTTCGTACCATATTCCAATTGCACTAACTCTGATCGCATCCCCGATTATTCCATCTCAACTCAAGTTTTAATTTGTTTGATTCAATTCAAAATTGCTCATACGATCCACTAAGTTTTTCTCGACCATGATATCAATTTTAAGTACTCTTTATTCCTATCCGATGTAAGCCTTATCCCTTGTTCAACTTATTATAACTTGTTCGACTCAAATCTTGCATGATTCCTTCGAATTCGCTTGCTTGCTAGGCATTATTTATACTAAGGCTTTACACAATCTCGTCGCTTGCTATTAGACTCGTTTAATACTCCAAAATCCATGATTCGTTTGAATATTTCTAAGCCGACCAATACACCACTCAGGGTTCGAGCTATACTCTATGAATCTTTATAGCTTATTTTTATTCTCAATTCGCTTACTCGATCCTGAGACTATCGAATACACCACTCAAAAATTGAGTCATTCTATTAACTCCTGAATCACGTTCATATCGTTTACTCGTATATCCAATTCGTTCCTTAGACCTCCAGCACGGTCCCTATTCGCTGCCTTGATGATCTTAGTCTCATATGTACCTCTATCGATAGTCCTTCATACAAACTATATTTTAAATCATAACTTATCGCTACGAATAACCGTCCAAACTATATCTCAAAATCCAAACACGATTCTCATTATTATCCTTAGTGGTACTTCGATAACATCTCTATCGATTTCTATTATAAGTCCAACTTTATTCTTATCCGAACGATACCCAAATCTCTCTTGCAACCTGCTCGCACAAGAAGGTCTAGGTGCATGATACTCAATACAACTTAGCCGGAAGGCGGTGCATAGGTAACTATCCGAACGATATTATATTCCGCACACTAACCCGCTTGGTGTTCACGTATAGGTATTTGGGTTCACATATAACTTGCAGATTCTAACACGAATCTATTTCCACTAAGTCTAACACAGGTTGGCACAAAGGCATTCGTTTTACAATTTCGTACAAGCAATCATATCATTCATATGCACTTTTGAAAATATTTATACTCATTGTATGGAACATCCTGTTGGAACATTGAGAGAGAGCGTCTGTAACGTAACCAACGAACGAGCTTTCAAAACTGAGAGAATTGATAAGAAGGCCAAGGACGTAAGGACATGCTTTGATACCAATATGTCACGTCCCGATCTCCCGCAGGAATCGGTCGTTCCCGCTATGCGCGAATCACCGAGCCAGCACTCCTGCAGGACGATCATTTCTATCTGGACGTGATGTCGCACGTGCCTGGATTTGCGCCCGCGTAAGGCAAATACTGGAACGGTCGTTGATAACTAGTTCACCAAGTCGATATAGAGGAAACATAGAATAAACACAAGTATGAATACGTAAACAAGCTCTTTATTAAAAAGGAATAAGGTTACAAGCGGCGCTAGACCGAGATTATAAGTCGCTCAAGCTCTCTCTCTCTCTCTCTCTCTCTCAAACAATAAAGGCATGCCAAGCGGCTTACAACTTAGGATGATACATAGGCGTTATTCCAACATTATGTCTTGTATATATGCTTCAGCTCCGGACGCAGCACTCCAAGGCTCCAGAGCGAACTCTATGCCTTAGCACGCATGAGGGGGACATTCCGTACCGAATGAGGTTCTCCCTCATCCTGCAAGCAATCTGGTGGGTTATCAGTACATGAATGCACTGGTAGGGGAGGCTTCTCGCCCGCTCGACAAATCCAACATGTTATATTAGTTCTGTGCACCAACTATTAAGTTATCTTTCTAGTCTTGCCTTAGAATCAATTTTATGGCATAAGATTCAAAGCCTAACTCATATGGCAGTGCACCGTGTGATATACAAGAAGCACGACGATACTTACCAACTTACCATTTATCCTTTCCTGTCCAAGTATAAAACTAAGTTAAACCAAGCACGAATATAGATATATAAAAATTCTAAGATCGCGTAACAAACACATGTATGCTACTAGCGTGTTTCTAAATCAGGTACATGATGTACACAATTTACAATACTCATATTACTTTATGACTCAGGTTGTGTAGATTACTCAGATGTCTTATACTCATTTTATACCGGCATGTTATACTTGTATAGGCATGTTATACTCAGACTACTCAAATGTGTTTCAAGCTTCAGATTACTTGGTCCAATTAACAATCTGCACGCATAGTGCGTCGTACATCCGTTACTTGCCACAAGTGCCTACGAGCCCATATGCGGGTTGCCGCCATGTATAAAATATACTAATGATACATACTTGGCCTTATGACCTGACGAGCCGCCATGGACAAGTTATAGTCTCGGTACGGAAATGGAATGCAACACAGGTAGCGAGCCCTGCTACACGTCTTCCCGTCCGAAGTAAACGACTATCTGAATGTTCATGACCGGTTCGGATCGGCCTCGGTGCGACCAACGTACCGTCTGCAGGAACCATAAGCCTGTGCACAGGTTGTCCATAACCATAGACCATCAACACTAACCTTTTATTATATGCAATATTTTAAGGCCTTTGTATGAACATAGCTACTTGACACGGTGCGAATGCATTTACTCGTTCAGAGATTTCATGATCTTGTGTGTTCCATTCAATGCACCGTTTATACTGACATTTTACTACTTATTACAGCTCCCGTTTTGGGAGTTGCATCGGCGACCCAACGATCCTGAAGACTTTCTATATTTCTATTACTTGGCTTGGAACGACTATTTTGATAGTCTTCCTGCCACAGGTAAGTGAACCATGATCTAATTGTGCTTCCATATTGAGGCAATATATATGTGACGAGCATTTCAAGACATATGAAGCAATATACTTGAAGGAACATATAAGGAACAAAGTAAATCTACGAGGTAAAATTATAAGAACTGTAAAGCGAGTATAACCATTCCGTTCAACCGGTCTACTTTCATGTTCTATGCAAAAGATATAAGATGGGATTAATCCCTTAGCTAGATATGTTATAATCTTTATTAGCATGCAAGGGATGATTCGTCTTAGCGACTAGCATGTATCAACTATATTTTTAAGTGTGCGGGCTAAGCAAAGACAGGTTCATCGTAGCTACCCACCTTAAAGATGATTCGCCTCGGTCGAGCGATACTCCGAGCGAGCCTCTGAAAGTCTAAGTCTGAACTCCTGAAGGGCCAAGTCTGAAATCATTTAACCAAGCAAGTCTTTTCACTGAGCAAAGCGGGTCGGGTCATCGCACTTGTGTCGTTTGAATCGGCTATCCGGATAGATGCGGAGAGGGTTGTTACAGCACCCACTAACACACACGTCTGTTGTAATTTCTATTAATTTGCAAAGGGCAATGACAATGTGGTTGTGGCTCAGGTTGCCATATGTCCTCTCTTTGGCGTGATTCAGGGCTTAGACACGGCACAGGCTGCCAGCTGTCACGTGCACAGTTGTCAAAAACATTTTGGAATCCATAGAAATTACGCTCATTAATGGTGCAGATATTGTCAGACGGCTGATAACTTTAAGGAATCGATTTTATTCCTCGTAACGGTTGACACGTGATATGCGTTCCGCAGTTGGCGCAGGCAGTGATATTGTGCGCAGACACACAAAGTGGCGTAGGTAGACAAAAATAGTGAGTTTTTCCTATTCCCTGCACAAAAGTCCTAAGATTGGTAATTTTCAGTAAAAAGCCTATAAATACCTCGGGACTTGTGCTATTTCAAGGGATCGAAAGCTAGTACGTTATTGAGAGCTTGAGCCTTCTTGCTACCAAACTCTCCTCTACGATGTTTGTGAGCCAGAGTTAGTGAGATTTCTCCTATATTTGTATCAAATCATCAACGGAGTAAAGTAATCGACCGCAGACTTAATCACCATCGCTACCACTCCCAGAATCTTTATTCTTGCTTGTATTAGAATTCTTCTTGTAATTATGATTCTTTGTGAGCGAAACAAAAGTTTTTATATAAAAAGGTAGTACTCTTTTTGTATCGGAAACAGACTCTAGTAAATAGAACGTTTGCAAGAGTATATAGTAATCGCAATTGATACAACAGAAAATACAGCAAAGATCGCGAGGAAGAAGAGGAAGAAGAAAGAAAGTAAAACCTTACTGGGTGATGAAGATCACCGTTGCTCAGAGCAAGATTCGACCATATTCATCGATCTGCTCCCAGGATTCAACAAGTTCATATCACAGAACTTCTGGAATGCTCATGTCACTCTTGATTGAATGAAGACTGGACTCCTTTTCTGCAAAGGTGTCTCACACACAATACACGTTCTGTTCTTGCACTTGTTCTCTGGTACACACTCAAGATCATCCTGTACTTGGGAGAACACAATATGCATATATAGGAGAACCCCTTAGCAGCCCACTCCCTTATTGGACACAAAATCCGGAGATAATGCCCTACTAAGTAGAGGCGGCTACCGCCGTTACCACCACTAAATACGGAGAAACCATCCACTAAGTAGGGTAGTTAATGTCCACTAATTATGGCGGTTAATCCCACTACCCCCCCCCCACTAACCGAGGAGTTAATAGCACTCATTAATACCCATTATCCCTACTAGCCAAGGAGATCATGGCCACTAATGACTGGCGGTTACTGTCACGTCAGTGCTGCCTAGATCCACTTTTTCGCGGAAGTAGGCATCAGCGAAAACGTAGTAGCCACGCAAAAATTCGTGCTGAACGAGCGCAAAAACTCAAGTTCGATACATACATTTCAAGTGCAAAGTGCGCTATTAAAACGTTATTTTGTGTCTTTCGTCCGAGTTCGAATAGCTAAGTCTCTATGGAACTTAGTTCTTAAAAAAATAAAAATAAATAAAGAGTGATAAAACATAAATCAGATTTTTTCGTTTAAAGTAATATAATATTATATATTTATAAATAAAGGAATAACTTTGGAGTAATAGCGGGGGGGGACCACTCGCCAACTCAGTTGGCGAGCTGCTGAGTTGGCGAGAATCTCGCCAACTCAGTTGGCGGGGCGCTGACCGTTCCTACCCAACCGTTGCACAACGGCTCCCTCCAACGGCTCTCTCCAACCCCTATAAACACCCCCCACCCCACCCCCCCAAACACTCCTCACACAACACATTCTCCTCCTCCTCCTCCTCCTCCTCAAATTTTCACAGCTTCCTCCTCCTATTTTCACAGCTTCCTCCTCCTGTTTTCTGTAGCAAAAGTTCTCAACCGTCATGGATCGTAGCGTAAGAATTGTATGCTCGTACGGCGGTAAAGTAAATGGGTTAAATTACGAAGGAGGAGAAAGTATAATTTTTTCAACTTATCCGAATATTAGTTTTGAAAATATACGTAATCATATTATTGAACGTTGTTCTATTCATTATGATTTTATTATGAAGTCTATTTTTTGTTCTAATTATTTTTTGATAGATAGTGAAGATGTATGGAATTATATTCTTGAGATTAATTCACAATCACGATATATAAAAATATATGTTATTAAAGTAGCAGCAACCTTAGATAGTAGAAATAATGAATATTTTTCTGAATATCAGCATGTTAGTTCGGGTGCTAGTTCTTCTCAACAAATAGTTTCATTTATCCAAAAAGGTCATTCATCAGATGAATCTAACCATGATGATGATAGTGACAACGACGATGAAAATAGTGATGATTTAGTTGAAAATGTAGATTATACAGTAGATGATGATGTTGTAAAAGCTATCACTGATGAATTATTTAAGGGACAATCATTTCCTAGTCGTTCTCACTTTAGAAGCTTTATAAGTAATTTAGCAATTAAATATAATTTTAATTGTTCAGCTAGTCTTATGAATAATGCTCGTGGAATTATATATAGTTGTGATCAACTGAATTGTAATTGGAGAGTATATGTCAAATCTATTGGAAATGGCGATATAGTTAAAGTTAGTACATTAGAAAATCGTCATTCTTGTTTAGGAAGACTTAGTACAGGACGTCATCGACTAGCTACCGCTTCATGGATTAAGACCATGATAATTGACATTATTAGAGATAACCAGTCATACAGTCTATCACAAATTGTTAAAGATATATATAGGGAGCACCGTATACAAGTTAGTTATTCCAAAGCATGGAGAGCCCGAGAGACAGCACTAGCTGAAATTAATGGTAGTTATGATGAGGCATACGCTAGTCTTGAGGAGTATTGTTATAGAATTATGGAGACAAATCCAGGTAGTACATGTTTTATTAAAACTGCCGAAAACAACCGAATAATGAGTAATTGTGGTGCTATGGGACACAACCGAAGAAGAACCGCATCAAACCCCGGGATTCATCGACAAGAGATCTACGTTGCAGTAATTGTGGTGCTATGGGACACAACCGAAGAAGATGTACTAGTCAACCGAGAGAGTAAATAGAATTATTCAATACAAACTTAAAAATATTGTAATAGTGAGTCTGATAATGAGAGAGTAAAATAGAATTGTTCAATACCCAAATATTGCAATAAAAAACCTTTACAAATCATACAAATATTATAATCATACATTGTTACAAATCATACAAATATTACAATCATAAATCAATACGAATAATGAGTAACTTATAACTTACATTCCTTAGTAGAATTTAGTCTGGGAGACATGTCCCTCACACTATAATTCTCGAACCGATTATTCCAGTCAGCAACGAGACCAATGATTCGTTGTAATGCATTTGATGTCTGATAACCGACTGTCGGTGGATCATCGAGAATTATTGGGGCCATTCCGAATTGTCGAAGAACACGGTCTGTCGGATGGTACATGGTGAACCGATCATATATAATATGACATCTGTGTAAACTAAATGCATAGGATGTCATCTTGATTTCTGGAGCATCAGGTCCACATGAGTACGGTAACCAGGTTACCTATTTAAAGATATTGTATCAATTATATGTGATGTTTATCTACGATCAAAACTTAAATAATTTAAAGATATTTATTGCATATTTAAAAATTACCTCATTATACTGCAGGGTATCAAATTGGCTACGATATAGTGATACAGTCCTGTATTGGTAGTGTTGATAATCTACTACGTCTGTAGGCCAGCGCATAGCAACTGGAAATACATCACTGAGAATGCTGGTAACAAGCCTACCAATATAAAAGTGCTCGTAGGACCAGAACTATAAAACAAAAATATGACATTAGTACAAACAAAATTTGCGTATAAAATTACTCTAACTTTTTAAGGTCTTTCATTCATACCTGTATCAGTGAAATACATCCACAAATACTCTTGCGATTGGATCTGACAAATTCTGTCAGATTGGCGTACAAAAAGGCAAGAGTAGCAGCTCCCCACGCATGCTCAGTAGGTTTTGTCAGATCATCCAAGAATGGTAAAAGCTGCACATTTACCATATTTCCCGATGCATCGGGAAATAGAATTGCACCACATAAACAGAGAAGATACGCTCTAGTGCAACGAATGACCTGGATTTATTAAGTGTTATATAGAATTACACCACTAAATTAAGTAATAAACAAATTTACTAATAAGAATACATACCCGAATTTTATCTACATCAACCAAACCATCAATAGTTTGATGTAGGTCCATAAAGTTGCCACGGAGCCATGTAAATTTCACATAATTGCCGTCTTTTAGACCTGAAGGAGGGCTAACACCGAGATACCTCCGGATCAGATCAGATCCCTTTAAGTGCGGATCAAAATATATAGCGTTACCGTTAATAGGTAACCCTAGTATATTCGCCACATCAAAAAGGGTGATCGTCATCTCGGCGAATGGGAGTTGGAAAGTGTTGCGTTCTGGCCACCAACGCTCCGCAAGGCTTACAACTAAATGAAGATCGTGGATTAAATATCTAACACGATCTATATAGTGGAATCCAAAGGATTCCACCAAGGCCTTTTGGACCGAATTTAGCTCCCACGTACGATAATTCCTTTCGGACCGCCAATGTACGTGGATCCGATTTCGTAAAGCATGATCATGGTCGTATAACTATAAAAAATATATGCATTATATTTTGTGTGTAAATTTATATGCATTAATAAAGTAAAAATATAGGCATTATAAAAAATATATGCATTAATAAAGTTGGCAACTTGTAATTTCAAAAATTACCTCGCCAGTAAATATCTGACTAGAAATGTGGTCTTCACGTTGCTTAATAATAAGCGCGGTAGTCGGTCCGCCAGGAATACGACCGTCATTGTGGGTAGCCATCGCCAGTAAATATCAGGAGGAGAAAGAGAATTGCTGTGAAAATAGAAGGAGGAAGCTGTGAAAATTTGAGGAGGAGGAGGAGGAGGAGAATGTGTTGTGTGAGGAGTGTTTGGGAGGGGGGGTTTTATAGGGGTTGGAGGGAGCCGTTGTGCAACGGTCGGATGAAACGGTCACTGGCCCGCCAACTGAGTTGGTGAGCGGCCTCTCGAGGAGAGCGCCCTCCAACTCAGTTGGCGAGATGCTCGCCAACTTAGCAGCTCGCCAACTGAGTTGGCGAGTGGTCCCCCCGCTATTACTTCAAAATTATTCTTTTATTTATAAATATATAATATTATATTACTTTAAACGAAAAAATTCGAACATAAATGTCTCAACGAGAATTTAAATCTTGCACCACAAGAAAGTTTCACCATTATGACACCCACATGGGTGATCCCACACTATGCGCACATGTCAATATAAGACAAAATTCTATATTCAAACTAAACTTGTACTTTACAAGTAAAAAAAAATCCAACAAAAAGTAGTCCCAATATAGAGATATTACGGTTGAGAGAGTCACTGATCTCGAGAGGTGGTGAGACGACCATTATAGAGCATAGTAGGCTTTGCATGATGTATATCATGATTTGTTGGTCAGTATGATCAATTACGATTAGTGAGAGTAGATGAACAGTAAGTTGGTACGGAGGAAACAGAGGAGTCAAGTAGTGGGAGTAGTAATAATAATAAAAATAAGATGACACCTTACGCAACCATCAATGTATCCCCAGAGTGCTTAGTCACCAAGATTATGCTACAACGTAAGAGTCTATACAGTATAATTTTCAATACCGAGGTGTCGCACATTCAATACGAAAAAGCTCTTTCATGATGACAGGTAGGATGGTTCGATCTAACTGGTCACAACAATAGATTAAATCAAAATTATTTAATTTTAAAATAATGATAGTCGAATCAAACCAACCAACTAGTCGATTTGATTTAGAAATTGATCAATTTGGTTCAGTTTGACTTGACTCGGCTCGACTAGACTACACTAGGCTAGGGTCGACTCAGCTGATCGGCTTTTTCATTTGAATAAAACATATTTAAAATTAACAAAAATTTGAATATTTAGAAATTTTCATATGAGGTGATGGATTTTTCTCCAATTGCGTAGAAGAGGACATTTTTTGTCTATTTGCAATGAACGGAATGTGGCGCCAGTGCAACTGACACAAGACTTAAACAAATTAAAAGCTTGGTGCCAGTCACACTGGAGCGAGTCTTAAAAAAATAAAATAAAAAACTTGGCACAGTCACATTGGCGCCAGACTAAAAAAATTAAAAATTAAAAACTTGACGTCAATTACATTGACGTCAGACATGTAAATAGTGGGTGGATTGTGTTAACACATGCTAGGTTGGCATTTGGGAGGGTGTCATTGGCTGTACTAGCTAGACATGTAAATGATGGGTGGATGATCGATGATCCACCACTATATATTTTCTCCACAAAAATACTCTCATGAGTTCAAGAGGTTAGCAACAGACTTATTCTAAAGAGCTGATTAATATTTTCTCTCCCACCCTGACGCCAGTGTGACTGGCGTCAAGTTTTTATTTTTTTAAGTCCGGCGTCAGTCACATTGGCGTCACATTCCTTGCATTGCAAGTAGGCAAAAATTGTCACGTTCTACACAATTGAAGAGAAATTCTTCTCCCTATATGAAATTTTCTGTTAAATATTTTGCGCAATCATTTCCCATATGTTTGATAATAACTTATTTCCATCATTTTATCATCTTATCATTATATCTCCAACAAACACAATAGCTCATTTCCATCATTCTATCTCCGATAAAGAAAAAGAAAAAAAGCGACTAAAAATAAAAACAACAAAGCAAAATAATGAAAATACGTAAAGTCTATTTGTTGATCGGTTTGGTTTAATTTCATCGGTTTTTGATATTATCAATCCATTGACCATTCCAAACCGTTCGGTTATTAAGAACATTCAACCGATCCAACCTGAGCAGTCCATCAGTTTGATTTTTTAACCGATCGGTTCGTTTTGGGCTGAATAAGTTCGGTCGATTCGGCCCAAATTTGCACAACCCTAATGACCAGAGAGTTGAGGGGTTGCAAGAAGTCATCGTAGTGACTCTCGTTGGCAGCTAGAAGACGAGGTCGGACGCTAGAAACATGCCATCTTAATTAGTTCCCAATATTCCCAAAGTTCAAGCTGAACCAACATTATATATTGAACCTCTTGACAATAACTTGTAGCTCAACGATCTTCTGACACATTTGTTTGATCATGTTATTTGTTTACTTGAGCAATCAGCTTGATCATCAGCACACGACGAAAGCGCTCCGGGAATTCAAGTCCAAATCACCTAGTATGCGTTGAGTTAGTATACCAGTTGTAAACTTTCTACTCTTCTGGAAATATTATTAGATACTTGATTTCTGAAGATTGTTAGTGTTTTATTTGAAATTAGTTTGCAAATTTATGTTCCAAGAGGGATACAGAAATCCATGGTGGGCTCGAGTTGATCTGTCAGTAGGATTGCCAAGCGCTGCCCCAGCTTGATCAGCACATGGCCACCCAAGCTGTGTGACTGTGTCTCTCATGAGCCTGGATTTTGAAGGTTCGGGTTGTTCCAAAGGCCTTTTCTTTTCTTCCAGAAAATATTTAAATGTAATAACCACGGGAAGTGTTTCTTAAAACCTACTGTATTTGGTTTCATGTGCAGTGTGCTCGCTCCAGCATAACTAACAGCGGTATTGCAACCTATTAGCATACATTCTGAAAGATTAAAAGCAAAGGGGTCCATGTTAGATGCAGCTCCAGGCGCCATCGACGCGGGGGCACATGCTTGCACGTAGCTCCGGGCCCCCAGCTTTCAGGCATATGGACCTGTCATGTGGACTTTTAAGACAACTTCTGCTTCTACGGTCACAATACATAGAATCTAGTTATCAAGTTACTTCTTGTTGGCTTCCGATACGCTCATGCGTACTCATTTTGATCACTCCCAGTCACGATAGCCTCAAACGTTGACAGGAAGGTTCTGCACATTGTAAATGAGCAAACACCATACGCTTCGCATGTCGCAAATGCTAAACGTGATTCCTCTCCAAGTTCAAACTGTAAAAGGCAGAGCATCACATCTCCATAGACCGCTGAAAAGGAGTCCTTGAAGGATATATTGACTGACAAATTACTCTGCTTCTAATATCAGATGGCATGTAAGTTTCCAGGTTTTGCATTATCTAATGTTGTACACTTCTCTATCATGTTCAGTCATCTTACAGTTCACAAGGTGAAAGATTTGAGAGGTTTTTACAGTTAAACACTCATTATCTCATCTATTGATAGGCAGCAGCCATCAAACTTTGCCAGTAATCCTACACTGATGATAGTGACCAACTGGATGTCTATTTGTGCAAGGTTGCGTGTAATGATATTCCGAGTTCAATTGAGACATCTCCTCACCTTTTGAAGGAAAGCTGAAGATGACTTTGGAGGTTTCTGTGTGCCGTCTATATTTTGGCCATCTGCAATTTGGCTTCTTTAGGCATTGGCAAGTCATTTGCACTCAATTATTCATGGTTCTTCTCAGATGAAAAGTATATGCACCTGGTTAGACCAATAGAAATGTCAAATCGGACTAAACATTCAAAAATGAAAAATCCAATTATTCAGACCCCATGTAAGAAATTTATAGCTAAAATTTAATCTCATAATATAAATCACCTTACCTTTTCACACAGTATATGGTCGTCTGAATTTTCTTTTGAGAAAGTATAATCATTTGAATTGCTAGTCAGCAAAATCCAGCTGTATGGCGAATGCAGAATAACTAAAGGAATAATTATGAGTAATACGAACTATTCTCAGTTCTTGTCACCCTTATTGCTGTAGGCAGCTCTGAAAGAATCTATTTCCCTGTAGTAATAAATGTTAGGCATCATCAAGAAACAAGCAATTATCTGTATTGCAGAAATGGATAGAACATAAAAACAAGTCAGTTATCTGCACCTTGAAAGCAAAGGTGATCGCTGCACTATCAATTTGTAATGCAACTCTTCTCAGTTTGACTTCTCTAGACTGGCCAACTTTGAGAAGGCCCTGGACATCGCAAAAGAAACTCTCTTTTTAGATTAACTTTTGGATCAAGAAGACATTGAAAAAGAAACTTGATGCTTCCCAAAATCATAATAAGATAAGGTTTAAATTTAATATAACTTTGAATGTGCATTTGAACCTGATCACTAAGCACTCCACACATGCTTGTGAATTCCAACATTCCAAGTGCAGGGACTTGGGTAGATTTGCAGATCTCTACATAAGATTTATTCAACTGCATCCAGCAGAAAAAGTAAAAAAGAATATCACAGATCAGAACCATGAGGAAGAATACCAGAAACCAATCATTTCTGTCTACAGTGCAGAATGTTTGCTTCTAGCTAAAGAAATCTCCTTGCCATACTAACACATTGAATAATACAAGTGAAGAAACCTTTTGTCTGAGAAGCGGACATTATCATGTCTATTTTTATAAAAACCTGGTTTGTCTACAGAGCACAGCAAAAAAGTAAAGAAAGCTCTAGGAGAAAATTCACAAATTTGATAGAGGACCTTCAAAGTTGGTGACCAATTGCTATCATGGCAAGATAAGGTGTTGCAATAAAACCAAGGTTCAAAGTATCGGTATCGGAATCGGTATCGGACCATTCCTATGAGTATCGGGATCGGCGGTATCGGTAGTATCGGCGGTTTCGGATCAGAGTATCGAATTTTTTTGTATCGGAAAGCAAACAACTATTAGTAAATTATTAACATTTTAGAGAATATATTTTATACATTTATGCATAATTTAAAGTATTTTCAGTATTGTTTCTTAGTATTTTTGATATTGAATGAAATAGTAGTCATCCTTGTCGATTGATTTATATGCGATAGATAAGTTTTCCTCTTTTATATGTTTTTACAACCTTACTATGCTTTTACATCATTTCTAATTGGTCTTTTTAATTCAATTTTTTTTGCCGAATTGACCGCAAAAGAGACCTCTAATATCGGTATCGGTCAGTATCGGGTATCGGTCGGTATCGGATCGGGACATGCCAAACTGTATCGGTATCGGCCGTATCGGATCGGTATCGGCCGATACTTTAAACTATGAATAAAACTAGAAGGTCAACTGGTAGGTAGGAACTAGGAGATGCCTATATCCTAAAAGAATACAGCTGAAGAGGGAAGTCCAAATATTTGCTATTGAATTACATTGATATCCAAGGCATCACATAAAGTAAAATCAAAGCTATAAGTTTTAAGTTTTACCCAAGTAAAGCTGGATACTACCAAAAATACTGTGAAGTCAGATATTGTTCTGTTTCAGTTCCTTTTTTTTTAGATGCCTAGCATAACGCTAAGGACTTTGTGCACGCTGTATTGCATGTCTTTTCTGTCCACTGCCCCCCTAACTCCCACCATTTATAAATGGAAGGAATAATACGCCTCCGTGGCTCGATCCACTGATCTTTCGCCACCCACTTATTCCTCTCCCCGGTAACCACAAGGATCACTCGAGTTCGGCCTTGCAAGTGTTAATTTTATTGGTGAGGAAATTGTTCTTCTAGTATTACAATGGGAATTCCGCCGCCATTCTTGTACATGAATTCTGCAGGCTTTGCAAGAGAATTAATATGAGAAAGAAGTGTTTGGGAATATTAACCTAAGAAAAGAGTTAGTTCTTAGGTGGATTCTTGGAGAGGAAAGAAGACGTAGATGCTCTCTCCAGAGCGGAGTTTGAATTAATGACAACTCCTCGGTGTCAGACTTTTGATATGTGACGGGAGGAGAATATTACATGGAAACAGCAATCAAGGATGACCTGGCTGAGGGACAGGAATCTGAATACAACGTACTTTCATAAAGCAGCTAATACCGAACATAGTGGCAACTTGATACTGCAGGTGGAGGGACATTATAAGAAGCTCTTTCGAGAAACAACTGGTAGATGGATACTAGAGGAATTTTAGGATGCAGCTTCTGTCAAAGCCCAACAGGAATGCTTCAATTGGAGGACTGTGTTTGAAGACAAGAAGGTTAAGAGGACAGTCTTTGTCCTAGTGCTGAGAAAAACCGTCCCTGACTGTTTCCATATGTTCTTATCAAAAATATCCAAAAAAAACTGAAAGAGGGCATCCTTTTTTTGGACAATAAGAGGATGCCCTTATTATATTTCGAGACTTCTATGACAGTAAGTGCAGCATCATCGGTAGAATCAAATATGCACAACTTTGGTCTCATGTCAAGGACATAATCTAAGATCAATTCAAGCCTATAAATTTATGGTCGAAGAATATAGACAATAGAAGTTTGGTTTTAGTACTTGGCTTGTTTTTTTTATTGATGTGGAGCTACACATATATAGGAGAGCTAACCCCTCTCTCTACTACTCTACTCCATGTGGGACTAAAACCCTTTAATACTCTCAACACTCCCCCTCAAGATGGGCGATAGATATCAATCATCCCGATCTTGTTACATAGTTTAGAAAGACTCGATAAATTAAGACCCTTAGTCAAACAATCTGCAACTTGTTCTTCTGAGCGAACATGATCGAGCTTTAATATCCCTTTTTCTAGTTTTTCTTTGATGAAGAACCAATCGATCTCAATGTGCTTAGTTCTGTCATGCTGGACTGGATTGTTAGCTATACTTATTGCAACTTGACTGTCACTCAGAAGACGCAACGATATTCCCTGATCCAGCTTCAACTCTATCAGCAGTGCTCTTACCCACAGCAACTCTGACACTCCCATAGTCATAGCTCTATATTCTGCTTCAGTAGTCGATCGTGCTACCACAGACTGTTTCTTGCTTCTCTATTAGATTAGGTTACCCCCCACAAAGACACAGTACTCTGAGGTAGACCTTCTGTCGTCCATGCAACTTGCCCAATCTACATCGCAGTATCCCTCAACACCCAGGTGTCCATTTTTCTTGAACCAAAATCCTCTTCCAGGAGTCCCCTTCAGATATATCAGGATACGAAAAACTGCATCCATGTGACCCTTCCTTGGATCATGCATGTAGCGACTCACTACACTCACAACAAATGAGATATCAGGGCGAGTGTGGCCTAGATAAATCAATCTGGCCACAAGTCTCTGATATCTCTCACGATCAACATGCTCTCCTGCCTCTGGGAGCAACTTATCTTTCTGATCGATTGGGGTGACTGCCGATCGACATCCCATCATACTAGTTTCTGTGAGCAGGTCTAGTACATACTTCCTCTGAGAGAGGACGATCCCATCTCTTCCTCGAACCACCTCAATTCCAAGAAAATACCTCATCATTCCAAGTTCTTCACTTCAAACTCCTTGACGAGTTTTGACTTCAGCTGAGTGATCTCATCCTCATTATCACCTGTGATCACTATATCATCCACGTACACTGCAAGTATGGTGATGTGCCTATTGCATGCTGGAAGAAGACCGTGTGATCTGCATTAGTCTGGCGGTACCCTATACCTGTGACAGTCTTCCTGAATCTATCAAACCAGGCTCGAAGAGATTGCTTGAGTCCATACAGTGATTTCTTCAGCTTGCACACATTTTCTGTCGACTGCTTCGTGCAAAATCCCGTGGGAGTCTCCATGTATACTTCCTCTTGTAGATCTCCATTAGGAAAAGCGTTCTTCACATCCAATTGATACATCTACCACCCATGGTTTGCTGCAAGGGAGACCAGGCTTCTCACAGTGCTCATCTTTGCCATCGGAGCAAATGTCTCATCATAGTCGATGTCATAGGATTGAGTAAATCTCTTTGCAACCAACCTTACCTTGTACCGCTCCACCTTACCTTCTGGCATCTTCTTTACTGTGAAGACCCATTTGCATCCAACTGCTATCTTTCCTTTAGGCAACGGAACAAGCTCACATATCCTATTTCTTTCGAGTGCCCCAAGTTCCTCCAACATTGCAGCTCTCTACCTTGGATCTTCCTTCGCTTCCTGCCAATACTTAGGCAAAGAAGCGGTGTCTAACGATGCAATGAATGCTCGATTAGTAGGGGATATATTAGAGTAGGATAAAAAATTGGCAATGTCATGTTCATAACCATAACGATTATGGGCTCTTCCCGCATTACTGCAAGATCTCCTTAAGGGAATATGAGGTAGTGGTGGAGAGATCATACCATCCGAATCAGAGGGATCCGCATCCGAATCAGAGGAATCCGGTGCGGAAGGTGCATCTTCAAGAGTTGGGGCAGTGTTAGGCGAGGGACAAGGCACAGTAGGGACAATAGGCACAGTAGTGGACTGCTGCTTTCTCCTTCTGTAGACTTAGAGCTCTGTAGATTGTTCTGTAGTATGTTCCTCCCCCTGCACTGGAGCATCACTTTCTTCCTCATAATTGTCACCACTTTCTTCCTCATGATTGTGTGCCTCCTTATTACTTTTCTCACCTTCGCTATCTCTCCTTTGTTCCCTTGGACCAGCTTCCATCATTGGATATGGAACTGATCCGACAATTACGCTTGGGCACATCTCCTCCTCACTCATAATACCTCATGTGTTAGGTGTGTCACCAAATGCGAAACCTTTACCTGAACCATTGTGGTAGTATGGTTCCATCTCTCTGAATGTAACGTCCATACTCACAAAGAGCCTTCGCTCCACCGGACTCCAACAAGAGTATCCCTTCTGAGTCCTTGAGTAGCCAACAAAGATGCAGTTTACTGTCCGAGGGTCTATTTCGCTCTGCCACGACATTCTGTGCTAGTGTATAGGCACACAAAGTCTGATACTGTATCACATGGGCTGATAAGTACTCTTCAATAGCATTGTTGGTGTATTCTATCACATTGTCAGATCTTAAAATCTTCACTTTAGTACTGTACTGTGTTGTAACCCTGCGATGAAAGTCTTGAAAGCATGCAAAGACATCACTCTTACTCTTCATTAGGTATACCCAGGTGACACAAGTGTAGCAGTCAATAAAGGTGACAAACCATTTAAAACCATTAACAACAGTTGTAGGAGAAGGTCCCCATACATCATAGTGTATCATAGTAAAAGCAGCTGAACTCCTATTTCCAGAACTCACATAAGAACTTCTGGTATGTTTTCCAAGCTCACAAGCATCACAAACCAACTTTTGTTTATTAGCCTTTTGATACATAGATGGATATATCCGACTCAGTAGACTGAATAAAGAGTGTCCCATGCGCTGATGTTGAAGTATCAATTCTACTTCCACGGTTCTTCACAGCTCCTCCGGTTGTGCTTCTTCCACCAGTAACACTAGTGCTGCGTCCAGCCCACCCATGTCCAAGTATCATAGCCCCTTATGCCAAGTGTCAGTCTCCAACCGTCTTTCTGTTCCCTTCTCCTGAAAAATTATCTTAGGAATGTCAAAGGAAACAATACAATTAAGTTGAAGAATAATGGCACTAATGGACAATAAATTAACAGAAAAAAAATTGAGCATGCAAGACATCGGTAAGGGTTAAGGAAGGGGTGCATTCAACTGTGCCTTTACCCATAATGGGTCTAGTCGTACCATCAGCAGTCTGAATACTTCCAGGCATCGTCAAGTGAGTGTAATCTTGGAACTCATCATGGATACCCGTGACATGGCAGGATGCCCCAGAGTCAATTATCCAACCTGATCTGTGAATAGATGTCAGGACATGAGCAGGTATACTTGTACTTGTATGGGCATAGTGGGTGATGTTACCCCCGAAGGTGGTTGGAGTTGATGCCCCAGAGGTGTTGGCTTGACTGTCGCTGATTCCAAACTTCATGCTTCTCCACATCTCTAGCATTTTTCTCACTATGGGTCATATCAAATGACTGACTCTTACTTCCCTCTTCTACCAGGTTTGTCTTGTGTCCTCCAAAATGATTACTTCTGCCACCAACATAGCCTCCTCTGCCACCCTTACGTCCTCCACGGCTGCGTTCGCGGCCACTGGACTGGCCTATCAGGGATTTCATACAGAATCTGATAAAGTGTCCAGGATCTCCACAGTTGTACACCCTTCCCCTCCGGAAGGGTTTGGATTAAAAACTGCTATAGCTGATTTTTTCTCCGGAGAGCTAGTGGTGTTAGGCATCAGCTTCAGTCGTGCCTCTTCTTGTACCAAAGCAGCTATGGCCTCCTCCAGTAATGGCAGCCTGGGTTGTGCAAGTAGGACATTCCTCCTCTGCTCGAATGCTGGGTTGAGACCCTTCAGGAACTTCATCATTCTCTGTCGCGAAACATATTCCATGAAATTCTTATAGTGTTTCGCAAATGCCGGTTCCACTTGCTTATCCTCCACGCCAATGGGATCATAGTGATCGAGATCTGACCAATACTTCTTTAGCAAAGCCGCATATTCAGAGATGGTGTGATCTCCTTAGACCACATTATCAAGTTCATCTTGTAGTTGAAAGACCCTCATAGGGTTGTCCGACCCTGAGTACATGTCTCCCAGAGTCATCCAAATGTCACTAGCACCCTTCATTGCTTCTACGTTTCTCGACACTTGGTCGGTCAATGAGGCTGTCAACCATCAAGCTACAACATTGTTGACGATTTCCCACACAGCAAACTCTCGTGAGGAGTGATCTTCAGGTGCCTTGGTTTGGTCATTCACATAGCCCACCAAGCCTCTCGCCTTCAGAGTCCGCATCGCCTGGTGCGACAACTTCAAGTAGTTGGAAGTATCCTTCAACTTTATCTCCAATTTCTCTAACTTTTTCATTTTGTATGGTGAAGGATCCACATCTGCGTGTGCAACATGTGAGCTAGTCTCGGTCAGCCGCTTGGAGAAGAGATCGTCCACCAACGCCTTCATCTCTCGGGCCGTCAGCTTGCCGTAGATCGTCTCCATCGTCTTCTCCTTGTCCTCTTCCATCAGAAAGGCGATGGCAGATCTAGATCGTCTCTACCTGTGATCGTCATCTCCTTCACGTCTACTGTTCCTTCTTCAGCGGCAGCGGTGTCCCTGAGAGCCACTGCTCATGTCCCGTGCACGGCTTCTACCTGAGGTCGCATGGCCTGACGAGGAGGGGAGAAAATCCCGACAGTTGTAGTCGAGATCAGGAGTTCACACAAAAAGTTCCCTCACTGATATACCTCGATCAACTAGCAACTATATAATTAATATTCCGATTACAACTTACTGCTACAAAACAATAATCAGAAAACTAAATTTTTCGGTCTTCCTTGCAATTACAGTTGCATATGGACAGAACCGAGTTACAACTTGCAGGAGAGAAGACGAAGAAGAAGATCATCGGGGTCGGGGCCGCTGAGATCGAGATCGCCAGGGTCACAACGGCAACAGCAGCAGCCACGACAACAGCAGCAACAGAAGCAGCAGCAGTGACAGCGGGGCAGGCCGACGACGGTGGGGCAGGCCCGCGGCGCTGCAGCGAGCAGCCAGGCGGTCGCCGGCCAAGGGGCGGCGCGTGGAAGGGGGCGGCTGTGAGAGAGTTAGGGTTAGGGTTTGGAGAAGGGGGTTTGGCTTTGATACCAAATAGAAGTTTGGTTTTAATACTTGGCTTTTTTTTATTGATGTGGAGCTACACATATATAGAAAAGGCTAATCCCTCTCTCTACTACTCTACTACATGTGAGACTAAAATCCTTTAATACTCTCAACATCTCTCTACTACTCTACTCCATGTGGGACTAAAACCCTTTAATACTCTCAACATAGACCTATAGCTGATTGTTTGTGAGATGGTGTAGCCGAGAACCTTGAGGACCGACCTTGTGTTAGTTACCGAGTCATTACCTATGCAGTATGATAAACAAAGTGCTATTTTTGTTGCTAACAACTGTCTTTTTCCACAAGAGAACCAAACATATTGAGGTGGATTCACTTCGTTAAGATGTAGTTAAGAGCAGGAAGAATTGTGCTGCATTCACTTGTTCCTAAGATCAAAACACCGATCTATTCACAAAGCTGCTAGCTTCAGTCACATTCTTTCTGTTATGTACTAAGCTGCAGCTTCAGTCACATCTTTGTGTTATGTACTAAGCTAGACATGCATGATATATATGCTCCAGCTTGAGGGGATGTTATAAGAATTAACGTTTATGCATACTTGGTAACTCTTTGTACTCCTTTCCCATTGGCCAGAAACCAAAGAGGAGGCTCACCCTCTCCTATAAATATGTACTCCATATTAATGAAACTATCACTATGAGTTCAGTCTCTTTGCATGTACTTGTTGCATCCAAGTGCTTTGATGCCAGTTCCAATGTAATTGATGCAACATCTGAAACTGAACTGGCATAACTTTGAATGACCTGCATATACATAGATTTTCCTTTGGGGGTGGTTCTTAGCTCTCGTGTTGTCAATATGCATGGAAAGTCTTAGTAGCTGCCTGAGAGCATGAACAAAATAAAAGTTACAAATTCAACGAAATATTTTAGGCTATTGAATTGGACGAATAAAAAGATTGACGAGCTTAAGTATTGTTGCAACAAACTTCAAAATGTAGCATTTTTGCCATAAGCTTGAAAATATAAAGAAAACATTATAGGAAGTGGGAATATATTGCATTGGAGGAAGACATTACAAAATTCTAGTAATGTAGTAATACATTTGAAAACTATATAATGAAATGGGGACAAACTTACCTCTCCAATGGTTGTAGCATTCTTCTTGCTCTGGCGAAAGAGCTTCACTACGCAGCACAATAATATCTGCAGATACCATGAAGATTTTGAAAAAAATGGCTGTGCATCTACCCAAGTGGTTATATCGAAAAGATTAAATCCTTCAATTAGAAACCAGAACATTTTCCAACTAGAAGTCTGCATACTGGAATAGGCTGATAAAATAAACATGCTCTACTAACAGTAGCACACAACACAATGACTAGTTATGAAGATTCCTTTTCAGGTTAAAGAAGTGAAAATATATTATCCCCATATCCCCTCAATGAGAATTAATGAAACATGGTCCAAGTACAAATTGAGGTTCTCCTAGAACACATTTTCTAGAAGAAAATCAAAATACTACTGAAACCAACAGTCAGCCAGCCAACCAGTCACAAGCTTGTCATATAGCTAGAATCTACAACAGTCGTGGGCAGAGTTTAGGACAGGAATCCTCCTCGTGAGCAATCTTTTGTAACTGAGAAGATGACGTCACCACAGAAATCCACCATAACAAATGATAAATTAGTGTTTTGTGTTTTAATTAAGTAATGATTATCTATCTTAGTAGAAAGATTGCATAAAGATTAGGATGTAGCTATTTGCATGCCTAGAGATACGGATGTATTTCAGATTTTAGAAAATGGAGAGATTGATGTAAAATAAATTGAGTTGAGAATAGCCAAGCCAACCTAAGTTTATTTCTCAAAATATATGCTGTTAGTATCTTGCGATACACGATATGTATCTTATGATATGATACAACATACTACCATTACGTAGACCCGACGATATATATAGGCTGAAAGGTAGTACCGGTCTGTTTACTTGAATAATGTAATATATATTCTTAAGAAATTGGATTCTGGAACTAGAATGGCATGTAAAATGAAAGAAATAAAACATTTATGGGAAAATTACATTAAATCATATTCCTCGACGGATTTAAAAGTATAAACCTAAACTCCTAAAGTTACCGTATCATACAATACACGATACAAGAGACGATACACAAGCAAACCAATACACACACGAGCAAACCGATAACACGATTCGTATTGCAAGTTGACAGCCTAGCTCAAAATATTTTCCTCAATATTGCTTTTGTGATTGATGGTATTTTGCAACAGCTTAATCATCTTGGTCAATTGTTACCGTCATCACCTTCATAGCCATCCTCGTTGTCATCACCATTCGAACTTCGACCGAACCGAGATTATGTCGACAGAGTAGGTCTCTGAGCACTTCGATTTAACTATTGAGGGCAAATATAGATAGTTCCCCTGACAAAGACTGACAATTCAATAAACCAGTAAATTATGTATCTGAGATAAAGAAGCCCAAAGCTAGTTAGTGTTGTGAGCAGGACTAGAAACCCAGAGATATTCAATATCTCAAGATATTAAAGAAAGAAAAAAGCATGAACATAATCTGACTGATATTTTGTACCAATGCTTACCTGTTGATGTTGTGGAAGAGACTGTACTGTATCCACTACAGCTGACTTGAATGCCTTTGACAAAGCAATATCCATATGATCAAACCTCACCTGCATAACATTCAAATCCATTTCTTGTAGGTGATGCATCATTATAATTGATTCATGTTTCAGCATAGACTGCATCCAACTTATTAGCATAATTCTTCCATGTATTGTACCAAAACTACAAGGTAAACTTGTATCATGGCCTACAGTATTATGAAAATTTTATTCATAAATATTGGAATTTTACCTTATGACAAGGCAGTTAGGGCTTAGTAAGTACATGCTATCAAGTATACGACAATGTGCAAGCATCTATATAGTTCTTAAAAGAACGGAACTATTTCATGTAGAATAGCTTGTACTGAACTAGGTGTCCAGTGCAGTCAAAAAGTTGAAACCTCTGAACTGAAGAATTTGCTAAAAGGAAGTTTTTGCTAAATTCATATATCGGATACCATAGCATGCTTCTGGGATTACTCTCTACATTATCTTTGGGTTTTGTACTACCATGAAGTGTCAGCTACAACAAAATAACATGCTACCAAGGGGGATGCTCCAGTGGTAGATAAGGTAAGGGAGGGATGAGTGAGCGTAGGTTCGAATCCTAGTCTGGACAAAAAATTAATTAAATAGGAGGGAGTCTTGCTGCTATTAACCCAGACAAGGATGGTTATTAATGACTGGACTTGTCTCAGAAAAAACAAAACACTAATTAATATGCGTTAATTTGATATCTGATAAGGATAAGTCCCTATCCAGAAATAACTGAGCAAGCTCACCTAGCAAAAGCTTGGTTTAAACCTTCACATATAGGCAAAAGTAATACATACATGGAAAAATATACATGGCAATATTTAAGTTTTCTGCTCTAATAGTGAGTCCCCTTAAAACATTTTCTTTATTTACGCCATCACAACTGATTAAAAGTCATTAGATTGGTAAGTAGATCCATAATTATGCAACAATTATATGAATATTCAAGAAAATAACTACAAAAGCTCGCTACTGTGTAGATAGTAATAAATATAAGCTTTACATTGCCTGCATGCCGAATAACTTACAATGTTGGTTTCTTGTTTAGTGTTTGCATCCCTAAGCTCTGCCTCAAGCACCTCAATTGCACTCCTTAAATGAACAAACAACATAAAGCTTGTTAAGATATCTCATAACTATATAGAACATGCATAAGTCAAAGCTGTCAACAATATACATGGAGTAGTTCAAATATGCATTCAGCTGGTTTGACTGTGATGAGGGTTGAGAGGTAAATATTTAATATTCCAACATGTCCCTCCAGGTTGAAGCTCCATTTTGGGCAGAGAGCTTCAATATTTTTTTTAAGTCCGCTTAAAATGTGTGCGTTGAAACCGGTTTACTCTTGATATCATGTTAAAATCCTTATCCGCTACACCAAAACACTAGAGTTGTGATGAGGGTTGAGGGTAAAATATATATATTATTCCAACACAAAAGCTAGCGAACAGGCTTACCAAATCTTTTCTCGATGGTGGAATTACAGAAGGAAACAAAGACAACAGAGTACAATCAAAATTAAAGCACTATGAGAGTTTAATGCCAAAAGGTAAATGCAAACTGTGATGCCACGACCCACCAGCCTACCAGGACAATACAATGCATGGGCCTCGGCTGCATTATCACTTTGGCCCACTTCCCAAAATGGTTAACCTGGTTGTACCTGTAATCTCCGTTTTTCAATATCTAAATTTTGAGCGTAATTATGTCAAAACTATTTTTTATTGCTAATTGTATTTGTTAGTTAACATTCTAATTAGTAATTAGTTAGTTAGTCATGACTTAGAAATTAGTTTCTAGAAGCTTCTAAAAGTTTTCAATTCATAAATAACTAGATATTTTCCTTCTAAAATATCTTGATATTCTCATCCCTAAAGTATCTAAATATTTATCCAATCCCTAAAGTATCTAGATATTTATCCAATCCCTAAAGTATCTAGATATTCCTTTGGAATCATTAAGTCATGGTGAAATATCTAGGGGTAAACTAGTAATAACCAACCCACATCTTCAATTCAAATAGCTAGGAGACTTAAGGAGCAAGCTATCTAACCCAACACCTCACCAACACCCCCTCAAGTGGCTGGCCCTATTTAGAGGGCATTCCCTCCATTTAATTCATTCCCTCCACCCTACTTCTTCTCCACTTCATCTTTCGCAAACTTTTTCACCAATTCCCAAACCCTAAATTCCCTCCACCACCACCATTCTACCATTCTATATTTCACCATTTTTCTTCCAAAGGAGGAGCCAAGCTTGAGGATCATAGGAGAGCTAGTAAGGAGCACTATCAAGGAGGATTAGACTCAATTCTTCTTCCTTCATCATCCGTTTGAGAGGATTGTCATTGGGAGCCCTTCCCAATTGGTAACTATCACTTTCCTTTTAGTTTCTATAGTAGAAACACTAATCTAAACCAATAGTAGACCCACCAATGTCTATGCCTAGTTTTTCAATGGTAGAAATAGGTTGAAAATGCTTAATCACCATTAATTCTAGATGCTTAAATATGTAATTAGAACACTAGTGGATTGGTATCCACCAAGTGCTTGAGTTGTGTCCCCAAAGCAATCTTTGTGTCATGATATGATTTGTGCAAGTGTCTATGTGTCCTAAATAGGAAACCTAATGTGGTGTCACGATACTTTGCGATACGCATGGTTAGATTTTGATGTGCTTATATAATTATATTTATAAGTGTCATATGAGGTGTTTATGTGTTATTTTAGATATACTGTATACTTGCAAATGTTATTATGCTAAATAAATAGATAGATGTATATTCATTATGTTTTAGATTTCATACTATGTCAATTGATATATTTTAGATATATATTCAAGGAGTATGAGTATACTAGAGATATCAAGATAACATGGGTGTAGGATCGAATAAGCAACTCTAGAGGGGGGGTGAATAGAGTGCATGTATATGCAGAAAAAAAAGCATCCAATAAAAATTAACACAGTTAGCTAACAATATAAATATAAAATGACACTAAGTAAATAGAGAGAGAGATCAGCAATCGCAAAAACAACGATTTATACTGGTTTCCCTCTGAGAGGACTAGTCCAGTCCCGAGAACTCTAGCCCAGAGTTTGAAATCCACTATCTAGTGAAACACAAGTTTTGATCCGAAGGCTTGCAACTTCATACAAACACGAGCTTTGATCCGAGGGCTCGAATACTTCTCAAAATGTTTGAACTTCTTGACAAGCTCCTTTTACAACTCTTGAAAACTTCTAATCGAGAACGCACTGGCACTTAAGGTTTAGGAGTTGTAAAAAGCTTGGGATAGGAAAGTGTAAAGGCTCTTGCACTGAAGTAAATAGAGAAGAGAGAGTGAATGAGTGAATAAGAATGTTGAAATCCTTCTCTATTTATAGTACTTTTGCAAACAGTGTTCGGGGCGAATTCGGATGCCAAACGTTCGGATTTTTGAACGTTGGAGCCGAGTCTACAGGAGGAATTGTTTGCAAGGAACCGAGTCAGGGAACCGAGTTAGGGCCGAACTCGCACCGAACTCGCACCGAGTTCGTACCAAGTTCGTTTCTCTAAAATTCAGTCAGAATTAGAATGAGAAATGGGTTGGTTTAGGCTAACTTGGGTTTAGGAACAAGACGATGGGCTATTTTCAAAACACGTTTCAAAATACGAAGTATTTTGGCTAAAAATAATCTGGGTTTAGAAATCATTTTGATTAGCATCTAAATGCCAAGTGCGACTCGATTTGCATATTTTTCTATACTCAATAAATAAAAAAATTACATTGACTCGATACCGCAAGCAAGTCGCATCCCATTCTCTGAAACTGTAGTTGTAGCAGCATTACGTCTCGTATCGTCGATTCTCGTATGTTATGTCAAGTCCAAGTTTAGACGATTATCGAAATAAGGTTTGACCATGACCAATGGACCAACAATATCCCCCATTTTGATAATTGACAAACTCTGACTGATATAGCAGAGAATGAAATTCAAAATCTGAAAGAATGGTACTTCTCCTTTGATTGCTTGAAAGCTTGATTAATATCAGTACTACTTTCTCGTTGTCATTTGATCAAAAAAGTGGGAAAGCTTCCCCGCAATTGTAGCGTAGATGAACACAAAAAGACAAACAAGAGTGAAATAACATAGATATAAGCATTGAAATTTATGTAAGCATAAATCAGCATAATTTTAAGCATTGAGATGAGCAATTAATTAAGATTCATTTCACAACTGCAGAAATCTAAGAAGTAGAATCATACTAAATAATCAAAAAGCAGTTTTAACCATAAACTGAGGTTACAAACTACTACAAAAGTCTGAAAGTGCTACATAATAAACTGAAAGTGCAAAAGATACTAAACTAAAGCAAGCCAAGAAGCTAATATCACTAAAAAGATAGCATAATGTTCTGCATCACTCGTCATCTCAAGTCGTCGGGTCTCCAGTCTCAGCTGAACAGTTTGGATCATAGAAAGCAGCAGCTGGATCTAAGTAAGGCTGAACATATGGGTCAACAACCCGGTATCCGTCTCGTGAAGGATCACGAACCATAGGATAGGGTCCACCAGGGATCTGAGAGAAGTATTGTATGTCCGCCAAGGTGTTGGATATCGCCTGAAAACAAAGAGTGGTCCGAAAGTCGGTCTGTCGGTGATGATCATCATCAAGAGCACGTCACTCAAGTGCTAGTCTGTGACGCTTATCCTGAACTCTGATTGATCTCGCATCAAAGTTCGAAGCTCGTCCAAGGAGGCAGGTGGCTCAGGAGCAGCAACAGGGTCAGGGTGAGGTGTGTCAGCAGCAGGAGGAGGAGGTGGTGCAGCTGGAGGAACAGGTTCAGAACGTCGAGCAGCAAAGAGATAGGCTGGCTCGACAAGATAGGTGCAATCCTCAAGAGAGATTTAAAAATGCTTAAAGATAATGGGTAAGTACATAGTGTACACAAGGTTACGCTTGTGCTAGCGGGAGCGGATCATCATCTGAATCATAGTCTTGAGAAAGCTGAATTTGATACCAAAGTGAATATGATGCATAGCACAAAGCTCTAGGTTTGTAATCTCATCAGTGGAGGTCTCTTTAGGCAAGATGGTTGAAAAGATAATACGATGTAAGTGATAGAACCATTTGTTCAAGTGTTTGGCCTTAAGTTGACCCTGAGGACGGGGGTTGGGTAAACAAATATAGTCCTTAAAAGAGTCTAAAGTCGTGTCGTCGGTGAATTTGAAAGATGTGAAAGGTACTAAGGGTTCTCCTTCGTTTGGAATGTAATAATTTCTCCTAAGTATTCAGCATCAAATTTAATATCTAATCCGACAACACGAGATTTAATTGAATCATCAACTGAGAACATTGCAGTAAAACATGTGAACATTGAGAAAGATTGAAAATCTAGTAGTTACTAAGTCTTCTAATCCTAACGCACGAAAAGTTTCTAAATAATTAGAAAACATACTGAAATTGATGGAACTGCCAGGATAGACGGTACGGTCAACAAAGTTGTTAAACCATTCAATAGATTGATCTAGTGATGCAAAAATTAATCCATTGAATTCGCCGTCGTCTGGCAAGGCTGGACTAAACAGAGATTGAGAAACATCATCCTGAGTGAAAGATGAGGCTTGTCCTACTTTTCTCTTCTTTCTAATCAATTTGGGAGCCATGAAAATAATTGAAAGGAGGAGAAATAGGAGTTATACCTTCAACTTAATGGGGAACAGTGGTAGAGAATGATAAAAGGAACCGAAATCCAAATTTCTAGCTCTTGAAACTGTACGAGGAGGGAGATCCAAGGGGGTTAGGGTTTTAGAAAACTAGAGTTTTTGGAGGGTTTCGTCCGCTGGAAGGTTCTGGAACGGATTGGAAAGAATATGGTGAGTATATAAAAGAGAGTGGGGCCCACAACTTAAAACAGAATCGAGGTCATCCGAACTCGGGCCAAGTTCGGTCCGAACTCTGTCCAAACTCTAGTAGAGTTCTGATGTTTCAGTTTAGTTTAAGTTATAGTTCACTTTCTTTTCGATACAGGTCAACTTTGTAGATCAGTAAATTAGCAATTTATAAATTTCAATACTAAAGATTAACAATATTTAATAAATCTTTTTTCTGTCATGTATTGATCACCTCAGATTAGTTGTATAGGTTTTATGCCTTTTTGACAAAATGACCATTTCGGCTTGTCTCTAAAATAATTGTTACATATGGGATCGAAATTTAAGAATATACATATTAATTATAGATCATTGATATCCAAAATTCTTAATTCACGACGTATAAAGTTGAATCGATCTTCTGCTAAAGGTTTAGTAAATATGGCAGCTGATTGATGCTCTGTGTCAACAAATTCAAGTTAAATATCATCGTGTGCTTGATGATCTCTTAAAAAGTGGTGTCTAATCTCAATATATTTGGTACGTGAGTGACATATAGGGTTCTTAGTGAGATTGATTGTGCTAGTATTATCACAGTATATAGGAATCTTGGTGTAGTGAAGATTGTAGACTTCAAGGGTTTGCTTCATCCACAAAATTTGAGCACAATAACGTCCTGTGTCGGTATTCTCAGCCTCAGTAGTTGACAATGCTACAGAATTTTGTTTTTTGCTAAACCATGAGACTAAAGCTTTTCCTAGGAAATGACACGTGTCGCTGGTGCTCTTTCGATCAACTATGCATCCGGCAAAATCAACATCCGAATAACCAGTAAGGTTAAACGACGTGGTTTTGGGATACCATAAGCCGACAGTTGAAGTGCCTTTAAGGTATTGAAGGATACGCTTAACTGCGCACAAGTGTGATTCCTTAGGATTAGCTTAGAATCTTGCACATAAACAAATGCTAAACATTATATCAGGACGACTAGCAGTTAAATAAAGTAGACTACCAATCATACATCGATACTTACATGTGTCGACTGGTTTGCCATGTTCATCAATGTCAAGCTTGGTAGAAGTTGCCATAGGAGTCCTAATTGATTTTGCATTTTCTATGTCAAACTTCTTGAATAGGTCATTAGTGTACTTAGCTTGGTTGATGAATGTCCCTTGTGAATTATGTTTGATTTGAAGTCCTAGGAAGAAGTTCAGTTCTCTCATCATACTTATCTCGAATTCACTCTGCATATACTTAGCAAATTCTTTGCATAAAATCTCATTAGTTGAACCAAAAATAATATCATCAACGTAAATATATACTAATAGGAGATCATAATCTAATAATTTAATAAACAGTGTCGTATCCACTTTTCCTTTTGAAAAACTATTTTCAAGTAGTAAAGAGCTAAAACGCTCATACCAAGCACGAGGGACTTGTTTGAGTCCATAAAGAGCTTTTTGTAGCTTGAAAACGTGATCTGGGAATTTAAAATCTTCAAAGCCAGGTGATTGTGCAACATAAACTTCTTCTTTAATGAAACCATTTAGAAATGCACTTTTTACATCCATTTGAAATAATTTGAAATCATGAAAACATGCAAAAGCACATAACATGCGAATGGATTCTAATCTCGCAACTGGGACATAGGTCTCGTCGTAGTCAATACCTTCTTCTTGGTTATAGCCTTGAGCTAAGAGTCGAGCATTGTTATGAGTGACTAAACCATTCTCATTAAGTTTATTTCGGAATATCCATCTAGTACCAATGACCGGGTGATCACTAGGTTTGGGAACAAGTTCCCAAACTTAATTTCGTTCAAATTGGTTCAATTCCTCTTGCATAGCAGAAATCCAAAATTCATCATTAAAACTTTAAAAGCTCCTTATACATTTTTAGGTTCTACTTGTGAAAAAAAAAGGTACACTAGCAACTATATCTCTGGTAGAGGAGCTAGTACTTATACCTTTGGTTAAATCACCTATTACCATATTTTTTGGATGATCAGTCATGAATCTCATTTTCTTTGGCAGACTCTCCGAGTAACTGGTACTGGATGCAGTTTATGCTGGTGCTTTGCTAATGATTATTTTTTCATCATCACTTTCATGTACTGCTTGACAATTTAACTCATCAAAAGTAACGTTAATTGATTCTTCAATAACCATAGAACGTTTATTAAAAACTCTATATCACTTACTCTTAGCAGCATATCCTACAAAGATACCATCATCTGCTTTAGCATCAAACTTTCCTAAATTATCTTTGGTATTAAGAATAAAGCATCTACAACCAAAAACTTTGAAATAGTTAACAGATGGAGTCCTACCAAACCATAATTCATAGGAAGTCTTTCTCGATTTAGGTCGAATCAGAACCCTATTCAAAACATAACATGTTGTATTTACAGCTTCAGCCAAAAAATATTTTGAAAGGTTAAACTGATTAAGCATTACTCTAGCCATCTCGCTTAGAGTCCTATTCTTACGTTCCACAACACCATTTTGTTGCGGAGTTCTAGAGCAAAAAAATTCATAAGAAAAACCATTTGATCACAATACTTTTAAAAATCAACATTTTCGAATTCGCTACAATGATCACTTCAAATTCAAGTAATCATGAAGCATTTTCGTTTTGTACCGTTTTGCAAAATTTTACAAAATCAGAAAATACATCATTTTTATTTGCAAGAAAGAAAATCAATGTAAATCTTGAGAAATCATCAACAATTACAAAGGCATATAATTTACCGCCAAGAATTGTGATTCTACTAGGTCCAAATAAATCCATATGAATAAGTTGCAAAGGTCGAGAAGTACTTACAGAGTTAGTCGATCTAAAGGAGAATTTCGTAGCTTTGTTCTTTTCACATTCTCTACATACCATATCCTTCTTGAAAACGATTTCAGGTAAGCCTCTCACCATCTTTTTAGTAAAAAATCTTACAATTGTGTCAATATTGGCGTGTCCTAGACGCATGTGTCATAACCAACTTTCATCTTTGTTGGCATATAAGTATCTTCTGAAAGATAAAATACATAAATATTGTCTTCCCTTATTCCTAATATTATTTTACCAGTTGATCCATCAATTATAGAGCATTTGTCTTTTGCGAAATTAATGCCATAACCGTGATCAGCTAAGTGACTGATACAAAGAAGGTTATGTTTCAATTCAGTGACAAGACAAACATATTTAATTACTGGACAGGGAGACATACCAACTTCAGTGTTACCTATAATGTACCCTTTCAAGTTGTTGCCGAAGGAAACGTATCCTTCTTTCTTCATCGACAGTGTTGCGAACAGAGATGCGTCACCGTTCATGTGCCGTTAGCAACCGTTGTCGAGGATCCATTTGCTTTTAGAATGTGAAGGGTGGTCCACCTACAAAACAATTTGCAGATGTAACATTTGATACCCATTTCATGAAGGGTCCTGGTGTGTTAATCTTTGGTACCCACTTATATACATTCATACTTACTAATTTTCTAAGTTTACAAAATGAAGAGATGTGTCCATTAGTACCACAATAACGACATTTAGCCAAGGTTCAAAGTATCGGTATCGGAATCGGTATCGGACAATTCCTATTGAGTATCGGGATCGGCGGTATCGGTAGTATCGGCAGTTTCGGATCAGAGTATCGGATTTTTTGGTATCGGAAAGCAAACAACTATTAGTAAATTATTAACATTTTAGAGAATATATTTTATACATTTATGCATAATTTAAAGTATTTTCAGTATTGTTTCTTAGTATTTTTGATATTGAATGAAATAAGTCATCCTTGTCGATTGATTTATATGCGATAGATAAGTTTTCCTCTTTTATATATTTTTACAACCTTACTATGCTTTTACATCCTTTCTAATTGGTCTTTTTAATTCAAAATTTTTTGCCGAATTGACTGGAAAAGAGACCTCTAATGTCCTTATCGGTCAGTATCGGGTATCGGTCGGTATCGGATCGGGACATGCCAAATTGTATCGGTATCGGCCGTATCGGATCGGTATCGGCCGTATCGGATCGATATCGGCCGATACTTTAAACTATGCATTTAGCATTGATATAATGATTGGATCTATTGTTGGTATAATGAGAATGTTGTGTGGTCTTATGAGAAGTGTGTGGATACTTATAATAGAATACATAATTAGAAGGTTTGACCTTCTTGGGCTGTGCCTTATGAGTGTCATTGAGTTTTGAGTGACTCGTGTTAGATTGGGAAGCAGTCTGTACAGACTGTTTTTCTAATCTAATTTCCAACTTTTTGGTTGTGTCATACAATTCAGTGTGTATTTAGTAGTCAAGGCATCTAGTCTAATAGGTGCACAACTATTTTTCTTCTTCTCTATCATAAACCCTTCCATGAGCTTGGCATAGTCTTTATCTTTCTATTCAATACTCAGTAACACTTCATGCAAGTTTAATCTAATAGTAGACAATTTATTTGTGTCGCTAGATGATTGTGTTTCTCTAATATCATCTAACAGCGTAGATAATCTATTAATCTCCTGCTTGTGTGTTTTGAGTTCCTTCTTGGTGTCCTTGTATTTATCTAAAAATGTCTTGTGATCACTAAGAAGATCACTAAAAGCATCACCCAATTCATCAAAATTAAATTGTCATACAGGGGGTTGTCAGATACCTTATCGAATGCCATTAGACAAACATTGGCAGCGTCTTGTGATTGATCATCGTCTGAGTCGCTGGCTTCACTTTCGTGCCAAATGATTATGTTAGCATACTTTCGGGAGGATGGTCGTTTTTGTGGATTTTTCATATGTGTTCCCCTTCTTTGCTGATGGACGGTCTTTCTTGATGTGTCCTTTATTCTTGCATCCGTAGCAGATTTGCTCTTCGTCATCATTGTTGTAGTCTTTGCTTCTTTTGTTGAACTTCAAGAAGTTTTTGAATTTTCTGACCATGAGAGCTTGTTCTTCAGTGTCAGAGTCGTCATCTTCGGAGTCTTCATCGACGATTCTCTTGTGATGCGCTTTAAGTGCAATCGTCTTCTCCTTGGGTGCTGACTCTTCGAGATCTTGGAGGTCCAACTCATGTGTCATCAGTTTGCCCATGAGTGTCTCCAATGACATTGTAGTGAGATCGTTCCCTTCGATGATCGTTGTAGTCTTGGGGTTCCAGTTCTTGGTGAGTTAGTCACCTAAGAACTTTGCGAATCTTCTTGTGGTTGTATTCTTTGCCAAAGGATGACAACGGATTGACAATGTCAAGAAAACGAGTGAACATTTGTGTAATGGTCTCGTTGGACTTCATCTTGAAGGCTTCATACTCTTGTGTAAGCCGACTGATCTTTTATTCCTTGACTTGAGACGTCCCTTCATGTGTAACTTCAAGTAGCTTCCATACTTCATATAATGTCGTGCAAGTTGATACCCTGTTGAATTATATCTTGTCTACAGCACAAAATAGAGCATTAATAACACGGACATCTAAACTAGCTTGCTTCTTCTCGTGATCAGTATGCTTGTCATGTGACTTATATATAAGTGCACCATCTACAACAATTCTTGGTGGCTTTTTGTAGCCATCAGTAACAATTGTCCATAGATCAAAATCAAGTGATTTTAAGTAAAAGCTCATTCGTGTCTTCCAATAAGTGTAGTTGGTTCCATCAAATATTGCGAGTCTATTTGTGGATTGGCCCTCTTCTGTGAAGATAGATTTCACGTTAGCCATGTATATTCTACATTGTATAGTCTAAGCACAATTAATATAACCTGCTTTGATACCAATTGTAGGATCGAATAAGCAATTCTAGAGGGGGGTGAATAAAGTGTGTGTATATACAGCGAAATAAAAATCATCCAATAAAAATTAACACAGTTAGCTAACAATATAAATATAAAATGACAGTAAGTAAATAGAAAGAGAGACATCAGCAGTCGCAAACACAACGATTAATACTAGTTTCCTTCTGAGAGGACTAGTCCAGTCCCGAGAACCCTAGCCCGGAGTTTGAAATCCACTATCCAGTGAAACACAAGTTTTGATCCGAAGGCTTGCAACTTCGTATAGACACGAGCTTTGATCCGAAGGGCTCGAATACTTCTCAAAGTATTTGAACTTCTTGACAAGCTCCTTTTACAACTCTTGAAAACTTCTAACCGAGAACGTACCGGCACTTAAGGTTTAGGAGTTGTAAAAAACTTGGGATAGAAAAGTGTAAAGGCTCTTGCACTGAAGTAAATAGAGAAGAGAAGAGAAGAGAGAGTGAATGAATGAATAAGAATGTTAAAATCCTTCTCTATTTATAGTACTTTTGCAAACCGAGTTCGGGGCGAATTCGGATGCCAAACTTTCGAATTTTTGAACGTTGGAGCCGAGTCTACAGGAGGAACTGGATACAAGGGTATACTGAGTCAGGGAACTGAGTTCGGGCCGAACTCGCACCGAGTTCGTCCCGAGTTCGTTTCTCTGAAATTCAGTCAGAATCAGAATAGGAAATGGGTTGGTTTAAGCTAACTTGGGTTTAGAAACAAGACGATGGGCTATTTTCAAAACACAGGCTATTTTCAAAACATGAAGTATTTTAGCTAAAAATTATCCGGGTTTAGAAATCATTTTGGTTAACCTCTAAATGTCAAGTGCGACTCGATTTACATATTTTCCTATACTTAATAAATAGAAAAATTATATTGACTCGATACCAAAAGCAAGTCGTATCTCATTCTCTGAAATTGTAGTTGTAGCAGCATACGTCTCGTATCGTCGATTCTCGTATGTTATGTCAAGTCCAAGTTTAGACGATTATCGAAATCAGGTTTGACCATGACCAATGGGCCAACAATGGGTATATGTGTGGGTTTTGAGTTTGGGTATCATAGAGTGATACTTGTGTATCAATGAGATACCAAATTGGTATCATGAGAGTGTAGTGTATGTTGGGTATCAGTATTGGTATTGGATTTTAGTGTTAGGTGTATGTGTTCTAGTGTGAGTGTGAGAGTTTAGGATCCTAGTATCTAGTGTGTGCTAGTGTGTGTGTGTGCTAATTGTGTGTGAGCGATTTTAAGGAGGGGGAGGGGGGGGATTTCCCAGCTACGCATTAGCAGCAGCAGTAGCAGTAAAGCAGCAGCAGCATGCAGTTGCAGTTGCATGCAGTACAGCAGCAGCATGCAGTTGCAGTTGCATGCAGTTGCAGTTGCATGCAGTACAGCAGCAGCAGCAGCATGCAGTTGCAGTACTGCATGAGCAATAGCAATAGGTAGAAGTAGCAATAGCAGTTTCAAGTGCACCAGGGTGCAAGAGCAAGTGTCCAAGTGCCAAGGGTGAGCGTATGTGAGTGTGTACCCTAGATAGGAGTGTGTATCTAGGTTGGGTAATGTTAGTGTATGTGGAGCAATGAGTATCCATGGGTTAGTGTCTAGATGGTATCAAGATACCTAGATACAAGTCTAGTATCTAGTAAATAGGTAAGTTAGTGTGAGAGTATAATTAGTGTGTATCATATTTCCTTGAGCTTGTTGGCATCCTAGGATACGTGTATAGGTAATATCTTTAGGTATATGGGTTACCTTGCTACGTAGTACTATATATGTATATATAAATAACTATATGAGATACCAAGATACAAGTATCTTAGAATCTAGATAAGGTATCCTATAGGTAAGTAATGAAGGTAACTAGTGTAGGATACAAGTGAGTATCCTAGAATATATTAGTTATGATAGTATCATGAGTTGATATTGGTATCAAGATACCAATTGTAAATAACTAGTGTAGATAATTATCCATCAATCAAGTAGGTATTGAACTTATTACCGTATCATCTAGTATAAAGCTAATTTGACCTAGAAACCTAACCACTAGTTAGATAAGTTTATTATTGCTTTCTCTACACCTATTGATACTATAACTCATAATATATATAGGTTATTTGGATTGCGATACGGAGTCTATCCCGTATCATCATCTCACTACGGAAGGCGAGTACATTCTCTGATTGTTTTCAATATCTTGATAGCTTCTACACTTCATGTTCTAGTTATGCTTTACTTGATTCTCACGCTTGATACACGGATTGATATCATATGGATTCATAGCCTGTATTGTGATTCTCATGTTGGTTATGTTGTCAAGTTGGTCATGTTGTTGTTCATGTTCACGTATTTCATGTCTATCTTGCTTAATGATTATTATGTTTCTAGAATCATTGTATCACGCCTAGAATCTATGAGTATTTATCGGGGAAGGAGAAAATACTAAGTAAATGTGTGATCAAACTTGTACTTCATATCAAGGTTCAAGAACTCGGTATCGGTATCGGTATCGGACAGTTTGTATGAGTAGCCGTATCGGCAATATCGGCAGTATCGGCAGTATCGGATCGGAGTATCGGATATGTTGGTATCGGATGTATCGGTAATTTAAATAATTAGTAAAAAATTAGTAAAAAAAATAGAAAAAATAATTTACATATTTATGCATTATTTAAGTGTTTTTCATGTTTTTTTTATTAGAATTGAATAAAACAATAGTCATCCTTGTTGAATGGTTTACCTGCGATATATAAGTTGTCTTCCTTTATATATTTTTAGTTACAATCTTACTATGTCATTATATTCGTACTAATTGAATCTTGTATTGTTCTGTAGGTTTCAATTTTGACGAATTAAGGCGCACAAGAGATTAGAAGCAATGCAAATGACAGAATGAGATAATGAGACAAGTGACAAGACCCATAATTATATTTGTCGAGGAATCGAGATATTTTTTTAAATTTTTGTAAATAAATAAAGATTTAATTGTATTCAGAAATTTAGTATAAGTGAATAGTTATAAATTGTTACAATATGATCTATGACACCAATTATTTTGTTTCATAATATATCGAAATAAAATTAGCAACAAGATTTACATGTTTAAATTTAAAAGTACGACAAAAAATCACTTGGCCAAAAAAATTCATTGGGACTCTGGCCTATCCCTTCATTTAAATTTCATGAATAATAGTCTTTTTACAATAAGTACAAACTATAATAAGGATACAAATACGAAAATGAATACAAATACAAAAAAATACAAATATATCACTAAAATTGTTCATAATTATCATAATCGTCCCGATATGATTCTTGGTTACGAGGGTAGTAGCGACCGATATCTGTATTATAAAAAAAATTGTCATTAGGCCATCAAATGTTGAATGTTGTTCTACCTCTGGAGTGTTGTATGGATAATAACTTGTGCATGAACTATCATATGTATTGTTGTAATTGTCTGAAGGAGTAGGTACATCATGATGACTAGATCCTCCAGCATATGTATCATCAATGCGGTGCTCTCTAGGTTGATAATCACTTGGCCAGTCTTCAGAGTATTCATGAGACTGATCTCCAGGACTTTCATATTCATTAGTATTGTCAGCACCAGCAACGAGTGTAGCTCCATTGCCTCCACTATCAGTAGTGTCGTCTTTATCGCTGTCGACCTGTCGAGATTGTACATCTGGTGTTTTCTTTCTTTTTTCAGGCCTTCGAGCATTTTCGGCAATATCTTGTGGATCGACATCCAAGTTATCATCTAACCACTCATTTTCTCTGCCATCTAAGAGTGGTATTTCCCTTTCTCTAGTCCAAGCTATGAGTGGATCTTCTTCATGAAATATCTCATCCAAATCTATAATATTTTGTTCATCTCGTGATCTTTGCATATTTCGAACCCTCAATCTCATATTATAATGGACAAAAACTAATTTTTCTAGTCTTGTCATTAAAAGTCTATTGCGAGGACGAGTATGGATGAGAGAAAATGTTGTCCAATTCCTTTCACAGTTGGAAGAAGACACTGTTTGACTTAGGATGCGCACAGCTAATCGAGTCAAATTTGGGGCTTCCTCCCTAGCATGTATGGACCACCACTCAGCTACAAAATAATAAAATATAATAGCTTTGTAACTATATAAATTTAATTAATAAATATTTTAAAGTATGAACTATTACTACCAGGAAGACATCTATTTACAGCACTTTGGATTTGATCTGAACTAAATACACCATTTCTCAATCTGAACTTTTCTGCCTGCAAAGTGATATTACAACAGTTATGGGTCTTATGACATTAATGTGAAGTTATGAATAAATCTAATATCAAATAATAATTACCTCTTTGTTTATATTAAGGCGTGTTGTATTGTCATTCACCATTCTATTAACGACGCGGTGGAAACCATTCAGTACCTCGTCATCATTTATAACATCATTAGAATATTGGTATTTAGGATTCAAGAAATAACCTGCAATATTGAATAAATAACTAGTTTTAAAATCCCTACAAATATTATAAAATAACATTTGAAGGATATTCAATTTATAGAGTACTTACCAGCTGCATGTATATCTCGATGTAGTTGAGAATTCTATCTGGTATCAATTATTTTCCACCACTTCCTATATCCTTGACCAACATTCTTTTTTATCATTTCTTTAGCCCTGTCCATAGCTTCGTAAAGATGACCAATCTCCGCTTTATCATCGCTATCCACCATTCTTAAAACTTTTACTAGAGGTCGAAATATTGCAGTGACCCCTGCAATATCCCTCCAGTAAGTTTGACTCTCGATTAAACTGACAACCACATCTGTCTTTTCTCTATCTTTACGATTGAGTTTCATGTAGTTATCTGTCCAACCCCTTGTATTTATCATCCTTTTTAAATTAGCCTGATGTTTAAGGATGGAATCAAAAGCAATAAAATTGGTAGCAAACCTAGTGATGGCTGGTCTAACCAATTCTCCATTCTGAGTCTCAGTCCTCATGATGCTAAGAGCCCAACCATAATTATATATGAAACAAGTCATATCTTGAGACTTCCGTATTAGTGGCTTAATATGTGGATCATTGGCTATATCCTTCAACATGAGATCTATGCAATGTGCTGCACATGGCGTCCAATATAAATTTCTTCTCACCTGCATATAAACATATATATATATATATATATATATATTTAGAATGAAGCTATATTTACAATAATAAATAACATATATACAAACATATATATAATAATAAAAATTCAGTATAAGTGCATTCTCATCTCCATTAACCTCATTCCCGCCTTCTTGTAGTTGGAGCCATTGTCAGTAATTATTTGGACGACCATGTTTTCTCCAATCTGTTCCACAACTTCATTCATCAGTCCAAATATGTATTTACTATCTTTGTACTTGTCAGAGGCATCTACAGATTTAAGAAATATCGTTCCTTGTGGAGAATACACAAGAAAGTTAATGATGCATTTTCTGTTCTGTGTACTCCATCCATCGCACATAATTGTACATCCATACTCATCCCAATACCTATGAAAAGATTTTAGGTACTCCTCCATGTCACTTATTTCCATATCTAAATAAGTATTTGAAATCTCATAAGGAGTTGGACCTTTTACTCCACTCCCGGAAGCTGCTATGGCATCTATCATTGGTTGATAGTGTGGAGTTTTAGCAGCATTGAACGATATATTATTATATATAAAGAATTTTGATATAAATCTTTCTATATAACTTTTCGTATTCTTTATCCCCTTAATTGCACCCTTTATTTTGGGTTGCATTGCCCCTTGTCTTCTTAGGACATAAGGGTCCATACCCCTTACTCCTACCTCTGGAATATTTCTTACCTCATCCCCACGATATTAGTGTATATGTACAATAGAATATACTATAGTATGTATGTATATATATATATATATATTAGTGTATATGTACAATAGAATATACTATAGTATGTATATATATATATATATATATATATATATATATATATATTAGTGTATGTAACAACAGGATTGTATATATATATATATATATATATATATATATATATATATATATATATATATATATATATTAGTGTATATGTACAATAGAATATATTATAGTGTAACAACAGGATTGTATATATATATATATATATATATATATATATATATATATATATATATTAGTGTATATGTACAATAGAATATATTATAGTATACAATATATATATATATATATATATATATATATATATATATATATTAGTTTTATAAATAAAAAAAGTCACAATATATATATATATATATATTATTGTATGTAACAACAGGATTGTATATATATATATATATATATATATATATATATATATATATTAGTGTATATGTACAATAGAATATACTATAGTATACAATATATATATATATATATATATATATATATATATATATATATATATTAGTTTTATAAATAAAATAAAAAAGTCAGAATATATATATATATATATATATATATATATATATATATATATATAAGTTGCCTCCTTAAATACTATATACATGCCGACTTAAACACCCAAGTTCTATTGGCTTTCTGGCTAGTGGGATGACTGTAAAATTGGGTTCGATTGTGTGGTCACGGGTTAGAATCCAGCGCTCAGAATTTTTTTTTTTTCCAAAGATCCACAGCCGTTGGATCTGAGCGGTGGATCGGTGACGTGGCAAAGATGGACGGTGGAGATTGATTTAGGTGTGTTTTTAGGATGCTGACGTGGAGAAGATCTGAGCTGTGGATCGCTGACGTGTCATATTGGACGGTGGAGATTGGTTTAGGTGTGTTTTTAGGATGCTGACGTGGCATGGATCTGAACGGTGGATCGGTGACGTGGCATATTGGATGGTGGAGATTGGTTTGTGTTTTTTGGATGCTGACGTGGCAATTTTTTTTTAAAATAGTAAGCAAAACACAGAGGAGAGAGAAACATTCATTTTCTCCCCCGAATGTTTCTCTCTCCCCGAGATTTTCTCTCTCTGCCTCCACCGCTCCTCTTCGCCTCCACTCGCCGCGTCACGCCGGAGTATGCGGGATCGGAGAGGAGAGCCAAAGACGGAGGTGGAGGAGAACTTCTCGAGCCGCGGTGGAGGCGGAGGAGAACTTCTCGAGCCGCGGTGGAGGCGGCGGAGAAGGCCAAGGACGAGGTCGAGTGGGTGATCTCCACAGCGAAGGAGGATTTGGTTACTTGGAAAAGGTAAAATTTCTGAACTTCTTCTAATCTCTCTGTAAAATAGGGTTTGTTGTGTGTTTATTGTAGACAAATGATGAACTATTTATACAAGTTTTTATTGCACTGTTATTTTTTTTCGATTATTGGATTTGACGTCTGCAAAGCATAATTTGCTTTATTTTTTTGTCGTCGTTTTGAGGATTTGATGTTGCTTTTGTTTTTGGTCGGAGAGGAGAGTGTCATGTTCGTATCGGTTCGTATCGGTCCGTATCGGCTCGTATCGGACCGTTACAGCCCGATACGATACATTTTCCACCAATATCGGCCGATACCGATAATTTTCTGGAGTATCGGATCGGCAGTGCTGAGATCCGATCCGATATGGCCGATACTTTGAACCTTGCTTCATATTACTATATAGAACAATAGCAAATCATGCAATTCACGTATGATTATGCCGGACCAATCAAGAATAATAGCCATTGCCAGGATGAGCTGGATACCTTAGTCGATCACATATTGAAAGTAGTATTTTAAATCACTTAGAGTGTTTACAGTCATTCCTTTTGTCATTCCGATACTTTGTTATCACGTATTATGGTTTATCATGATTACTTGCTTTATCACATGTTGTCATGCCCTAATTCTGATTTATCGTCCATCATGTATTACATGCATATTATTGTTTTATAGTCTCTACCATGTATTGGAACTGCTTCCATTGATGTACTTGCTTCAATCCTGACTGGATGTTGATATATTAGGAGATATTGTGCTCACATTCTTGGACTTTAGGATGATGCTAGTTGAGACCGATCTTGATGTACCATTGACCGTGAGTTGACCTTTGGAGAAATCTAGGCAAATATTCTCTATTTCGTATTATGTTTTAGTTGACCAACCGGATTTTTCTCCGGATCATTATTCGACTTGTATAAACAGTTATGGATTAAACTGGTAACTTTGGATGAATTAGTGACATTATTTTAGAGTTATCTTTCCTTATTCATTTCTTTCTTTAGCATGATGTGATTTGAGTACTTATTGATATTGTTGGATTTGTATTAAGAGATGATTCGTATTGAGGTCTAAACAGCGTTCTACCGCCGATACTGCGGCGTGGACTGAACGTACCCACGTATTCGTGTCCGATCATCCAGACGCGGGTCGTGATAGTACCCATGAGAACCAAACACTCAAATATGAACCAAACAATCTCTCATCTCATAACCTATGTGGGACAAAATATTGGGATTTCAGACTTTCAGTCTCCCCTACTCAAAGACATGGTGTCCTCGCTGCAGCCCATGCAAATGGCCATGCCTCATCCCAATGGAACATGAATCTACTAGGTAGCTTTGATGCCATTTGTCATGCTTGACGAGGTCCCGCCAGGACATGACCCATGCATGGGCTTGATGTGCATCATCACTTAGCCCACTCACCAAAATGGTTAATTTGAACACATGAGATCCACGCAATCAAATATAAACCAATCAAACTCTCATCCTAACTCCTATGGAACTAAACTTGGGATGCACACAAAATTTGTAAGGTTATATGATCTTGAAGCCTTAAAAGAATATATGGAAAGTTGGAAACTTCCCCAGAAATTTGAAGAAATCCCAATAAGTGCTTTGTTCAGTAAATTTTGAAAGCGAGATAGGAACTACTTGCGACAGCTGATTCTTTTTCTTTATCTTTTCCCTTTAGAGATAAGCAACAACTGATTCTAGGACCACTTGGAAGAGAGTGAACAAACTGTACACTAACTATTTCAAGATATTGATGACTAAACTAACCATACCAAAAACCTTAAATGGATGAGGAATTAATTCCATCATTACATAGACAATAGAAAGTCTAGATGAAGGGGTAAGATGATACAACTCGCTGTAAGGATATTCATCACTATGACACATTACGCCAAAGAGTGAAGAAATGACAATCCCGAGGGAAGAGGAATTAATTAGAGAAAAAAAATAAGCATCATTTACAATAAGACTTCAGATCTGGAGGTCCAAATCAGATATAATTCTCTCACTGACAAATTAGATCGGCTTCGAAGTGAAGTGCTCAAAAGTAGCTGACAAACTTTGCATTTAAAAAGAGAGAGCTTCATGCACTACTTCTCTGGGACAAATCGAAGGGTCCAAGGAAATGATCTCATTTTATTAAAGGCAAAATAGTGTTGAATAAAGTTCTGAAAGATACAGGAGTCATCAGTGCATTTTGAGTCTGACACAAAATTAGTTAAATGCAGCTAATATTCCAATGAAATCAATTAATAAACTAAACAGAACAAATTTATCTACCAAGCTTAAAGCTTGGTAGCAGATTTCATTCATCTACAAGGCACAAATATACATAATGCAGATAATATACATTGACACCAATTTAAACATACCTGCATACACCAAGCGCTCTTCTCATGTCACCTGACGCAGCTGCGACTTTCTGTTATAGTCATAAAAACTGTCAGTTTAAAGTACAAAGTATTCTTTATTGTTGTGCAAGGTTAAAAGTGGACATGATTAAACACCAGGTGCTCGTTTATTGTAACCTGGTGCAGATGTGACTTCCGTGATAGTAACATGAAGTGATCAGCTTAGCTTTACATTGTTCAAGTCTAAGTGACATAATATTTACTAGAAACCTACAAGTATCTAGAAAGAACTTGTATCTGCTAGGAAGGACTTTTCGGTAGGAGTTTTCATGATGAAGAATACTTCAAGATGTTGACATGCATCCAGTCCAGGACTATGATAAATTTCCAGCAGTGACAAGCTTACTCGCTAGGAGAGCTGTCCGTTCTAGTCTTTTGGAGTCTGTATTCTTGTTTCAATCATGTTATCGGAGTGGTCTCTTTTTGTACTTGGGACTTGTCTTGTTTATTATTTTTCATGAAAAGTGATGGGAATGTGTTCCCACTTTTTATCCTCATAAAAATGGTCCTCCAGTATAACAAATTAAAATGCAGGGGAGTGTTAGATGTAGATTTTAACCTTTTCCACTCAACTTCTTTAGGGTAAGAAAAACTAAGATTCTAACTTTGCTTCTTATTTAGACAAGTCTCGTGGATGTAGCGAAGATTAGGCCTGTTATTGCAATTCATAATATCACTTTGCTTCTTGTCAACCTAGTATATACTATAGTCTACTTTTACGTTAAGGAATTTATAAAGTGATTATGAGACTATAGGGTTATTATACCAAGTTAAGGAATAGAGTGAATGAACCTTTTAAGTCTTTATTTATGAAGTACGGTTGGTTAATTAAAGTACCATTTTGCTTTATCACTTACGACAAAAAAAAAAAACCGATGAAGAATTCTAGTTTATAAGTTTTAATTCTTGAATAAAAATATTCTTCCAGAATTTCAAAGAGAATATAGTGGTTAGTGTCTTCTAAATTTTTAGACAGCAAACTGTACAGCTTTACCAGTAACTCTTTAAGTTGCTGGTTGAACTTTGTAACAGTCTATGCTTCTAATTTTTCGGTTAAATTTTTTTTTGCTTTCATTTGGTGTATTGTCCACCAATAATGCTTAAATTACATGTGACTGCAATTATAAGTGGTAAATCTTTTAAAGGAGTTCCTTACTTGACTTCGACTAAGCTACTTAGCAATTACTCTAGCCTTCTTATTTCTTAATATGTTTCTGGGTTTAAACCAACAGTAAAAACTCTATACTTCCTACAACCTTTTGAGCAAAGGAAGAACATTATAAAGATACAAATTTGTGATTTCAAATTCCTTCAACTAATTCATAAGAATCAATAAAAACCATAAATTGTTACAAGAATTTAGATATATTGGAAATGTAAACAATTTTCATATCATTCCTGCTATTAATTCTTCAATTTGGTTTTTCCAACAAAATAAACAGTATATTTTCTCGTTATTGTCAATGTACTAATAGTTATGAACTTATGATCCCTGGAGTGTCACATTCATTAAATAAATCTCCCTCAAGTCACCTCAAAGTGCCAATTAGTTGGCATGTTCTTTTATATTTCAACATATTTTCCACACAGATATTTAAACTACTCCAGGATTCTCTCTTAAAATTAGCAACACGAATGACTTCTTGCCCTTCAGATTGTAGACCCCAACACCTAACTCTTCATGTAAGTTGAAACTTTTAAATAGGCTACCTTGGGGTCAATTGGGAATACCTATGTAAGGAGACGATCCTCCAATTACAATTTTACCAATGTGGGACTAAGTCACTAAAGTAGACTACCCACAATCTCTAATATGCTAAACAATCATTTGCAGTCTCGCCCGATACCGATACAACCGATATAGTTTGGCATATCTTGATCCAATATTGACTACTACCGATACCGACGTTGAGTCTCTTTTCCAATCAATTCGGCAAAAAAAAAAAAAGACCAATAAAAAAGGTTGTAAGAGTATAATAAGGTTGTAAAAACATGTAAATGAAAAAAAACTTATTTATCACAGGTAAACCAATTAGCAAAGGGTGACTATTATTTTATTCGATTTCAAAACTATTAAAAAAAACAAAATACTTAAAATTATACCTAGATGTATAAAATATTTTTTTTACTATTCTTTTTCTATTTTTGAATAATTTATTAATAAATATTTGCTTTCTAATATCCAAAAATCCGATACTCCGATCGAAAACTGTTAATATGTATTTGGGATGCCAGAATATGTCACAGGATATTCCATTATGAGATTATTATCATAATGATTGAGATCATTGTATTAATGACAATCAGTCAGCTATTAGTATCGCCAACAATCCAGTACAGCATGACAGGACCAAACACATCGAGATTGATAGATTCTTCATCAAAGAGAAGTTGGATAGTGGATTACTGGAGCTTGGCCATGTTCCAACCAGGAATCAAGTAGCAGATGGACTAACCAAGGGACTCGCCTCAGTGAGCATGATTAGAGGATGTGACAAGATGGGCTTAGTGAATATCTTTCACCCATCTTGAGGGGGAGTGTTGATATGGTATGTTGGGTGTCATATTTAAGTATAGTATAAGCACATGGGAATATCCTGAGGACATATTTGGGATGCCAGAATATGTCACAGGATATTCCATTATGAGATTATTATCATAATGATTGAGATCATTGTATTAATGACTGTAAGGCTATATAATGCCAATGAGACAATCAATAAAATAATCAACTAATTTCAACAAAAACCACATATCCTAATACTCATAAGAAGTGTATGATATCAATTTTGATATCGATACTGCCACCTCTCTAACCACACCCCCCCCCCTCCACCCCCCATTTTCCCCTTTCAAATTGTAGCTTATGAAACATGTTCATACTGTTACATTATGAGAAACAAGAAACTGGTAAAGAAAAAAAAACAAATAAGTATTTTTAGGTGATAGAGAGAAGGATTTGGGATGGCTGTGACGGTGATAGGATTTAGTATGACTGTGACTCAGACAGAAGGAATGGTTTACAGAGAGGCCATTTGGGAAGGCTGTGATGTTGCGGATGATGATATGGATGCTAGGGTTTGATTATGAGAAGGTAGTAGAGAGAAGAAGAGAGTTTACAAAGGAGAAGGAAAGAGATAAATGGAGAAGAATAAGAAGTGTTAGGAAATGGAGGGTTGGGCAACAAAATTTGTGGACAAAGGCTATCGGATAGGATTTGGGTTAGCATGAGAGATTAGGATTAGGATTTAGGGTTGTATAAAGAGGGAACAGGAAGAAGATAACAGCTAAGGTTAGGATAGGGATCACCCTATATCTGATACCGTTTTAAAAGGTACATTGAATAAGTTGGGTATACCTATTCGTTGAGTGGTTTGGTACACATATATAAAGGAGATGAGCCTACAAATAGAATTCTAACAAATGTGTGACTAAACTAGACTACCCACAAACTCTAACACTCTAATATACACTAACAGAATCTTTCTTGCAATTTATTGAAGTATAAGTTATATTAGTGATCCACTAGGGCAATAACAAAGAAAGTGGTTTGGATAAAACTTCATACTAAAATGGATAATAATTGATAAATTTAAGCAAATTTTATAACATGGAACCTTTAGGTCTATAATGAACTTGAGTATAATTTGGATTTCCTAGTGGCTTAATTGAAAAATAGCATATCAAAGCAACACAATATTAACCAAAAAAATTGAAAATGGGAGATTTGTCTAGTTGCTAATGATAATAATACTACTTTGGTAAAGGAATATTCTTATAGCATAATAATATGACATGAAAATGTAATTGGAACTGGAGTGACATATTTGGTGGGGGTTGTGTCTTCCTTCATCAGTGAGATTGACCGATCAGTTCTTGGCTTTCTGCTAGAGCAAAGGCTTGTTCATGCCACAAGGGACAATTGATTGGGGTGAGTATGAGGGTAATGGAATTGCCAACATTGAGAGAAAGAGAAGGTATGGTGGAACAGCTGTGATGGATGAGTGCTCAAAGCTGCTCTGGTACCAAGAAGAAAATATAGAATTGGAGACTTGAGTGAAAAGAAGAAAACTGTTTATTTCATTGTTATAACATGAGCACTAGGCTATACAAAGAGACTATTTAAATAAAACAATGCATAGCAAATATAAAAAATCAGCACTATTTCTGCAGAAATATCTCCCATCTCGTTGGACTATCTTTTTATTTGAACTAGCTGGCCTTGGGTCTCCTTTATCGCTCAAACTCTCTCCACCAGTAACAGAAATATTGAGAGGATTATGCAACCTTATCACTCCAACATTTTGGGGATTCCTTATCACTCCTATGATCCTGACAATATTTTAGTTGCCAAACTGTGATGCGCTAATAAGAAGTAATAAAGCAAAAGTATACAGATGAACTTACTCTAGCACAAAATTCTAGTGCCGAAGGTTGGAAGACATCGTATTCAAGTACCTAATAGAAAATTTTACTAATTGTTAATATTCGGGTATACAAGAATCGATGCAAAGATAAAACTCAACAGAAACAGTAATCCACATAATCAATACATAAGAACCACATGCTAACCAGTAAAATTTATGTTAGTAATTCAATGCCTAACAGAAACAACAAAGGGTGCAAGGATATACCGCAAGCCTTTGTCTGAGAATATTAAGTATTTGGTCTTTAGAATAAGCACGGAAAGTTATAATGCCAGGCTTGCCTGATGTTAACATAAGAAGTTCCAAAAGAGAAAATCAGTTTAATAGCAACAGCGCAATGCTGAGAACAAGAATTATATTTTGTAAAATGCTGAAGCAGGAAACTTAATTGCATAGGACTTGAGAAATCAACAGGTGGCATATATCGTCACTTTAACTACTGATTGAGAAAATGCAGGAGAAGGGACCACCAGACTCACAATTCAGTGATTCAAGCTTTGGAAGAAATCGATCAGCAAGATCAATTGCATTTGCTATTCCTGCAAACATCAAACTAGGTGTCAGCATCCCCATTTCTCAGGTATCCAAGTTGAATATGAACTACTTTAACTAAACTATGTTAGTTGACCTAAAAATAATGCTAATTCCAATAAGTAATTATGACCATTCAAACAGTTTACCTATTAGTATACATCTGGAAAATGGGTAAGTTGTAAGCATGAATAGATCATGAAGCACAGCATGATCTTTAGTTATTAAGTAATCCATCTCGTCAACAATGAGTAACCTGCCATGAACGATATGGATAAAAAGTCAGCATCAAGGCGGTTAACAAGCAAAAATACAGATTTTTAGAACTTGGATAACTGCTTGTTTGCATGCAGAAAATATAGAGTATGAATAATGTACAATTGCAGTGTATTGTGATGCTTACATCATTCTTTTAGAAGCTGACTGACACTTCTGAGAAAACATGTTCTTGAGATGCTGAAGAGGTGAGAGACTACCATTAATCTTCTTCCGAGGATGAAATCTTTCAAGTATCTGCAATTTGAATTAGGAGGAAATTTATCATGCATTCTTATTATGGTTCCCTAGTAATTTTGTTGAACCAGTAGAGTACCTTGCTGAAAATTTCAGATGTGTTTGTTAGTGATGTACAATTGATGGCAAGCATATCAGGCAATTGATATCCAGCCTAGTATTTAGATCAAACTAATTAGCAACAAACTGGGAAAAGGAAGGAATGTTTGCTTAATAAGAAGGCAAATAGAACTATGAGCAAACAAATCGGTTCTAAAGGGCATTGGTGCTCTTTTTTGCATTATACAGTCTGTATTATAAAAGGACAAAGGCTAAATTTCAACTTGATACCCTCAACTATTCATGTTTGGCAACTTGATATCCTAAACTTTGAAAATAGGTAACTTAATACCTGAAGAAGAAAAATTCCAAATATACCCTTCCCTCTCTCTTCAACAGACCCTCTCCCCCCCCCCCGACCGGCCGGCCCAACCTCCCTACCCCCCAGGCTGCCCCCCCTCCCGCCTCCCCGGCGTGCCCCCCCCCCTCCGTGCACACTGCCTCGCCGCTGCACGCCCGCGCGCTTCTGCCGCCAGTGTGCGCTTCCAGCCAGTGCACGCCGCCGGCCCACGCACTCCCGTGCGCACCTCCAGCCAGTGCGCGCCCCCGCTCGCACGTTGCACGGCCGCCCACCCCCGCGCTCCTGCGCCGCACGCCCGCGCACTCCATGCCGAGCGGAGAGGGAGGGGGAGGAAGGTTATCGCCGGTCGGAGAGGGAGGGGGAGGGGTAGTTTGGGGGGGGTATAAAGTTGAAAATATTTAATAGTTGATGGTATTAAGTTGTTAATAAAAAAAGGTTTAGGGTATTAAGTTGAACAACTTGGATAGTTGAGGGTATCAAGTTGCAATTTAGCCAAAGATAAATGAATTAATTGCACACTGAGATCAGATAAATAAACAATATCACGCTAAAGTCTTTGTATGAATGTGACGTGATGGAAATTGCAGTAACAGTTTATATGCGAAATTAAGTAATTGAAACCAAGTCTAAACCCAATTCTGAGTCTGAACAAATAAATAATTTATCCTCAATTATTTTGTTAGTCATAATCATGGGATGACAGTGTCGTAATCATGGCATAACGGCGACGGACTCCAATTTAGAGTTCACAATCTAATCAAGAATTCTTTTGAGGATTCATATCACCTGATTTTTCTATGATATAAGTTGAAATGAGCATTCCCTTGGTTCAAAAGGACCAACCATGACTCAAAATAAATGTCAAAAAGCTAAGTGTCTATAACTTGCCATAACCCAGAGGTTGGTTCCTTCAATAGCAGCACCATTGTGTTCTCCTTTACTTGTCTTGGCATCCCGATCAAGATAATTGTTCTCTATAAAAGTGATTGGTGACCTCCTTTTAGTGTATGGATCAGCACTTAGCAGGTTGGAAAGGGTCACCCTTGTTAAAGTTCCGGCCATGGCAACAAAACGCTGAATAATTCTATGTTTCATCTCATATCTTTACCTTCCAGAAAGACACTTAGCAGTCCTCTCCTATAGGCAAAACACTATATTGATGTCTTAGCCCACTACTTAGTAAATCAATATCAATTACTCCCAATTATAGTTTAGGGTATACACGATTACAGACTTACAGTCACTTCTTCCCACTCTGATTATATTGATAATTAGCATCTATTGAGCAGCAGCAACACATTGAGTCCGTGCAACACAAATCATTTTGCATCTATGACAGACAATACAACAGGAAAACGAGTGCAGTATATACCTCTTCCGACCAGGCCCCTACGAGCTTCTTCACCCTGTCGATGCACAAGGTCTTTCCTGTCCCGGGGCATCCGCAGACGTACAAGCTCCCCGCCCTCCCCTTCTCGATGCACTCCTTGCAGAAATAGAGAACCTTCTTCTGCTCCTCCTCACGACACACCACGCTGGCCGGCGAGGCCGCCACGTGGACCGCCTCCTTCACGGCCAGCATCTGCGCCGAATCTGCGCACAATTCACGGCGTCAAATATCAACTAAACCTCAACAAAAGAAAAGGATCAAATTTTCTTGCCTCTAGGGTTCCAATTGGGCTTCCGAGAGAACTCGTCGGACAAGTTCTTCCTCGGAGATTTAAGAGAAGTTACGCCCTATCGAAAAAATCGAATATATGGGATCAGAAGAAGAAGAAGAAGAAAGAATAGTTCAGGGTTTCAGAATGGAGCCCACGTTAGTGCGCTTGCGAGGAGATCGCCATTGCGGATGGGACTGAGACCTCGATCGCTTCCTCTCAGGTGTCGAATCCTTCAATCTCGAGTTGGAATCGTCCGTCGATGGGATCGGGATTTGGGGCATTTTTGCGGACAAGGGATTTGTGGAAATGGCGGGAAAGATTGAAACTGGAGAGGGGGGGAGTGTGTGAGGAGTTGAGATCGGGAAAAGAGTCCGGGTGTGTATTGGGCCGGTTGACTCGGCCCGCGTCAACCGGATTTGATCGGGTCCAATTCGGACCGGACTCAACCCGAGTGGAGAGGCGGGTCGGACCGGTCCAGTCCGGTCATAAACAACTCCGGCCGAGTCCGGACCCATGATCGGTCGAATCGGTCTGGGTCCGGGCCGGTTCACGGTCGGACAGGACCGGCCCAATTTTTTAAAGAAAAACTTTGTAGTTTATTTATATATATTTTATATATAATCTATATGAGATAACTTATAAGTTATATGTTAATAAATTCAGGTTAAAATTTATAGGTTTTTTGTTACTAAGTTATTTTTGTATAATTTGAAATTTATAAGTTATTTGTTAGAAAGTTTTTTATATAACTTTAAGTATATAACTTTTAAGTATAAATTTATTTGAAATTTATAAGTTATGTTAAGTATAACTTAAAATTTATAAGTTATATGTTAAGTATAATTTAAAATTTACAAATTTATTTGTTAGAAAATTTATTTAATTTCTTTATATCAATATTTATATAACTTTAAGTATAAATTAAAATCTAAATATTTATAAGTTGAATATTTTTTAAATATTTTGTAATAAACTATAAAAAAAATGTATAATTCTATTTTTTGAATTTAAATATAAATCTATAAGTATATGAAGAAGTGATTTATATAGACATGAAGAAGTTAAAATGTAAACAACTAACAACATTAAGTAAGAAAAAGCTAAAAAAAATTTATTAATGGTAATTAAATTATAAATGTATTATAACATTAAGTAACCAAAAAATAGAAACTTGTAAATGATATTTTATTTGCATAAAGCTTGTAGAAAAATGTACAAGTCTATTAAAATAATTTTGTCGTCCGTCGTCCGTCTTTCGTTGTAGTTTATTGCTCAGCTCCTCCTTCAATAGCGTCATCTATAGTAAGAGATTCAAAGTCCAGCCCTGCGATATTGGCACTTTCATCTCTTGAGTCTTGAGTTCTTTCTTCAGCACGGGTCCAATCTTGAACGCGGACACAAGCTTCCAAAATATCTGACAGCAACCGACTCCACTTCTTGCTTAGCATCCTTGAACCTACACTAAAATAAGATTTTGATGCTACCGTGGACACCGGGACCATTAGAATATCGCGTGCTATAGAAGAAAGTACAGGATACATTTTTTTGTATCTCTTCCACCATTCTAAAATTGAATAATGAAATGAAGAATCATCTTCATCTGCTTCATAAGAATTTAGATATAAGGGCAATTTCTTGCGTAGGTTGGAAAGATTATTTTAGACGAGTACACCTTTAACATATGATAATTTAGACGAAAAATAAGAGCTACTACCTTGAACGGTTGTACCGGGTCGGATGGATACAAGTCTTTCTTCATATGAAGCAATTAAATTATCTAAAACATTCTTAACTTCTACTTTCAAACTACCTACGTCAACTCTCATATTATCTTCAAAATTATCTAATAAAATATATACACCATCTAATTTAATCTTGGGATCAAAAACCGAAGCCAAATAATATAGAAGAGGTATATCATCCCAATATTTTTTAAATTTGGCTTCCATTTTGGCAACAACATAATCAAAACCAGGAATATTTCTATGTTTACAAAATAAACTATACATGTTAAGAATTTCTGTTAAAGCTAAAGGAGAAGTTGGATAATAAACTCTAGATAAAGTACATGTAGCATTGTAAAATAGTTCTAAAATTTTAAAATTAGAAGTAGCAATTAACCAATCATTCTCAGTTACTTGATAATCAAAACTAGGATTAACATTACAATAATGAGTAATCACATCTTTAAAATTAATGCAAGATTGCAACATTAAATAAATAGAATTTCATCTATGTGGTGCATCCTTAACAAATCGCCTAAAAGTAACACCATATTGTGTACATAAAATTTTAAAAGCTTCTTGTCTACTTGCAGAAGAGTTCAAACTATGTAAACATGATCTAAGATTTTCTAAATTTAGTTGAAAGAATTCAAGACATTCTTGTACAATCAAATTAATAATATGACAAACACATCTAACATGAAAAAGTCTACCTTCCAACATAGGCAGAAATTGTGTTTTGAAAACATTAATAGAAGAAGTGTTATTACTAACATTATAAAAAAAATCAAAAATTTTTTATTATGAATATCATATTCACGAAAAAATTGCATTATATAGCGCCACCGATTACAGCGTCGGTATGTGAAAATTCTAAAGGCCTTAGACAAATTATGTATTTTTGCAATATCCATCTTGCATCTATATAATGTGCCATGATACAAATATAAGCATAATTTGGCTTAGTAGTCCATATATCAGAAGTTAAAGCTAATTTACTAACATGCATAAAACTTTCTTTCAAAGCAGACTTATCTTTTTGAAAAAAAATCAGGGCCGCTGCTCTAGCAGTAGATCTAGAAACTTTACTAAAACAAGGATTAAGAGTATTACTTGCATATTTATAATAGCAATTACTCTCACCAAATGTAAAGGGTTGTTCCTCACAAATCATAAATCTTGCTAACTCTGTCTTGTTACGAGCATCAGAATAAGTAAATTTACCTAAAGAAGATCCTTGACCAGCAGTACTTAGCTGTGTTTGTGTAGCTTGCAGTGTGTCTTTACCATAGCAACTTTCGAGTGTCTTTTTAAAGTTTTCGTGCCATCATTTTTTTTTCACTTGTAAACTCGCTTACATCTCTTACATTCCGCAGACTTAGGTGTTGGTTTTTGATCTTTTGGATCTAAAACCGGATTGCCCTCACTATCATTGACAAATATTTTTGTAAAATAATTCCATAAAATAGATTTTTTTTCTATTGCCAACATTTGTAGCCGTGGTCATACTCCTAACTTC